>OY720430.1:41711280-42311280 GCA_963082735.1 Pocota personata
ATCTATAAAATATTGAATAATCTTTTCTACTCAAATTTCTTTCAAAGAGTTTATGTATGTACATACTACCTATATAGGTATATAGCCTAGGTACTTAAATATTCTGTAATTGAAAATAAATCGCTCACTTTACCTTCCTTCGAACATGCAATTCAATTCCTTGCACTCATTCATTAAAATCTATAAATGCAACGTATTTTACTCCATACTACCAATTGTACGCTACCGATACCGACACAGGACCACCCTTACGGTGAAAGCTTTGTCGTAAAAGCTTCCACCCTTTAGTAAGAGAAACTTTTATAATGTAAGCAAACATAAAATAACCCGGTATCCCACTGAACCACGACGACTAGTCCCAATCAAACAGAATTCGGTGTTCGGTGGGGAAACAGAAGAACTATTTTTATACCCACTGGCATCCGACTGGATCCCCTTAGCGTACAAATACCCGTCCCAGTCCTTGGTAGTAATCTACATAAACCAAGCATCTCCCTGCCTGCACCAGTCACTGAATGAATCTATCATAGGTAAACAAACTAAAAACATCCGTTGGAATGTTCCGCTCGCCACTTCTGCTGGCAGTTCGGCCGGTCGCGTCGGCTAACGCGGCTTTACCGGCTGACATTGGGTTCCATTTGCCAAGGTAGGTATGCGCCTCAAGTGCGTGTTGTATTACCGACCGTGTAGCGTGGCTACATGCAAGCGAAAACTTTACAAATCTGCCAAAGTATGAATAATTCCCCTGCCGGCATTTTTTTTTGTATCTATAGCTACATATTGTATCTAGAAATAAAACACATCTATGTAACGATATGTGTGCGATTTTATGGGGAAAAAATTTACAAAAGTCAGTAGATTCGTTCCTTGCTGTTTCCATCACCATCAACATCACCATCCTCATCATCATCATCATCTGCAAAAAGGAGTAGAATATCTTTGTATCTATGCACATCCACCCGTATAGCTAAGTCGATTCGAGTCGAGCACCAACAACAACACCAGCAACGACGACGAACAAGAAATGTTGAGCGGCGATGGTAAAATAAAAGAGTGCGCTCCATACAAACGGTGGACGCGAGCCGAAACCAACATTATTTGACACAAAATGCAATGAAAATAAAAAAAAAAAGCAAAACTACCAACCAACGAACGACGAACAAAAACAAAATGTAAAAGAAAATAACAAACCTTTTGGACGGGGCGGGTGGCGGAGAGGGGAACACTGACTGACATCAACTGGCAGCGCAACGAACTTCGCAACACAACCACAACCAGTCAGTCAAAGAGTGTTGCTGTGGCGAATACTCAACGTTAATGGAATTTCCAAAAGAAGAGTACTAAAAATAAAGCTTTCTAGTAAATTACTCACGTCATTTGAGTAGAGGTAGAGTTGTCAAGGCAATTTGACACTAATATTACAATGAAATCCATCTCTAATCCTCGTAGATGGCATTACCAACCGAGTCGAAAGTCTGATTATTTAATATACTGGTGGGAGTGTCTCATATTTGATGTATTATATATTGAGATGCGGGAAGTTCGATTTACACACTCCTCTTCGATATTTCTAGCTATACCAAAGTTTGGATATATACACTTTGCATGAGGAATCTGTTCTCTTGTCTTTTGCTGAATCCCTATCACAGATATTCTACTTTACTTCTTTAAACAAATTACCACATAATCAATGTTGACTACGTTGAAGGAGACTTTAAAACCGGAACTGCAATAGATTGAACATTGCAAACATTCATATACTATATGGGAAGTTATTTTGGGTAGTAAATATAAAATGGGAAACAAGAATGAATTTAGTCCAACAAAAACTTTTCAATGATTATACCAATCAGAGAAGACTGGGGTCGTGTTTATTATAAGAGCAAATCCAAATTGGAGACATGAACTGGATGCAGAGCTACTGCAATCTGTTTCTCACTTAACAAACTAGGTAAAACAATACCTATTTGACTAGATAGACAAACTGTTTTAAAAGCACTTATTTGTATAGTATAAGTTAGTTCTGGGAAACTTTATGATGTTCATTGCATTGGCAAAGAACAACTAAGTCAAACTCGAGTGGATTCCAGCACAGAGCTGAAAGAGTTGACTTAAGGTAGATACACACACTCGGACACGTTCGATGGAACTAAAACTATCCCGGACAGAACAACGAGCCGAAAATGTTATTCGATTCCCACAGACGTATATACTAAAATGGCGAACATAAGCTAAGTCTCTTTGACAGCGAACATCAATAAATATAACAAAGAAAATACCACCACTATAGTAAACACCACTACAACCCCATCCAATTTGAAGAATTAAAGTGCATACTCACACAGTAATCACACGGAATCAATCTGTAGGGTATTAGAGTGGAGAAATCCTGTGCTACACCCCACACGTTCCAATTTTTGCACGGGATCGATCTCTTTTCAAGATTCATTGACACAATCAGTCGCACCCCTCCTCTTCGATGCGATGATAACTGATGTACATAAATCGACTCAACATAAACAACAAAATAAGGGGAGGAGTTTAGAAATTCACCAGTTATCTAGAAATTTGGCCCGATATCTTAAGATTAATAAATAAAAGCAACCGATTTGGAGTGTCCGTAAAAATTAGTCAATGAAAATTGCTCTGTGAGTAGTTGCTTTTACTATGAAATGCTCGTCATGACCACATACCTTCGAATGTGCACATGGTCCGGTGCGGGTTCTTCGAACCCCTCTCACGAACATGTTCGCCGAGCATGTCAGACTATGTGTGCCAACTTTTATTGGTAAGATGGTGTAGAAGAACCCCTCAGAAGCCATGCACTCTGGAAGCCGTAGACGATATAAGCATGGTACAGACGATCAATCTTTTCTCTAAAGTAATTGAACATCGTCATAACTGGAGATATAATTCCGCCCATTTCGAAGCACATAAATTGAAGACTGTAATTGATGAAATTCAAACAGAAAGACACTTTTAATTGCGCGCAATGCAAACAGTGCATTGATTTGTGTGCAAACTGTCATTATTTTCTATCCATCTCATTCATTTATATTTGTTTGAAGAAAACATTGAAAGGAAGTTGGAGGTTTGAAAGTGCGATAAAGATTGATCATCTGTACCATGCTCAACAGAAATAAAGTGTCAGTCAAACAAGGTCGAGGGCTTGACCGTAACTTTTTTCCTTGCTCTAGGCACAAAACGATATTGCTACTACAAAGTATGAAAAATTCTCATCAGATTTACTCCCTACACACGTCTTTGAAAGTGACGAAATATATCTCCACATTCTAATGCTCAGCTTTCTTAGTCTTAGACATCGGATATTTGCCAGTATGATTGCCCTATTGAAAAATTTCGTTCCTTTCCACCTAGAGAAGATCTTTGCATTTTTACAACATCTGCAAAACAGGCTTACTAAAAGCTCAAAAGCTTGCCTAGATTCTCAGAATAGATTTCAATAGTCTCAGTTGCTGGATCCAAAGTCAATTTTAATGGCAACATGTAATTTTTCAAATACAATAGAAATAAGATACCTTATCCCCACAACTAATGTATCGGTTTCCACCATACACAGCGTATTAACCAATCTGTTACCTTTCATTCATTCCACAAAAAAAAGCACGCAACATCGGCAACTCGCAGCTGCAACCAGACCAGACCAAACAACAACTTGGCTAGCCGGCAAAACTTGAACGGCAAACCGAACGTATACGTAACCAGAGGAACACGTTTTTCCTTCGATTTCATCCATTGCCGCCTGTCTCGCTGCTAATGCGGCCGTCTCATCAGTTCAAGATTCGACTCGACAGTGGGAGGACGTCGTCAGCTTTCCTCAGAATTCGCGTGGTGTGATAGACACACAAAGCTTCCCGAACAGCATTGGCTCTTCTGGGCATATACACTCCTTGTCTATCCGAGTTTTCGACTTTTCGTGTTACTTTGTGAGACTCTGTGCCTAATTCTTTATGCATTTTCCAATTTGTTTTATGACTCTCTAAGAGAATTAATTAGCGTGCCGATTAAAGTTAATAACTGGTGGTGTATGGAAACTGTAAACAGCCGCGGTGGTTGCCGTTGGCCCTCCCGCTTCGGATGCTGGGCGAATGGTAAACATTGACCGGAAGAAGTCACATTGCCGGTTCGTAACGTGTGTCCTTTTTGGGCCAAAAAGTTATGCTGTACTGTTAGTGTTAATGTTAAAAATAAAAGCAACAAAAAAATAAAAGACAAGCAAACTAATTAAAGGAAAAGGAAACATTTTCCCTGCATGAACGACAGTGGATGGTGGACTTTTCCTATCCGGTTCTACTGCTGGTCAAATCGAACTCGCATACACACATAGATACAACAGCTTCAGCTCCAGATCTATAGGAGTCCCCAAAAACCGGTCCAGCCGAGAGTTTACTTAGAGTCCCATTGGGACTGGTGCGGACTTTGCTGCCAAAAGGAGTTCGGGAGGAGATTCTGGTGTGCTTTAGCTATAGCTGCCGTTGCCTTTACCGCCTGTGGGTTCATCGTCGTGTCTCTTGTTTTGTGTCGTTGTGTTTTCTTCTTTTTTTTTTTCGTGGGCCATGGACTTCTCCTAATGCCTCGTTGGCCTCCTGAGCGCCCACGGCCCACTCCGCGCGTCGCACCACTACTCTCCGTTGGAGTTTGTAAGTCATAGTCGGCCGAAAGTGATACATCTCTTCGTGTGTCGTTTTCGTGTACATTTGGCTCCCCAGCTCCACTCCACTTCACTCCGCTCCGCTCGAAAACAGCAACAAAATACAGCGCGCGTTCTATGCAACTAATTTTATCCGCTTTACCCGAAGATCTGTGTGCAGCTCGTCGGATTCTTGCTCTCATCCAGCTCAAGCAACGTACACAACACGTACTACGTGCGGCTGAGTGACTAGTGCAAGGTGCGATAATGGCTAAACGAATGCCTAGTACCTTCGGTCTTTCTACGTCCATTGGATGCTAAATGCCTAAATGTGATTCTTCCGTTTCGACTTATGTGTTGTGGCATTGTGTGGGTGCCACAAGCGAAATATCATCGCCGATGAGGCGCGAGGATATCGCAGGGTGGACGGCGTTTTGTGATTTACTATACGTCAGTAGTGTCAAGAAGTGGAAACGTATAAATTTGAATAAGAAAAACACCGAGAGAGAAAGAGAAAAAGGAAACTCTTCTTGGGAAATTCTAACAAGTGTAATCTGTGTATTGGTGTAACCTGTGTAATTTTATTTGTACAAGTGCAGTATTAGTGTGCGTCATTGTGCGCCGTGTGTGCACTGTGCAGTGGTAGAGGAGCTTTGCAACGTTGCCAGAGGAAGGATTGTTGCCATTACCTTTTGCACTTCTGACAGTCAACGGAGTTTGTTTGGATTAATATTGTATCTTTTAATACATGGTGAGTTATGTTTTGTTAAATACTTGATTAGATATAAACCCTTGTTGAATATCCTTTAAATTTTTTATTAGATAAGATCCATGTTTCCAATTTGTGGTTGAAATGATTATATACACTGAGTTCCAAAAAAAAAAAAAAAAAAATGGCGCATTCTGTGTATTAGACTGTAACTTGATTTAAAATAGAACTTGTTCTACAACAACTTGCGGTGGTAGCTTCTGTAACCCGGGGACCCACCGGGAAAATAGTAAGTGCTTCCTCAACATTTCGTTCGTAAGCTTATTTGATGCAGTTACAAATTAAAGAAGATTGGGTTTTTATGCAAGGCCACGCCCACATTTTGGGGGCTATATATATACATAAGCTATTTACGGCGAAGGTTAAGTCTTATTATGAATACTTTTGTTGGTTATGAATGACAACAGCCACGCCCACTTTATTCTAAGGAAAAGCTTCAGCAATAAATTACCTGGTAACATCTCTTAAGAAAGATGTTATTGCTCACTTTATTAGAGATGGGATAGAAGATGAGGAATAGGGTATCGTATGATCCGTTTCAGATGGATTGTAACTTTTCTAAATTATGTTAAAACGAAGTGAGGAGTCGTACAGTGAGTAAGAGCCTCATCTTTGTATATGCTTACAAAAACTTTTGAACCCCTTCATTTCTCGCTGAGTCTTTTTCCCTCATAAGCAAAATCATTCATTCTTTATTATCGTTCATTCTCGATTATCGAAATAAATCGATATATTTAAAATATATGCATTGATATTGGTACTCAATATATCGAAAAATATCGATATATGGAAAAATATGTGGGAAATTGAAGAAAAGGCCGAAAATATATCTGGTTTTAAAACTTAAGAACCTAAATATTGTATTAATAAAGCCAATATTTCTCAAGAACTGTTATAAAGAACACACTGTCTTGCATGTGTTCTCCGCTAACTCTTCCATGTATGATAATTTTCTCATGCCTGGGCCGAATAAAAACTGAGAAACTTTATGATCTGTGACTTCCAGGAACAGAGAATTCGGAAAAAATTTGCTTCCTGGGTTTGTGTTCACAATGAATTGCGTTTGATAAGTCCGATATGGCATTGGCGACACCAGTTGAAGCGGTGAAATGATGCCGTTTAAAGCGAGGGTCAAAAATTGTCGTCTTAACAGCGAACTTTTTTGCACCGACAATCCCACATACGTTATTCTTGCTCGAGTTCTTAACGAAGCAAGTTTGAAATCGAAATGGTTCTTGTCTTTGCGATTGTCATCGAAAGGCAGTTCAGCGAGAAAATTTCTGGGGAAGTCCGCCATTTTTTGGGGCGGTATTTCTTTGGATGCTAAAACTGAGCTAATGATATCCTTAAAAAGGTGTTGTACCTTTTGCACAGTTTATTGGCGAACATTTCTTGTAAATGCAGGATAACGCAAGTCCATATGTGCAAGGTGCGTAATCGAATAGCTTGGAGAAATTTGAATCGAAGTTGTGGCATGGTTTAAAAACAGCCCGGGCATGAGTGAATAGAGCACGTTTGGGATGAACTAGGGAAACGGGGTTGGCTGGCACTGAGTGGCTTTAAATCGGCTCTAATCGAAGAATACGACTATACCTACGAGTATGTATATGTACAGAAACTTTATCAAGAATCTCATCCGAGGTATGCTGAGAAAAATGTTTGCATTACTCAATGCCCGAGAGTGGAAAATCATACAGAATTAATAACGATAGAACCCTAAAAGTATATACAGGGTGATTCCACTTCCGACGAACAAACTGCGTTTTCTTGTCGTACTGCGACAAGAAAACGATTTTACAGGAGAGGTGTCCTCAGCATGCTACAGGACATTTTTTCACATTTTATGTGTTTTTTTTGAAAATTTTCCCTTAATAAACCATCCAAAATCTTCAGCACGTTTTTTATCATCAAAATTGCCGAAGGCAACACATATCCTAAGATATTTCGATAGTATGATCGTCTGAAGTGGGATCACTCTGCATATCTGTGATCATTCGTTATGTAGATATATCCAAAAATATGTTATGTAGATATATCCATGTCGGTCCCTCTGTCTGTATGTCACCAATTTTTGCGCCTTACATTTTGAGCTAGAAAAATACAATTTTCGTATGTAAGTTGTCTAGAATCCAAAGCAGTATAAAGGTAATCATTATTCAAATCCGACTAGAAACACACCTAATTTTCAAAAATTTGATTTTTTTTCCATATTTTTACTACAATTCTACAATTTTCTGCAATTTATTCATATTGTACAGAGCCACGTCCATTTTTTAGGGGCGTTTCTTTGCTTCAAAACCCCGTATTTTGATTACTTACAGATACTTATCGAATGAGAAAATAGAGCCAGAAGAAAACTTTCGTCTACGAAAATGTTTTCTCGTAAAATCAACTCAACGCCACACCATTTTATTAGAAATGGGTTCGACGATAAGGGATAGGGTACTGGTAAATTTTTCGTATTTATTTTTATGGATTGAATTTACTATTCATTGATAAAGTAAACTACATATTAAATGCAGAGACTTGTTTTATTTCAAATTTTTTTTTTTTAATTAATTCGAATTTTCAAGGTGTTCCACTTTGTTGGAACTGAGTGTATTTTTGAAAGTACACTCTTCTTTTGTTGTGATTGTTGTTTCCACCGACATAAACAGCCTCGCCGATCAAGAAACCAACTTTATTATATTTATATATTACAAAATTCCTACAAGGATACAATTTAGCTTTGTTATAATATTAAAATAATAAAATGATGCGTTTTTGTTAAGAATGTACAATTTAATATCCCTCCCACGGTGTGAACCGATCATCAGACTATTTAAACCAATGCATCTTGCGCCACCTTCTGTTCAACGCTGAAAACACAGTTGTCAAAAAAGTTCTATCATTTTCCATTGTTCTTTCGATGTGCACACCTTTTCTCTTATACTTGATTTTAAGTACAGTTCTTCAGTTTTGTTCTTAACTTAAGAAACGGACGTTTAATTTTTTGTATCTGCATTGCATAACTCTGATAGTTTTCGAGTCTCGCTTGCCAATGGAGCTCTAGGTGTCGGAAGGCGCGTTGCCAACAGTGATAAAATAAATTTTAGAAGAAGCGTTGAACTATTTTCTTTTTACGAATGAATGAGAGATTTTTAAACCCAATTGAGAAATACATCTAATAGCAAGCAGTACCACGACAAATATATGCCTTCAAAATACCTACACAAAGCTGTTTTTCATTACTCCAATATACAAGGATTTTATGTTTTAACATAAAAAAAACTCGATAACAGTATTTTGAAAGCCGTCTCTGGATGCTTTTTGAAACAAGGAAGCAAGAAAAAAAAAAATTGTTCCTAGAAATGACTTTCAAAGTTATCATGATTATGAATAAAAAGCGCCACCTGGGTACCTTCCCTTTTGAAGCAGGCAATCCACAGTATACAAACAGCAATGGGAATATTTTTAAATTCCTGTAGATGTTGTTTCTTGTGATATTGGTAGCTTTAGGGACATCACCGAGCCTAGAGATTAGAAAAACGTACTCAAAGTTAGTGGATTATACGTATATCATTGACTGACTACATTGATTGAATTTTATAGGAACGAGTTAATGGCTTGTTTTTACGTGTTACATGTTACTAACTAAAACACAAGCGGCTAGCTAAATAGACTATGGATAGTTAGTAACCGAAATATTTCAACTATCGAATGATTTCATTCATTCATTCAGTCCCATCAGCATATCAGCGGTTCCTCGTGACACATGAGGTCGGGAGTTAACATAAAAAAAAAGGTTTAGTAATGCTCGCACTCAAAAAGAAATACTTGTATTCATAATAGATTTTTATTAACTTTGGAGTTAAAGTTCTGGCATTTTTGAGGATTGCGCAAACACAAATTTTTTTTTTAAGATTCGGCTCTAAAATTTCTATCGTTTCCAATTTTCTCGTACGTCGGTCCATTTTGCAGTCAAAAAACAATTTCCACCAATAGCCGCGGGGTAAAGTTGGAAATTTTGGAAGATTGCACCTACTCAGCTCATTCAGTGAACGAATTTTAATAATTATCGTATGAATGAATATTTCGATACTTTTGATAGGTTTTATTAGACGAAAACGTCAAAACATGTATTTATATGATAACTTTTTCCAATTTGAAGAATTAAAGACATGTTACCACATGAAAACTGCTAAACAGAAGAGAATAAAATTAAAACAATTGGCTTTTAACACTGATCATGTCATTCAAAAAGAGAAACATCATCTTACTATGGTGCTGGGCCATCATGAGCTAAATCATTATCGGAAAAAGTCAATATGGCATTTTTGTGCAATGTTAGTGCGGGGGTTCAGTGGTCAAGTACGTGGGCCATTGAGCGGGACACTCAGATTCAAAGCTCCTCAATTATACCCTTCAGATACAGCAATAAACTGTAGGTTCCTTCCATTCGTGTGAAATAATATAACCCTCACATCATAAATGGTTGCTTAAAGCACCATAGGACAGGCCAGCACTTATAAGGGCTGCTATTAGTGCTAAAATATTTACTTGTATTCTAATTTGTTTGAGCATTTCTCGTATATTTTTTTCGAAGACCTCATAAAACTTTAGTGCCATCGTTTCATAGTCATTCTCCTCTGTAGGGGCGTTAGCGCAAATGACACTATTGTTGTTGAAATTGCACTTAAGTTCAAGACTTCGTGTTGCAAGTCTGCTTGTAACATCGAAAACCATATCCGTATAATCGACGTTGTAGTTGGCGGAAGCACTTTCCAAAATAATTGTCACATGTCTCTGTTTTCCTGGATGGCGGTTATATCTGCTTTGAAGAAGTTAAGAATAACCGCCGGTTGAATGACTGCAAGCGGTCTTTCCAAAGTATGAACATTCCATGTACAAATCCGTAAATCATTCTCCTTTATACTCGCTAGGATCGTCAACATTAAGATCAGACTCGAAACTGAAATACGATGTGTATGGATCTCAAGTTGCTTCTTGGTAGGCGCTGCTTCTATTCCCTTACTTGCTGAAATTTTTGTACCCGCAGGTCACAGCTGGCGGGCCGCATTAGCCCAACACTCGTCATTAGTTCCCCTTAGAGCTTATCCAGGGTGCACCACATGGAGGTAACGATATGTTTTCGTTCCCATTCGTCCCATTTCGGTTTCCGAGACATTTAAAACGATTAAGTTAGCTTTGGATTTACTACTACCTTTTACAAATTTTCTATGTTACTACTTAAAAGGTCCGAGCGAGACCAAAACGCAGTCAGTTCGCCTAGGAAGCAACTGGAAGTGGGTATCAACATGACCATCCCTTAACTAGTCGATGAGAGATGGAACACGTTCTCATTATGCTGTTCGTTAAGGACAAAAAAAGTTCGTTAGACCAAGCAGATCAGCCTTAAAACTTCCGGTCTGCAATTATCCTATGCGTTCTATTGAAATTTGCAGGGAATGCGACTACGGAATGGAAGTGGACATAGTCCACTGGAAAGATACTTGTATATGCACCTCTCAATGAACTTGGGAAATTGTCAGCACAGATATCGCAGGTCTCGATAGGGAAGTTTTCAGCTTCTCTTTTTTATTTTTTCGCTTTGGATCAATGGAGATCTAACTTAAGTCAATTTAACTCAACGCTCGGTCGTTATTTTCTTATCTGTAAACGATGCTCGCATGTATCTACAGATTGCTAATATGTATCTATGTATGTATGTACCATGTAATGCAGAACAGAATTTTGTTTATATTAGAGTTTTGCTGTTACGTTCTTGTCTACATATATCATTTTTCTTTCACTTGTTTAGACTTGAAATGATTATTTGTTTTTTAAAACTGCTGTCTGGTAGACAAAAACACTGAAAGTTAAAAGGATGTTTTCAAGATTATTCTAAAATGTTTGTTTAGTCTAGCTACTGAATGACTGCACACACTTTTCGTTTCTGTTGTTTTCGATGTACCCAGCAAAATTTGCAATTTTGTTTATATTTTTCCTGATTAGTATTTTATGCTACCTTCTGATGGAATTCGAAGTCTGTTAATGAAAAAAGTACCGATATGTGCACTTTTTATTTATAACTACCTACAGAATTTCCAGGAGGTTTAAATACCCTCCGGAATCATTCCTATGATCTACCACGCTGAGAGCGGGTATCATTCTTTAGCGTGAGATGTTAGATGCAGAACAAATTGGGACCTACTTAGAATACAATAGTGGAGCGGTAATGAAAAAGATATAACACTATGGAGGCGAGTTAAACAGTTCTTAGGAAATGCATGTCAATTTTGCTGCTTGTATCGTAGATTACCTTACCTACACTATTTTGTTACACTTAGAATTAATTGATGACGGAAAAGGCTTTCAAGTGCAGCTTTAGCGCTCTTAATACTGAATGTGTCAAAGCTAAAGAGCAGAGAACATACATTCATACATATAATACTGCCTTCCAGTAGTAAGTAGTAATATGTCAACACACCGCAGGTTTCCGACATCAATTCTGTAGTAATTGACCCACCGAATCCAGCAAGTGAGCATAGTTAAGTGCACCCATATCCCGTAGGCTTACAGAAGTCTAAAATTGAGCACATTAAATAGTAGTGGAAGATGTCATCACCAGCGAGATATCGGGTGGTACACTAAAAGATGAGCAGGGTCTCAGTGTCTGAGATAATAAGCTGCTGACGACCTCAGCGACCATCGATCATCAACAGAGCTGAACTCGATCTCAGATTCACATGCAAAAGAATTAGAACTTTACAGTGTGATATTGCAGAGGTTCTATTGAAGTATAGAATAAGGCAATTTACTTTATCTTTTGTGAGTCGTCCCGTTTTCAAATGTTCAACTCAAAGGGTTGGCAAAAGAGGTGACCCAATTGGGAGATTTTACTGTAAATTGTTTTGTAACGAAAAACGGTTCTGTACTGAAAATAAAAACCTCATACAAAACAAAGTTTGGTACAGGCATCACCGAAAAACCAATCAACAACCAATCACATGGGGAAATTCATATTTATTACTTCATCAGTTCGTGATTCTTTTACTTCTTCTGGAGATTGTACGAGTATATGATCCAATCGGCTTGCAACTTCTTCTGAAACTCTCACTACAGTCAATTGATGTACACCAATGTCTCCTCCCACTACTATTTAAAACTTCAGGTCTCTCATTTATTAAAGCAGCACTTTCTAGCGTCTGTCCCAAAAAAAATGTCAGTAATTATTTAGAAAAGGGCTTTTGCACCGATTCTGATGAATTTTTAGTATGCTATAGACGACTTTTTTTGTGAGTACATATTTGGATATATGTCCAAATACATACGAGTATATTACCGAGTTATAGTCCAAAATAAGGAAACATTTGGTGGTATTAAAATTTCATCAAAATCGGTGAAGGTTATTAAATTTAAATTTCCTTCACTGAATCGATATAACGGTTTGATTTGCAAATAAAAACTATTTAATTGGACATGGTTAGTCAATATAACTTGATATTTGAAAAAGATCACTACCGGTTGGTCCTTATATCCCTTTAGAATGAAAGTTTCAAAAGGATGGAACTAACAAAAATACAATCTCTGGAATAAGGACTACGTATCCTAATTTAGTACGTAAGCTACATGAACATCTTCGGAGAAAACTGTGCGTAATTCCCACTCCTATCCGCCTCTTACGAATTGATTCATTATTATAGATTCTAGAATATCTTAGCCTTAATCGTTCTCTGTAGTTAATCTGTAGAAATCGCCATAGAAATGATCTAATTTAACTAAATGACATATAAGTATTTACCTATAAATACAACATTTTACAGCGGCTTTATATTGTTATGTTAATAAATAAACGCGTTGCATTAAATCAAACTCCTTCAGAGTTTGGACATTCGTTGATTATATGATAATATTATTTTTATTAGATCATTAATTATACATACATTAGTGAGTGAGACTAGCTTAAGTTATGGCAATGGGCATTTATGATATACATACGTATGTATGTAGTTAGGTAGGTCTCCATCCGCTATAGAAAATCAAAACTTCAATAAATTATCTCATTCATCAGATATAAAACTGAGGAGTTGAATTTTTTATTAATGTTGGTGATTGTGACAGTTTGCGTATTTCGTAAGTCGTTGTTTTGTTGGACAAAAAAAAATATGTCATTTGAACATATGTCAAAAAGGATTTAGACATCAATTTTACATAAAATCGTCTTAGCCATATCCGCGAAATATCCGATTTTCGCAGCAATTTTCGTAAGCGTAAGCGAAAAATTGAGTATGCAGTCCTTTTTTCCATATTACCTCAGATAATCATCAGAAAATCAGTAAAAAAAAAGTCAGGCTGTCGTTATCAAAACGGAGTTTGTGACTCAAACTCGATTACTGTAAGACTGTGAGGAACTTGGGGGTTATATTCAACCAAACTGTTCCAATCAAAATAAAGCTTTTATTAGAAAAAACGATTGTCTTTCCAACCTTGTTGCTGTCAAGACCGTACAAGACATTGAAAGTTGAACGTAATTCGCTTCGTATACAATTTGCAGAGGTTTGTTCACGTTTCCAGCTACACTGACAATATATTCGGTATGATCTTGCAGAACCAGCTAAATTTTAAAATATTGCTGTTTCTCTTTAAATTGAAAGAAAACTCCCCAAAATCTCTTTGGAAAACTTCAACCACAGATATGAAGTTTGACGTAAATCCTTCTATCCATTGTCACTTACATTTTTGTGATTCCATTTGATTTACAAAACAGGTATCTTCCCGGGTTTACTCGACTTTACGCTCGACTACTTACTATCAATGAAACCGAAATCGAGTCTGAGTGCTCCGCGATTCGGATTCCTTCTCAAAAAGAACTATCAGTCACGGCAAATTCCAAATAATTGGAGCCGCCAAGGTCTGTGGTTTGTTCGTATAAATCCGTGACTTCAGAAACCCCCCAAAAAATAAGTCTGGAACGGTCAAATTTGGCGATCTTGCGGGCCAGTGCAAATCGCCAAAACAAGAGATTAAGCGGTCGAGAAAGGCTTGCTGCAGAATGTCCACTCGTGTTGTCCTGCTGGAACTATATTTTCTTCAAACCTAATTCGTCAATTTGCGGCAGCAAGAAGTCGTTAATCATGGTTCTGTAGCGCTCTGTAGCGTCTGGTTGATGTTTGACAATCCTCTTGGACATCTGCTATCACAGCAGTGACATTCTCGACCGAACGGCTGCTCCGGGGCCGACCACGTCTGATACTGTCGCGTGTTGCGTCAGTCTCCTCGAGGCGAGCGGCTAAACGCTTCAGTGTTTGCCCAGTTGGTGACGACAAAATTCACATTGACACAATTATTCCGCGTTCTTGAAGAGTATACCAATCCATGGATTGTCTACGTGTATTCTGCTTCTGTTTACTTCACAAATGTCAAAGTCGCGACCCATAAGATGACATTTGCAAAAATGAAAGCATCTTCCGATAAGGTGATGACTTTTGTGCCACCTTGTATAAGACAGAAGCAGAGTTTTCTCTTTTTTAGTGTTCTTGTTTTGTGGGGAATTGTGCCATGTGACATAATTCTGCGAACAAGGTGAAATCATTTTCTTCCAGTCGATGACAACGCTTCGTCATTTGAAAATCGTAAGGTGTACAAATGGTTCAAATAGGGACCCCGGAGTTGATGGATGGATTTTTCAACCCAATTGGATTCAGAAACCCATTCACTCAGATACTTAGGGATAGATAAGCAGCGCTGAAAACGCCACCTTATTGGACTCGAAAATGACTGATTACTGCTCCAATACTCTTCAAGTGCTATTTACTCTAAATACAATTAAGTCAAACCCTGTTGGATACGAAATTGCTAACAAACTGGCAAGAAAATCTTCTTCTCGAATCGCAGAGTCTACTAAGCTGCATATACGTATACTACTGAAAAAATGTAGAAAGGAATACAAACATGCGCAAAGGGCCACTCGACCTTTCAGTTATAAAGCCGAGAATTTTCTGAAACATAGCAAAAAGGATCTCCGATAGCTAGTTCCGTTGATATCTGATATCATCTCAACAAGATGTAGCTTATTCAGAAAACTCAATGCCGACTCTATCTTGGGGGGATGAAATTGCGAAACATTTTTTATGGGAGTGTGTGGCTCTGTATAGATTAGGGAGGCATCTCTTCCAGTATCCTTAGGCTGAATTCCGAAGATGTCGTCAGCTTCATAAGGGAGATAGAGACTCTTCTGAAATAACTGACTAATGGTACAAAAGTACGGGTTATGCAAGCTTCACCATCCGTAACATTTTTTTTTTTTTGTTAATGAAGGTGAAAATCTCGAAAGATGCAGAGGGGTTAGAAACCCAAAGCAGTGTGGGACTCTAACCGCACTAAAAACACCTCCTCGATCATGTCCAATCAAAGAAAGATCGACAAATGATTTTATTTTCAACGTTTAGTTGCGTTTGAGAAGGTATTATAATTTAAATACGTGCCCTCATATTTGTCAGATTATAAGTTCATGAGGTTTTGTACTTCTTCATCTACGAATATTATTTCGTATATTTAAGACGTCTTCTATTGAAGGATTTATATGCATCTGCAGACGCACGTTGTGACGAATTGCGTTCATTTTAATTTCTTCCGTTACCGGATTAATCTGCAAATCACGATGCAAGTCAATATTCCTAATGTACCATGGGGCATTTAATATTCCCCGAAGAACTTTGTTTTGAAAAGTTTGTATTATATGTACACTCGTTTATTTTATACAACCCCATAATTGGACACCATATGTCCAAACAGGTTTTAATATCTGGTTATATAATAAGATTTTGTTCTCAATGGACACTTCTGAATTATGTCCTAACAACCAGTAGAGTTTTCTATATTTAATATTTAACTCCTCTACTTTCTTTTTCACATGTTCCTTCCATTTCAGTTTAGCATCCAGATTCATACCCAGGTACTTGGCTGTGTTAGAATAAGGAACTACTTGATTATTAATAATCACAGGAAGGTTCGTTATTTTTTTATTTGTAAAGTTGATATGGGTGGACTTAGACTCATTAAGTTTCATTCGCCATCGGTTCGTCCAATCACATATCTCGTTCACTGAGTTTTGTAACTTTTCTGTTGCTGTGGCCACGCATCCATCAGTTGCTAGAAGAGCAGTGTCGTCTGGGAATGTGGCTAACATGGTATCATTCGCATGTGGAATACCAATAGTATATAGTAAATATAGGGTAGGGCATAGAACACTTCCCTGTGGAACACCTGCTTGTATTTCTTTAAGTTCAGAATACGCTGAACCATAGCGAACTCTAAAGAATCTATTAGCTATATATGACTTAAGTATCTCATAGTATTGTAGATCCCTATGTAGTTTATATTGCAAGCCCTTATGCCAAACTTTATCAAAGGCCTGAGCAACGTCTAGTAGTATTGTAGAGCAAACTTGTTTTTCTTCTAGTGCTTTTTCTATAACATTAGTTATACAATGCATTTGGTCTATTGTCGAGTGCTTATTTCTAAACCCGAACTGATGTGTGGGAATAAGCCTTCTTTGCTCTATGATTGATCCAGCCTTTTAAGAAGCAGTTTCTCGAAAATTTTTGAATAACTGGTTCAGCTTTACTAGGTAGTTTAGTAATTTCTACACACAAACCCCTGCCAGGAGGACCGGGTCATTTGTTTTATTTTTTTGCCGTTTTTGCGAAGTTTTCGTCTCCGCTTATGTGGATTTTAGTCGCCTCTTACGAAAGGTATGCCTACCTCGGGTATATTCTGTCCCCAACCCGAAGGGGTAGTAATGCGTAACATAATATTACAAAAATGAACTATCTGCTCATATACAAAGAAATCCTTGACTTAGTTAACAAATTTTGACAACCCTTCTAATTTTTTTTCTTAAATCATTGATTCGTGCTTTCACATTATTCACGAGCCGCTGGAAATGTGCATCCTTCAGACAGATCCCGTTACTCACGTCATCTTATGTGTACGTCCAAAACAAGAAAGCAACCCAAACGAACCGTTTAAAAAAAAACTCTAACTGACAGTTGCAAATTCCAGAAAGACGTAGGAACTGAAACGAATGGTTTCTCATTCGCCATCATCATCTTTTTCTCCACCAGCCGGCCGTCAGCACCAGCATCATCATCATCATCATCATCATCATCGTCGTAGTAGTCGTCATCATTGTAGACGTTGTATTTCGGAAGTGCTCATTTCAAAGGGAGGGGGATGATGACCTTCACAAGACTGACCACCACTACCATCACTGGATATGGCGGTTGCATTGATGGATGGATAGACTCGAGGAGCGATGCTTTTCCTACTGCTGCTGCTGCTGTTGATGATGATGATGATGATGAAGAGGAGAAGTTGATTGCCGCACCATGACTATTTGACTGATGTTAGTTGAAAAATTAGTAGATAGAAAAAAACAACATCGCACAATTTAAGCAAATGTTGTGGTAACATTATGCAGATGCTCGCAACCATGATGTGGCCATTTTGCAGTGGTCGCTTGTGTGTGCCGTCCAAATAAGGAAAGTACCGGCGCGTGAGTAAATGTACATATGTATATGAACTGAAACTACACGCATCTCGCATTCGAAGCTGGAACTGGAAATGCCATTTTTGCAAAGAAAAACAAGCCCGAATGCCGCTGGACCACAAATATTAAAGGATCTGTCTCACTCGCCAAAAAACCAGTGTTTTGCAGCTTTAAAAATCCCACCAGCGATTTAAATTTTTTTTTTTATTTTTTATTTTTATGCCTTTTTCCGGGCCAGAGATTCTATCAGGCATATGGCTTACATGATAACCACAACGACACCACCACAAAAACTCGTGGCACAATGGAGCGGCGCGTTTTTTTATTCATTTTTGACATTGCGTCATAGGCGACGCGACACGGTTAAAATTGTTTACTTGACGATTTCTCGATACAGTGGTTGTTGTGGATTCAATGGATCGTGTGTTTTTGTTTATGGAATACTTTTTTATTGTTATTGGTTTGTGTGAATTGATATCGCATGCAAAGCAACACAATCCAGCGAAGTGTTGTTTTTTATTTAAATCCTGCATGTTGAGTGATACGACGACATAGAGATGTCACTGCATCAAATTACTTGCGAAGCGAAACCGCGAACGTTGCTGGCGGTTTGTGGTTTCTTCTGCAGTCAATTAGCAGTGTAATCAAGTCCTTTGCTATGAGAAATCGCTGTACAGGTGCGGTGGACACCACTTTAAACTCGAGTTTTACTTTAAACTCTCTAATTAAAAAAAAATAAAAAATTCGAATGTCAATTCTAAAATAAAAAACAGCTCAGTTATGGTTCAATCGCATCTAAGACAAATTTAAACTGGCTACCATTTCAAGTGAAGATGGGTGATGAAGAAAGTAGACTATGGTAAAATGATAAAAGGCCCGTGATTGACAGGATTGAGGCCCGTTTGTTGACAGGAGTCTTAAATATTTAAGTATCACTTATTAATATTATTATCATTAAATGGGTTGCACGAAATATAAAGTAAGTCTTAAATATAAGTAAAAGTTAACAATTAAAATATCTTAAATATTAAATATTTCCCAGCAACTGGAAATAAGCTATGATGATCTTAAGGTTTAAGTTCAACATAGCACTAAGTATTACTTAGATAAGGCACAATTTTATGATTAGTATCAGCAAATGGGCCTGAATGTGTTAAAAGCACTGATCCAAAATCTTAGTACTTGTATAGGAAGTGCATGGTGCTAAGGCCTGGGATACTAAATGTACTTCTATTAACGACGAGGAACAACGAGACGATCTCAACCGTGAATGGACAACTCGCCACGTAAAAGTTTGTAAAGGATGATTGAATTGGAGGTTACAATTTAAATCTGGAATTACGAGTACTGTGGTTATGTCAAAGCTGTTATGTTATTTGATTGTGAATACTAAGCATTCGCATTTGTAACTATGTAGCGGTATAAATTGTTAAAATCCATCTCCGAAATGGAAATGTTGTTATACATAATCGTTTGTCTCTTGCCGCGGTTAGGAAATTAATGGAAAAACCGGGTCACTGTTGGATGTGCAAAGACCAGGCGTCTTCATAGTGGCCGGTCACGTAAAAATATCGCCGCAGTAAGTGACCGTGTTCCTGACCAACGTTCGCAACAATCGAACCTTTCCTATAGCTCCACGCAGCGCATTTTAACAAAAGATCTGCATTTGCAAGCCTATAAGATTCAATTGGCTAAGGAATTGAAGCCAGCAGACCATGAACATTGGATGTTAGTGAACCACCATTTCATCATTTTTCGAAAAAAAAAAAATCATCTTCAGCAATGAAGTTTCCTTTCAACTGAATGACTACGTAAATAAACAAAATTGTCGCCTTTGGGGTTATGATAATCTACATGCCATTCACAAACAACCAATGCATCCACAAAAATTCACTCTTTGGTGCGGATTTTGAGCCGGTGGCTCATTGCCTCATGGTGCTGCAATAGTCATGTAACTGTCATGGTGATCGTTATCGGGACAAGATAAATTCACCAATTGGACGATATTAATGTGAAAGACATGTGGTTTCAACAAGACGGTGCCACCTGCCACACAGCGCGAGAAACAATGCAGTTATTACACACACAGTTTTCCGGTCGCGTCATCTGTCGTTTCGGTGACAAAAAATGGCCACCAAGATCGTGCGATTTTACGACGTTGGATTTTTTTCTTTGGGGTTATGTGCAGCAGAAGTTTAATGCCAATCCCCCTAAACTATTCCAGAGCTAGAGGACTGGGTATTTATGAACTATCGCAGGATTTATGGCGGAAATCTATAAGGCCAGCCGTGGCGCTCATTTGGCCGATATCACTTTTCATGTTTAATGTCAATGTATCAACATTACATTGACATAAAAATATCAGCAATTTATCAAAAACCAATGGCGCCAAACTATTTTAGCACGTAACAAAGTCAATTAGTGTTTTCCTATTTATAGTCGACATAAATCTATTTTATTGTTATCAGGTCGCGTTAACTTTAAAACCACCAAAAGTACCTTTTAACTTTTAGAGTGGGCTTTCAACAATTTGTCATCTGTCATTTTTTCAAATTTAAATTTCAGTCAACAAATATGTTTGATCAGTCAAATTCTTTTAAATTTGATACAACATTATCCCTTAAACTGTGTTTTTATTCTCAAACTTTAAATTTTTGGGTTCCTTTGACTAAAATTTGCTGTAAGTTAGTTCTGAAGTCGATATTAGTTGTAGGAAGGTTAAAAATTATTCATAATTCGATTTAAAGTTAAGCACTGGGTTTAAAGTTATAGGGCTGTTACTAAGTGGCTACTAACATTCTTTAAAATCAGATGACTATAATTTTGCGCCAATGTGTTTTATTTTAAATCTAAATTGTAAACTCCAATCGAATCAGCCTTTATGTTGCTGTTATTTCAACCAACAACATAATGTCAAATAGTTACACACTTTTACATGACGAGTTATCCGTTTATGGATGAGGTGATTTGGACCCTGTCTTTTTAGTCTTTCGTTTTTAATAGAAGTATCTAGATCAAGCACCACTCGATGGATTTAGAAACAATTTGGCTTTTTAATTTGACCTTACGTGTAGATGGTTTGGCCTAAAAATTGTCAAAATTTGACAAAGTGGTGGTAAGTTTTAAAAAAATTGCTTTGGCATTTGGATAATTACGAGTAACATAAAGTACAGATAAAATGTTAGCGCTGTGCCATCACTTGGCAGATTTTTTCCTTTTATTTTTTCAAATTAATTAAATTTTTGTTTTTACTTTTTTTAAGTCTATACATTTTTTTTCTTGCCACTTGATTTCATTTCATGTTTCCGCCCCATAATCAAATAGGCATAAAAAAAAACTGGCATAAAAGAGAGGATGTCTGATATTTAATATGATTGCGGGCGTTTAAAAAAAAAAGATCGAAGGAACGTGCATGTATCGAGTTTTATTCGTCTAGCTCAAAATTTAAGGCCTTAAAACCTGTTACATATGGACGGACAGACAGACGTAAGGACATGGCTCAAACAATTTTGCTATTGACCCTGATATATGTACATATATGTATATGTAAAATTTACAGGGTGTATCTTTATTATTTGTTTATTTTACAAAATTATTATATCACAGTCTGTGGATAGGGTATATGTACAAATGAATACATTTTTTGGCTAGCCACACGAATAGTAATGATCTATAGTTTTCGAAGCGTAATTTTTACGATTTAGATAAGCTTAACATGACAATTTTAATCAGGAATGCTTGTTAGACGATACCAAAAAAATGTGTGCGATCTGCTCAAAAAGGTCGATTTTGAAGTAAAATATTTCCGTAAGTGTAAAAACTAGGATCATTAACCGTACCCCCCTTCGGGTAGGGGTTAGAATATACCCGAGGTAGGCATGCCTGTCGTAAGAGGCGACTAAAATCCACCCTCCGTATACCGAGTATGGCGTATACAAAAACATGCAATGAACAAAACGAAAGATATTAATACCCCAGGTGGCAGTCCAGGTACACTGGAAAATCCACCCTCTTCGGAGGTCGGCTCTACGGATTCTGGGGAGAGCCATTTATTGCGTTCATCTGACCCTTTTAAAAAAGGTACTAGGGTAGTTAGATCTCCAACATCAAGATCTACCATGAAAACGTGCGGAACTAGAAGTCCGGCGACATCGATAGTGTCGGCGCACGAACAACGGACTTCAGCGAAAATTCAAAGCCTAACGGACGAAAATATGGAACTCCGGACCAGGCTAAGTAAAATGGAACTTCTCTGCGAAGAACTAAGAAAGGAATTAAATGTACTTAAAGCAGAAAATAAAGCATTTAATGATACATCGAAACCTCGTAATGAGTCTGCTGCGAGTTCAATCGTCCCCGATAACACGGATTATAAAACGGATGATGAAGAACTAAGTCGGGAAACCAATTGGATTCTAAAAAAACGGCCTGTCAAAAAACGAAAAGCTGGCTCTTCGCCCGAAATGTTAACGAGGCAAGAAAACACGCAAAATAAACGAGAAGGTAAAGAACAGCCTGACAAAATAATCACGCGTGCCGATGAAAATCCAAGAAATAAGGTACGACCACCGCCACCAATATACGTGATCGGAATTGCAGACTATAATAAACTGCATTCTTTTCTCAAACCTTTGTTGCTATCCGATTTTGAAGTAACATCGCTCAACAACAACAAATGGAAAGTAAACGTAAAGGACTCAGACAGTTACCGCTCAGTATCTAATAAACTGAATACTGAAAAAATCCAGTGGTATACTTATGAAAATAAATCTGAAAGACCGATACGAGTCGTAGCTAGAGGACTTCATGCCTCATGCCGAAAGGAAGACGTTGTTCACGATTTGAAGAACAAAAACTTTAAAATCGTCGATGCGGTAAACTTAATTAAACGGGAAAAGCAAAAATTGGAAGGCGAGGAAACGATGGTTAAGCGCGAGCTTCCTCTTTTTATGCTAACCTTTGATAAGGCTGAGAGTTTAGAAAAGATTTACGAAATAAGAACAATTCTGAATGTCGTAGTCAAAATCGAACCCATGCGCAAGAATACAAGGTTGATACCTCAGTGCAAGCGATGCCAAGGATTCAACCATACGCAAACATATTGCCGAAAAGAACCGCGATGTGTCAAATGCGCCGGTAAACATCTTAGTCAAGAGTGTGGTGTAAACAAAAAAACCCCTGCAGCGTGTATTAACTGCAATGGTAAGCATCCGGCTAATTACAGAGGCTGTGAAGTAGCCAAAGAATTACAAAAAAGAAGAGATCGACTTATGAAGCCGGAAAACCCACCCTCAAAACCGGTAAATAAGGAAAAGTCGAAAACTGCTGTAAGAAAGGTGACTAGAGACAACCGAGCCGACCCTGGCGCGCTTACGTACGCTCAAGCTGCGACATCAAACACCGATCAAATTCCACACCGCGTTAAGGTAAAAGCGCCTAAAGAAAAGCCATCAGATTCTGACATGCAGACGCGTGCTCAAGCATCAACATCAATAAAAACGAACACTGATAATTCGGAAAACCCCGTATCTCACGTCTTTTCTATTATCCTTGCGAGGCTTGAGGAGCAAACAAAAACAAACACGCTAATTGTCGAAAGGTTGGAGAAGCTTGAATATAAGCTTAACAATAGGAGCATTTCAAAACGAACATGACGAAACTTCTTAAAATTGTTGCATGGAACGCCAACGGTCTCATACAAAGACTAGAAGAGCTAGAAATATTTCTACGGGAAAATGACATTGACATATGTTTGATCTGTGAAACTCACCTGACGAAACTATCGCATGTAAACATTACTGGATACAGTACCTATCACGCTTATCACCCGTCGGAAAGAGCCAGAGGCGGATCGTCTTTAATCATAAAAGATTGCATCGAACACTCTGAAGAGATTATGATAGAGCTTGAAACAATGCAAGTGAGCACTGTACGCGTGAAAAATGGACATTACTCTTTCAATGTCTCGTCTATTTATTGTCCACTGCGTTGCAGGCTTGAAAAAAATGATTTTACAAATATTTTCAACTCTCTTGGACCGAATTTTATTATTGGCGGTGATTTTAATGCAAAACACACCTTCTGGGGTTCAAGATGTGTCTCACAAAAAGGCAGAGCACTTTACAACGCCTGCATGCAACACAGATGCGATTTTCACTCGACTGGTAAACCAACATATTGGCCGACTGATAACAACAAAATACCCGATCTGATCGATTTCTTTGTTGTAAAAGGAATACCAGACAAATGTATTAAAATTGATGAAAGTTTTGATCTCTCTTCCGATCATTCCCCTATCATTCTAACGATGAGCGAACGCCTAATTAAAAAAGATGTACCTGCTAGACTAACTAGCAGAAAAACTGATTGGGAAGGCTTTAAAAAAGACGTTGAAGAACATACCGAACTGAGAGTATCACTTAGGACGTTTTCTGAACTCGAAATCGAAATTGATCGTTTTGTTGAAGTTCTGCAGCGCGCCGCGTGGAAAAATACTCCCTATCAAAGGAAAACGCCAATCAATCATGCCCAAAAATATCCACCGGAAATAAAAGAAATGGTAAGGGAGAAGAGAAAAGCGCGTAAAAAATGGCAACAAACTCGTGCTCCGCAACATAAATCGCATTTGAATCGCTTGTGTAACTTGCTAAGAAAGGCCATTATTGATTTTAAAAACCGGACAATACAAACCAGCATTGAAAGCTTAACAGCGGACAAAGATTCCAATTATTCGCTCTGGAAAGCTATAAAAGGCATTAAAAAACCGAAAATACAAGCGGCCCCAATCAAGAAAAATGACAACGAATGGGCCAAGAATGATAAAGACAAAGCAGAAGTCTTTGCCGCCCATTTAGAAGAAACATTTAAACCATTTGATGGGCAAGCGCTTGCTGAAAATGATAATGCGTCGGATATAGCATTTCACAATTACACAGTAAGAAATGCAAGGCTGACCGAACTTCAACAAGAAATAAAGAAACTGAAACCGAATAAAGCTCCTGGATACGACCTAATCACAGGAGAGCTTCTTAAATCGTTACCTAGAAAAGCGTTAGTCAAGTTTCTTTACATTATAAACGCAGCGATAAGATTAGAATATGTTCCGAGTCAATGGAAAGTCGCGGAAGTAATAATGATTCTGAAGCCAGGAAAACCACCGAATGATAAAAAATCGTATAGACCTATTTCGCTGCTGCCGATTATGTCTAAAGTTTTCGAAAGAATAGTACTTAAGCGATTACAGCCGGTTATAGAAGAAGGATCTCTTATGCCCAATCACCAGTTTGGGTTTAGAACCAAGCACTCAACAATAGACCAAGTGCATAGAATAACTGATTTAATTGAAAAAGCTTACGAAGAAAAAAAGATTTGCTCGAGCATATTCCTTGATGTTTCTCAAGCTTTTGACAAGGTCTGGCATGAAGGCTTGAAATATAAATTACGACAAGTTCTGCCGGAACACTTATATAATATTCTAGAAAAATACTTGACGAATCGACTTTTCCGAGTCAAACACGGAAACGAATATTCGGAATTTAAAGAAATAAGGGCTGGGGTGCCGCAGGGAAGTGTCCTTGGACCGCTTTTGTACCTATTATATACTCGCGATATACCGCAAGAAGAAGGCACCGTCTTAGCTACATTTGCCGACGACACTGCCATCCTGGCAACGGGTAAAACGATCGAAGAATCGACTGAAAAATTGCAAGAAGCATTGAATAAAGTAAATGAATGGACAAAGATTTGGCGACTAGCTCTAAACGAAAACAAATCTGTTCATGTCAATTTTACTTATAAGAAAATAAATAATTTGCCCATCTTTTCAAACTCGGTTCAAATTCCGTTTGCAAACGAAGCTAAGTATCTTGGAATGACACTTGATGCTAAGCTGAAATGGAAATCGCACGTGAAGAAAAAACGTAAAGAACTCGAAACCAAATACAGAGAAATGTACTGGTTACTTGGAAAACATTCCAAGCTTAATGTAGAGAACAAACTGCTTTTATACAAGCAAGTGCTAAAGCCGATATGGACATATGGAATACAACTTTGGGGTTGTACCAAAATAAGTAATGTCAATATTTTACAAACTTTTGAAAATAAAGTGCTAAGATCAATAGTTAATGCACCGTGGTTTATTAGAAATAGCGATATCCATAGAGATTTAGGAATTGCGACAGTCGAATATGAAATCAAAAACTTCGCGCGTAAGCATAAAGACAGATTACAAGGACACGTTAACAATGAAGTCCTTCGAATTCTAGATGAGAGGAATCTACTGCGTCGTCTACAAAGGACTAAACCTTTCGATTTAACGCGATAGCAAGAAACCGCGCCTAATTTGCGGAACAAGCAGGAACTTTCAATGGAAAGGGACCTGCCAAACGATCTCAATACGTGAAAGAAAAACTGCTGGATAAGTCAAAACTTAGTTGTAGTATGTAATCAAAGAAATTTATCACGAAGGGAGGTTTTTTTAGTGAGTAAAAATCTCACACTAATGAGCACGCGCTACCGATCCTCATAGTGTCTTCATGAAGATTTTTTACCTACCCTCGGAAAAAAAAAAAAAAAAAAAAAAAAAAAAAAAAAAAAAAAAAAAAAAAAAAATTAACCGTACATTGTCTTTTAGGTCTGTTAATTATCTTTTATTTATGTGTACTATATGCACAAGGATGGAAACATAATACAGGTTTGAAAGGATAATCCAAGAAAACCGAATCAGGGCACCTGAAAACACATTAATTTTGCCACGACTCATATCTTCGAAACCAAGAAAAAGTTTGAGAAAAGCCAATATGAATCTTAGTAAGATATCTCTATCTGATGAGGTTTATTTCTTCTGTATAGGCCCTCTAGGGTAGAAAACTTTCCGAGTCGGAGAATTGATGACCTCGCCACGGTAAACGCAGGTTTCTTTGAGTTCGGTATTCCTGTATAGGTCTGCGCAGTTTGCGGATGAAGCTTTTTCTCCAGTGCAGATCGTACAAAGACTTTTGCCTTAAGAACTCAAGGCCATTCCATCCAACTTTGATAAATTGCACGTTTCAGCATTATAAATCAATTTCGCTCCTTGTCCTCATTAGGCTATGTTTTTTTTTATAATTTGCGAGCGCCAAGGGGAGCATTTTTATTATGCTGTTATTGCTTAATATTCACAGTATTTTTGTCCGTCGTTATGATATGATGCCATGTCTATCAAGTTGCATTTTGAGCCATATGGCCACCCTAGTGCCAGTGTTATGTCTTCGTAGTAGAGTTGACTTAGCTTTCGCGAAATAAATAGATTATTCTTGACATCAGGATTTGAACCGTGAACCCATAGTGTGACAAGCGATAATGTTACCACTACACCACAGCTAAGAAAGCAATGAAAGAACGGTGAAGGCTTTTGCTTTCGACTATTTATCTCTAACTCTGCAATTCATTGGTCTGTAGTGCTCTAGTTTCCACTGGGCTAAGACTGAGTTTGACCTTACAGCCACAACATGGAGAGTCACAGTGATTTGAGCTGTTTTTTTGTTGGTTTCGAGTAGAAAGCACCTGTGTAGCTATAAGCCTAGAAGCGAATCTACATGACCCCGCTCTAGCTGCTAGTGCATGCCTCACTAGCCTCCTCTAAGCAACTACCTGGTTTTAGTGTCGTAAATTTTGATGTAAAAGTCTTCTTTACTAGTGTTCAAGTGCTATTGTGTTTTTCACTATCCCACAAATTTAGCTCTAAATTATTGAAATCGCTAGACTTATAAACAGTTTTAATGTAGTTATTATCATTTTTACTACTTCTCCAATAAGCCTAAATACTAATATTATTATGTTCACTACAGTGATTATAAAATCCTCTACCACCTCAGGTCATACTTTAAAATGACTGTAAAATGACTTAATCACATATTTTATAACTTCTTCCAATGATTCCCCTACGATGGATTCCCAAAGCCAAACGTCAACATAACCATTGCTCCCTAGCACCACACCAATCGTAAATTAAAATCCTTACATCAATGCTTCAATCTGAACTTCCACTAATTGCTTTTAAAACAGAATTAATTTCCGATCATACAATAACTCAGCGGCAATAAAAATACCTTGACAAGGATCATAACTAACATTGCAGGCTTTGTTTCGGTCTCCTCTGCTGTTGCTGCTGTAGTCATCCGTCGAACAGTTGGATACAATCAGACTATATCGCCAGGCAGTCCCAACCGACCTACCTATTCAGCTCGCTGAAGGGATACGTAATTTATCCGAAATAAATGGCAAATAACGCAGCAAGAAATGGGCGAAACAGTTTTTTTTTTTTTTTTTGTATCGCTAACCCAGCACCATGCATGAAGGGAAGACTATGGTGAGCAAAAAAACAAAGAAACCAAAGCAAAAAGAAGCCTGTCAGTGCCACAAGTCGTAGCGAGTTAATGCGAGCAGATGCTTTCAATCAGATCTTCCTCCAAGCCATCGACTGCGACGAAGACGAAGACGAAGAAGGGAACCTATACGATGAGTATATTTCGTGGTAATGCACTTCCACCCGGTCCGTATCCGTAGCCATATCTTCTGCACTGTATGAAGGTATCCCCGTACATACATATACTCGTACGTTCCTCATTTCGTAGCGTGCTATGTATCAAATCAATTTTTCCTCCTCGAAGATGTATCTCTTGTTAGTTTCATTTAATTTCTTTTCATTTCGTGTTAAATGTTGTGCAACATTTAGAGTATCGGATGTACATTGCACCCACTGCGCGCACCGCGGTCATGATCAATACATGCGTCATATCCACCACATAGCGTCATATAGCATCTACGTAGGTATGCTGTGCAGCAACGAAGGAGTATCGTTGTAAGCGGTCTGCCCTGAGGCGAGTACTTTTTAGCGATAAAATATTAATTCGTGACGAGTTCTGGCGAATGTTGGGTTGTTTATGTGCAGTATATCTTCCATTTTGCGCGCAGCTAGAGTTATGAGATGCAACATCTGATTTACTTTTGCAGAGGGTGGAGGCTAGAGGGCTGGCGACGGCGGACTGAAAGCCTGTTGTGCATTACATCCTCTGGCATGACAGATGGAAAAATAAAATGTTTTAGTGTTTAGTGAGATGGGCGGGGAAATGACGGAAATGATTAAAACTCATTAAGGGTGATGCGAATAGCAAAATTATATTATAATATTCACTCAGCAAAAAAAGCGCTCCATAAAGCGGAGGAAGTATGACGCTGACGAATTGATGTGGCATGTCTCGGTTCAGTGAAGGATATTATTACCACAAATTGCGGAAGGAAGAATTTCACAGTTTCTGACAAGTGACGGAGTGATAGGTCCAAATTATACGAGGTGGTTGATGACCACCCAGATGAAGGATGGTTTCGCAATGCAGATTTCAAACCCTCCGGACATGGTTATCAAGTGTGTGCAACTATACTTAGCGTAAACGGTGAGATGTACATATTTTTGCATCATGTAGGCAAGTGTCGTCCCTCGTTGCTAAAGCATTGTTGCAATTTAGACCGTCCTGTTCCATACAATTTCAGCGGTTTTGGTTTTCAGTGTTCTTGATTATATTCTTATACTCGTAGATTCTAATCTTCACGCTTGTGCTAAGGATAAAATAGATTACTCCTCTACGTCACACTTAGGTCAATGTACATGGACTCATTGTGAAGCACATTCCTTACTAGCGGAATAAGCCCTACCAAAATAGTCAACTATGCCTTTGTGCTTAGAACCACTTTTTGATGAATCTGCAAATGTCGTTCACAAGTTTACCGGATAGTTCTTCAATATTCTGCAAGGCTCCCACTCCCCAGTTAGTAGACATTAACTAGGGATGTTAACTTTCGAATAAAAGCTATCGACTTATTCATAGTATCGAAATATTTATTCATTTGGTAGTTATGTAGTTAAGATTCTTTCATCACTTTTTTTCTTCATTGAACATTTTCCATAACTATTTTCATTCGCTCAAGTTTCTTTCATTCAGTTTATATCATTCGATAGTTTGCGGTTACACAATTCCTCAAAATATCGTACTTTATCCAGAGGCTAATAGTGGAAATCATTTTTGAATGAGAATATCTCGAAAACGGTGCGTCGTAGGAAAAAAGAATAAAGGCCGACGTTTTAGGCTTTGATATTTTCTACATGAGTCGAACTTTTTTAGAATTTTTGGACGCAATCTTCCAAACTGCCAGACTTTGCCCCGAAGTTAATAGAAATCTGTTATGAAATTTTGAGTAAATAAATCCCGAAAAGTTTTGTTTTTTTTTTGTAATACCGCCCTTATACGTCACGAGGCGCAACTGATCTACGCATACATTTTTTTTTCATTCAATGAAATCACTCATTAGTTGAAATTATTCAATTACTAAGCATCGTTAGTCGAATTTATTCAATAGTGACCAACACTACTTAGTATTGCCCCAATCTCCAATTCTTCTCTATTTGGATATAGATTGAAAGAAAGGTCCGGTAAAGTCTAGGTAGGGCGGTATGTATTTCGTGAGTCAGATATGTATCTGAGTACAAAGTTCTCGCGGCCTTCTTTATTTTCTTAATAATGTTCAGTCTCTCTAAATAAACTTTTTGTCAAGGACAAGTCATTTGTCAGAGTCAAGGTATTTATCAGAGGTCCTTTATCTTTCTCTTATTAGTAAACAGTACCAACTCGGTTTCCTGGGGACTGACCGCCAATCCACATTTCATAGTCTAAGCAGTACTTCTATTTGCTCGCTAAGAGGAAATTTGTCTGTCGCTAGTAATACTACAAGGTGGGGCAAAAGTAATGTCATAATGTGAATGTGCCATAATATTTGCAAATGGCGTCAAATGTCATTGTGCTTTGACATTTATGTTGTAGACAGATGGAGAATTAGTTGACAATAAGCAATGGACCGATACACACCTGAAGACCGCGGAATTATTGTTACTGCTTATTTGACCAATTTCCGGTCTGTTGTTTTAACGCAGCGTGAATTTCGTCGTCGTCCTGCACCATGTGCGCAACCAATTAAGGGTCTGGCTGAGCGTCTCTTGCAAACTGGGTCCCCTAGAGATATCGTAAGAAGTGGCCGGCCCCGTATTGCTCGTTCGGCCGAGAATATCACTGCTGTGGCTGAGGTGAGCGCTATAGACAGATGGCAGATGTTAAACGAGTTTTTTTTTGCCGCAAGTTGCTGAATTGGGTCTCGAACATTGTTGGTTCGAGCAGGACGGAGCAAGCGCTCATTAAGCTCGGACAACTATGGAGATTTTGAATCACCAATTTCCGGGCCGTCTGATCTCCGTTTTGGCGTTTTGAACTGACCGGCCAGATCGCTAGATCTGAAACCCGACAGACTTCTTCCTTTGGGGCTTTTTGAAATCTCGCGTACCGCAACAAACCTCAAACCTTGCAAATTTTGAAAGCCAACATTGAATAAGAAATCACCAATTTGGAGTCAGATGTTTTGCGAGCAACAATTCAAAATGCCGTAAAACGAGCACAAATGTGCATCTCCTCAAGAGGTGGTCATTTGACCGATATGATTTTTCAACTTAACGTCATCAATTTTACACCATCAAATAATTTTTTTTTGTGAAAACAAAGCTCAATTTTTTTCATTTCTAACAAAATGGCAGCCAATTCACATTATGACATTTACTTTTGCCCGACCTTGTACATCGTACGCATATACTGAGGTTTTAATCACACTCCATCATCATTTTTGGAGTATATCGTTCAGAACCAAATAACCGCACCTTGCAGTGTGCTTTTGGAGGTGTTAATGAACGCTTGAATGACATTGATGATATTTTGATAGTAAAGGAAGTATAACTTATAGGAAGGCGTTATGTAGGTAAGGCTTAATAGGTCTAACAAACCTTAGTGCGCCAACCGTATTTACTATGTCGCTTTGATTTGAATGCAAATCCTTACATTCCGTTAGATCTTCGTGATCTATCCAGCTAATCTTTTCCAGATTCCTCTAATATCAGTGGAATCATAAGTCTTACGAAAGAATACTTTTCATGTATTATGCATACGAGGCTGGGTTAATAAGTCCCTGAAAATTGACACAAAATTTATTCCTTAAAATTTTTTTTTTTTGTCAAGAATTATCTTTCAAAAGAACGCACCCAAATTTTCAGACAGATCTGTCAAATAGTTTTGTTGTGGCAGCCATTTTATATAGCCGCCTACTAGCATTTTCGTTAAAATGGAAAAAAGTGAATTTCGAGTGCTCATTAAACACTATTTTTTGCGAGAAAAAACTATCACGCAAACCAAACAAAAGTGGTCGGCCAATTGAGGTCACCACACCAGAAATGGTCGACAAAATGCATGGTTTGATAATGGACGATCGGCGAGTGAAAGTGCACGAGCTTGAAGAGGCCACAGGCTTATCACATGGCTCAGTGATTTAGATTTTACATAAGTATTTGGACACGAAAAAGCTTTCCGCAAGATGGGTGTCGCGTTTGCTCACAATCGACAACAAACGCATTCATTTGACAACTTCAAAGGTGTGTTTGGCGATGTTCCAGAAAAATTCGGCTGACTTTTTGCGCCTTTGCTTTGGTCATGGCGACAGTTTTTTAGGATGCGCGCGGTGTTATTCACATCGATTACCTTGAAAAGGGTAAAACAATCACCGGCGCATATTACGCAGAGCTGCTGGATCGATTCCAAGCCGATTTGAAGCACAAATGGAAGCATTTGGCGAAGAAAAAAGTTCTTTTTCACTAGGACAACGCACCGGCGCACAAGTCCGCAGTCGCAATGGCAAAATTGCATGAGTTAGGCTACGAACTCCTCCCTCATCCAGCAAATTCCCCAGATTTAGCCCCCTGCGACTATTTCTTGTTTCCAAACATGAAGAAAAGGCTCGCTGAAACCAACGCTTATTTTGAGGGACTCGAGAAATCGTATTATTTGGAGGGCATCAACAAATTGGAGAAACGTTGGATGAAGTGTATAGAGCTAAAAGGAAAAAATAAAATGTTTTTATACCGAAAAGAGTGTTCCTTATTTAATTTTTCAGGGACCTATTGACCCACCCTCGTACTCAGATATCAGTCCATTCTCAAGATTCATAATAGTCTCTCTTTCTCACTGGCCCAAGTGCATTTCTGTTCGCAACTTACGGATCCGTTCTATGGTAACAGTTTCTCTGGGAACTAAAAAAAAAACTAAGAAGCTTCCTTATCGCCTCTAATTAAAAGCTCATTACCCACGATATGATCTCATCTTTCCACCAAAAAAAATAGGACGATGTACAGTGTAGTATAGTCGACATCCTCAGATGTTCGCAATTGCTCCTCGCCATTAACAATAAATATCCCACCACATACATAGGAGTGAAGTCTACCGCTAACATGATCCAATAAAATAATGAAAAAAAGGATAAAATGCGAATAAATCGTTGAACAAGATTAGGAAAGCAAAGACTCACTAAATTGCCCCTTTTGCACAAGGAGGAAACCGCGATGCCAGGTTTTTGACCCCACCAACGTCTACACATATACATTTCTCACTGCAATGGCTCAAAGTACAGTACATTTTGTTCTTGGTTTGACTCCTTGGGAGTGATCGTTTGTCGTGCATCACCGGGGATAAAAGTTCCTGCACGAAACCAACAGAGTAGACGACGACGAACGGATAAAGTTGAAACCCAAGACTTCACGTCTTCTTCTTCTTTTTCATTTTATGGTCTTGTTTCCTTTGGAGATTTTTAACGGTCTCGTATTATATTCGGAGTTTGGTTTAGTTTGGTCTTTTTGTTGTACATGTGCTTTCTTTAGCTACGACATGATGATGCATGAGCAGCGGAGGAGTAGCAGACGACGCAAGAAGAATAAAGGGAAATTTGTAGAGAACACGCTGCGCGCGAGATGGAAACTGCAGGTAGCATTCCGTGTGATGAAAGCAACCACTTTAAGAGTCCTAATTACGCGTCGCAAATCGCGATCACACATTTGTCCTCTTGATACCGCGGCGCGCAAAGTGCTTTTAAAACACGTACCCCTCGAGCAGCTGCGGAAGATCTTGTTAACTGGATAAGATCAAGGCTTTTGTGAAGTTTTTTTTTTTTGGGTCTCGAGTGATTGTTGCATGGGTAAAATGTGACAAAAAACGATTCCATCATGACTGTAAAAAACATTTGACAAAAAAGGTGGGTTGAGATGAGATCAGTAACAATCATGGAAGTTTTGTAGGTATGTGAACGCTGAAGCGTTTAGTCATTTCCTTAAGACACGGGCGATCATTTAGAATCGATGCCAAGGACTTCTCTTAATATTACTTTAGGCGACGCTGCAGTCCAGAACAAGTGTTTCTAGCCAGCAAGATTCATTGTCAGCTGCTTCTAGTTGCCTACGTCAATTTGGTTGAGGTCTCCTTCTGCTTGCACCCGCCACCAAAAATGAGGTCTGATTTTTTTGATATTTCGTTGTATCTCCTTGATAGACTCCATGACTCTTCTCTGCGGGCAGGAATACAGATGTTCATCCTTAAGCGGTGAAGGCGTATAGGTCGATATTGCTATGCATTCCCATATCACAGTTCGTTATCACATACCGTTAACGCAAATAGGGTAATAAATCGTAAAAACTATTTTTCTCTCGATAACTCCAAGAGTGTTTTCATCCGACTTTAAAAAAGTTCACACTTCTGCACCGTACAGCAGGTAGATATAGTCTTACTACGAGTAATTAATTGCCTTCTTGTTCCAAAGCAGCTGACAAGAGTGATTCTCCGTTTTCTTTTTACCTTAATGTCATTGGTAGAGCTAACAGTAGCTTGTAGGTAGACGAAATCCTTCGCCATCATGACGTTTTGCCCGGGCGTCGGTGTTGGGTGGGATTCGTTCTCTGTTGAAGCCATATAACTCTTACAATTAGTTATTTATAACCAGAACCATTTTAGGCGGTTCTAATTCGAAAGCCCGTGGTTCAGTGGTTAAGTGCGCTATCACTGATCGGGAAATTCAAGAAAAAAACGCAGACAAAAACTGTAGATCGTAAACTGTAGATCGCAACAACGAGAAGCTAGGCCAAGCCTTGTATGAGTTGTTAGCGCCACAAAGTAAATATTTAATTCTATAGCCCTGTTTCAGTTGATTTAGTCCCCAAGTCAATTTAGCGCCTTTTGACCATATTCAGTCCTTAATCTAACTCGCAATAGCAATAGCAACTTAAAGGAATATTTAATATGCATGCTATATACTCGTATATTAAGCGGCCTCTAGAAGATTCATTTTATCACTCAATATTGTCGACTGTCTGTATCCGATTTCAAAATTGTGACTTCACCTACCTATTTTAGGTCAATACAAAAACAAACACTTTTTACTTCGTGTCTGTTTGTTCGCTCTTTTTCTCCTTCACACACTCCTAATTCAAGACCCACTGAACGGATTTCAATGGAATTTGGTTTTAAGGTCTGGTCCACGACTAATATGCCGAGCTTGAGGGTAAGATACATGGAGATGATTGCCAAATAAGTCATTCTCTGACGCTTAGTTCAAAAACTAATTTATGAATTTAAATGGATTTTGGTGTGTTGATTTGACTTTACGTGCAGATACATATAGTTATGACTAAAAATCATATATATGAAGTTGTCGTAATGGGGTGCGGAATTTGAAATCTTTAAAGACAGTGTCTAACTCAAGAACCACTTCTGTTTGTTAGTTTATTCTACTTCTAGCATTACCATTCAAATTAGTTGGTGTGGTGGTGAGATATGCGGGATGGTATTTTTCAAGAATCTTGAAGGGCTATCTTTTTGACACTGCTAACAGATCTTGATATAATTTTCCATGCAAGCATGTAGCTAGTTGGTTTCTTGTCAAAATTATTAAAATTAAGTAGAGTGTAGTTAATGCGGTTGGGAGAGGTTTAAAAGTCTTAATAAATCCACTTTGTTACATTCCTATTTCAGTAAGGAAGCACTATTGGAATATGGCTACTAAGTTTGTCTTATTTGAGTACCTTAATCTACCCCCGATGAGAAAAATATTGTTGGCATTACTGGATACTAGAGAACGAACGCTTCGTTCTACCGATGATGTTGATATCGTCCGTCAAATAGTTGTACAGACTTCTGAAAGGTTGTACCTTGAGTATCGGCCTGGTAGTTTCGCACATTCAAAACCAGACATAACTTGTTTTTATTCATGCTGTTGTTGGCTGATGAGTTGCCAGACCGCCTGAGCCAGCATGGTTTTAGCTGTTTTTATTTCTGTGTGGCTGTATAGTTGTCGCTACTGGTCTTCCGCAATTGCTGTTGCATTTCCAGAGTTCTAGGAATAACCGATCGATTACAATAAGATTGGTAAGGGAAGAAAAGAGATTGAGGGGTTCTGAGTCCCAGGCTCCCAAATATTCATAAAACATTGAATTTTCAGGCGAATATAAACATTAAGCCTTAAAGGACGGAGAAGTAAAATTCTACTATTTAAAAGAAGGCGTGGGGGCCTAGTCTTCCATATGAAATTATACAGAATTTTCGAGGAGCTTCCTTAACAAATTCTTCTTGCTAGCTAAGAAAATACTGGCTGGTGTCCCTAAAGTCCCCCACGCCACGCCGTCTTTTAATAGTGAAAGATCATTACAAAGTCTTTTAGGAAATTTAGAATAAGGAAAGTCAGAAATGCTGTCAAAGGTGAAGAAATAGATTGGATTACAGGTAAAAGTTAGAAGGTACAGATATATGTAAATAGGAAAAAGCGTTTGAGCGAGAACATAACGTTGAAGAACACCAGCATTAGTTATTAAAGCTTTTTTTAAACTTACGAGCTGCGCACCTAACCCTATTTGCACACATAAAGATAATTAAGAAGAGTGATCAATAATTTGAGGAAAATCTAGTGGAATATGGTCAAATTGCGACCACTCAATGGTGGCCCTTTCCTGGTAAAGTGTCTTTGGTTGGATGTCAGTTGACTAAGATACTGTCATGTTATTTTAGGGCTGAAATGTGGGAATCTACACAGTACAGTTCCTCAGCGAAGTCGATTAGCCTAAGTTAGTTACCAGATGCGTTTATCGATGGTCCTACCACAGATGTCTTCTTTCCATATTTTGCATTGCTCATAAGTGTTATCGAGCAGCTACACGCTGTAGATGTCGTAGTCGCAGGCCTTTATTTGCCTTACTCAATCTGACGCCGACATTTCGTCTTTGATTAAAAGCAGAATCATTGAAACAAATTTGGTAATGATACAGCCAAGATAAGAGGATGACAAAATAACATAACTTCATACCGGGAAAGTCCGATCCGTACTCTTCACATATTTTGCTTCTAATTTAGTGTTCTATCAGATCACTAAGTACTACCAAATCTCATGTACTTTATCATGGGTAAAGTAATAGACGTTCCATATTCAGATCAAAAATAGAAAAAAAAAACATTCAGGTGAACAAAAGTTTCTGAACACATCCCCACCCCCGCATGTGGAGGAGCTGGACATGGAAAAAGAACTGCTACAGTTTATTTTTCACAGATTTTATTGTAATTTTCTCTCTTCCCTTAGGTTCGAAAAGTAAGCAATCAAGACCGCTTCAAAAACGTTGCGATCAAATTATATCAGAAGACATCTGAAGCTATTATAGCAAAATTCAATAAAATTAAAGTACCTGGACTATTACTACTTCTAGCACCAAATACTTTTCGTTTATGGTCTATTTACTTTAAAGTTTCTCTACACCAAACTTGGTTAAATGGCGACGTACCACCGTAACTACCTCAAGGAGTCCACTATGAAACTTTGTCTGGACGTAAAATTTGTCGATAGCATCCTTTTGAACGCCAATACCCATTCTATTTGATGTTTAATCGCATCACTCTTTGACTAATGGTCAACTTTGTAGTATTTCCTCCGATATCCAAGGTATTGTACATTTTTCCATTATAGTGAATCCATCTTATTGATCTGCTACATGTATTTTTGGGAAAAAAGAATAACTTTTCAAAGAAAAACAGTGAATCGTTTTTGCGGTCGGCGGAAAGTTATGATATTATCCCTTTGAATCACTTTGTGTATCTTTACCTATCTAAAATGTGAAATGTGATGACTTTTCAGATTGAAATTTCACATCGAAGCAAATAATCTCAAACGTCTTATCTGCCGCATCAATCTTTATAATTTCAGAAAGAGAAAGATATTCCACATTTTTCCCAAGTACCATGTCGACAACCACTACCACCACCACCACCACCACCAAGTGCGTGAATGTCGACAACCTACGCTCTCTTCTCGAAATAAATTCCTTTGATTTTTTTTTTTTTTTTTATCGTCGGGTTAATAATCTCTCTATTGCACGAAAAAGACTCCCATTGAATGTGACAAGTATAAAATGAAGAAAAAGTAAAATAAAATGAAAATGAAAAAGAAACAGCGATTATCTAGAAATGACAAGCCGAAGGACACCCTCCTTCGCACTCGGCGTGCTCGTACTTTGCGTTGCAACTTTCAACAAAGCTAAAGCTTTTGTTGGTTATTATAAGCAGTGCCATTATGACTAACCCTTGCGTAAATTTCCTTTGAAAATAAAGGGAAAAACACAAATAAATGTGGAGGGATATGGAGAAAAAAAAAACCTCTTTAGTAGGTCATTCGCATGTGTTTCTGAGCACTTACGATGTCACCCTACCACCTACCGCTCAACCCTTCCCCGTTCCTGGCAGGACTAATCGTAATTTTCTATTGCTTACTCCAACCAAACTATATACATTTCTTTTGTCTGCACTTGCCACTGATAAATTATTCCTTTGTTTACCATATAAGATGTGTGTGCAAAGGAAAAATTTCTTGGTCCGGTCAAGTGGTAAGCTTCAACGGGGCGTACTGTCAAAGCAGTTAAATTTATTATAATTAACGTCAGCAAATAGAGGGAAGTAGTAAATCAAAAGGGACAGCTTGTGTGTCGTACAAACAGCTATTTTGGGATCTGAATAGGATTGGGAGTAACCAAACAAAGCAGAGGTACCCCCTATTCCGTAACAAGTTGCCCTAGGTTAGGGAGAACAAAAGGAGTATTGTATTTAATTGAAAATGAGCCATGAACATACGAGTATACTCGTATCTATGAAATTAACTTTATAGCGGCTATCATGAGGTAATAAGGATTGTCTAAAATCGCGTTCGAAAGTGATCTGTGTAATTTATTACGAAGGTCAAGGTATAATTGTTTTTGTTGGGCTTAGAGATGGATCAAATTGGATAGCAAAAGGGACTCTTATCTGTAACTATTGAAAGTCTAACGTCAAGGTACCACCCACTAAAAACACCCGGAGAAAGCATGGTGTTACCATCCTTCCAATAATCGCACCTAGTCGTTAAACTAATCAGCAATTTTTTTTTCTAATACTTGCTAATTTATGTTGTAAGGAACTAACTTTGGTCTGTTACCTTTTGTTTTTTAACTCATTAACACTTTGTTCGGGTGATTATGTTTTCTTTTTATTTTTTCTCCTAGTTAACTAGTTCCAATGGTTTTATTCTTCGTAATCTTCTAACTAGATTGTTATTATTAAGTAGTTCGACTACTTCTAAATTAGAATGGTTGCGAAGCTTACCTTCATGTCTTCTTGCGACCTTCCTGACCTCGTCCTCTACCATTTCAATTTTTAGATCTATTAGCCAATACATTTTTTTATATCGAATGTTTAGTTCGTCATGTTTTTTCTTGACATGAGTTTTCCAGCGCAACTTCGCGTCTAAAGTCATGCCTAAGTACTTAGCTGAGTTCGAATGCAAAACTACTTTGTTATTTATGTACACAAGTATGTGTTGTACGTTTTTATTAGTCAAGTTAACATGGATTGACTTCAGTTCATTTAATTGTACTTGCCATTTTTTGGTCCATTCAGATACTTCATTTACTGTCCTTTGTAGTTTTTCGGTAACTTCCTGCACGCTTTTTCCGACAGCTAGTGCAGCAGTATTGTCTGCAAATGTGGTAACAGTAGTTTCGTCATTTTGTGGTAGATCGTTCGTGTATAGGAGGAACAGCACAGGCCCTAACACACTACCTTGCGGTACTCCAGATCTTATACATTTTAATGCGGAGTACTCATTTTCTTGCTTAATTCTATATAATCGCTGCTTTATATATGACTCTAGTATTTCTGAGTATTGTTTTGGAAGATATTTTTTCAGTTTATGGACCAATCCCTTATGTCAGACTTTATCAAAGGCCTGTGTTACATCAAGGAAGATAGTAGAGCATATTTGTTTTTCTTCTAAGGCTTTTTCTATTTTGTTAGTTATTCTGTGGACCTGGTCTATAGTGGAGTACCTATTTCTGAATCCAAATTGATGGTTTGGTATCAGTGCCTTTTCTTCTATAATCGGATGGAGTCTTTTCAGAAGAATTTTTTCGAAGAGTTTTGATAGTATTGGCAGCAATGAAATCGGACGATATGAGGTAACTTCACTGGGTAATTTTCCCGGCTTTGGTACCATAATAAAAAAATATTAATAACAATAAAAAAAAAAAAAAAAAAAAATAGCGAGAATGAAAACCAAGGAAAATTGGAGGTGGAACAAAGAAGTAGGCATTGTGAATAAAAGGCATAATTTATGTATGTATATATTGTTCTATAAATTTATAACAATTTCAGTTTCATCAAACGCTTCCGTCTATAAAAAGAGGCGTTTGTATTAGTATTGAACACATTGAATTTAGTTAGTGGCTGTCGGTTCACTTATATTACTTCAATGTTAAGACTTGTTGTTACTCTGGAAGTTCTTTATGGAGGTTGCTACCAGTGGCTAACAAGGAATGATTTTGGTGTCTCTGTCGCCCAAAGCACTCTTTCATCCATAATTTCACAGACCACAGCCATGCTAGAAGAAAAGATATGTCCATTATGGATTAAATGGGAGATGTCCAGTGAGAATAGAAAAGAAGAAACAAAACAAGGGGTTTATAGAAAATTTGCAATACCTGGAGGTAATATAGAAGTATTTCGATTCCGGTCCGCTAAGATGTTAATTACGTCCATCTGGAACTTTTTGTCTGTGTTAACTTGATCTTTCAGAATCTGCAATTTCTCAGTTTCATTTGCCTTGTTCTTTTCGGTGGGCTAGTAGCAAAATACGATGAATTTCTGAAATGCATTTTATGAAGTCGTTTGATATTGTTATTCTATGTTACGTAGTTGAACAGCTTACCTCTTACTGCGTTCTGCAGCTTCAATTTCTTAGGAAGCTTTCAAAGGACTTCTTGTTATTGCACGTAATGCCCTTTCGAGGTTATCTGGTTCCTCTGCTTCTGCTTTCTAAGATGCCCCAAAAGAGTTTGCACTGCTGCCAGAAACTGCAGCGTGGAGCCAGGCCATCTGAATTCCGTTTTCTTTAAGTTCGGATATAGGAACTTGTTCAGATGGCCCGCCACCTTCTTCTTAATTGAAAGCAAATTATGACTGCATTTTTTTGTTTGCTCGGTATTTGAAATCAGTCCATACCTTCAAAAAATTAACATTAAATTTCTAGGAGATTGTAGAAATATGCATATGTTTCTCCACGAGCATATAGACTTGTTCGGCAGTCCAGTGGCATTTAATTTATGGGCGATATCACTCCACAGTGTATTTATGTTCGACCTAACCTAAACGGTTTACGGAACATAATTTGTTGCCATTTCAGGGTGTTCCTCCATGAAACTTATTAAAAGTTCCATTTGTTTTGGTGTTGCTGACCTAAAATATATATTATTAGACTTTTTTCTGCAATTTGTGCAATTTGTTTCGTGAATTTGTGACAGCACAGATGTCATTTTTGACATCAAGGATGTTGCTCTCAGTAGCACTCAAACTTTAGAAAAATAAACCATAGACGAGACGATAGTGATGGAGTTACATGAAGCAAACTGCCCGACGTTCAATTGGATCGACTAGACGATAATTGTCTGAAATATTACGTGATGAGAGCCCAGGATTGATTCGAAGACTCTTAAGTGGTATGGTTGATATCCATTCGCTCTATGTGTACCAGGGTCCTCTTAGATGATAAATTCGATATTTTCTGACTAAGTCGACGTCACTGTACAACTCTAACATTTCGTTGTGTCTTCTCCTCCATATAAACAGGACCAGAAATCAAATCCAAATATACCGAGAGTGTATTTGATTCCTCCTTCCATGCTTCTACGACAATTTAATTTTCTTTAGTTGTTAGAGCACTTTATTGCCCGATTGCCTTCTCAGCCTACTACTTGATCTATGTGCTGGCACAATTTTTATACCCGATCTCACAGTTATACCCTGTTCCGTAGGATATATAAATTTCGACTCATAGTTTGTAACATAGAGAAATAATGACGGTAGACCCCTGTACATGCATACATACATACGGACAGTAATGTCTGCAAGGAACCACTTTCTGTGAATTCAATTTTGAGCTAGTGAAATTTCATATATACTCGTATAGCTTTGTACAATTCGAAGCAGTGCAAGTGTAAACATTTTTGAAATCCATCCACAGATATGCCCATTTTTCAAAAAAATTAATTTTTTCAATAGTTTTACTAGGAACTGAACAAAATATTGTGTTCATAAAATATGTAGGCATTGAGTTTTTCTACATTTCATCCAGACATTGTTCTTGGCCATGTTTTGTTCAAAAAGAAACATATTAGCTTTTTCAAGCTATTTATGTTGATGGTTAAGTTTCATTGAGAATATCTCATCAGAATCTGTGAAGTCTTATTGGATTTGAGTTTGGATATTGTAATTTTCACTTCACTTTGATCGGGCGAATGAAAATATTGCTTATGATCGTCCTGATTGAATGGAGTACGAGTATAGTGCCTAACCGCGAAGTCACAAAGTCTTGGTCGACATCGTCGTTTAAAAGTCGGCAAAAGTGATGTTTCTAAATTTTCAGCACCAACTGTGATTCGATTTCTTTCTTCATCCCTGTAGGCTCCTGGTCTAACTGAGAGGCCTCGGCAAGTTCTAGGTATTTACCTTTTGGTAACATTTTTGAACATGATTCCTGCTATGAAACCTTTTTATTGACTCGATAGCGAGCTTCACATATTCTTTTTTTTTTCCTTTTCTTCTTTTTAGAGGATTTTGTGTTTTTCTCTTCTCTTCCGCTTCTTTCTTGTTTTGTTACGTAATATTTTGTGGCACTTTTAATCAAAACAAGGGTATTGTTGTGGTAGATTGGAGAAGCCCAGCATATTAGAGGCGTCGTTCCTGATGACTTGTTGGCAATAATTCGACCAGTCATCTGCGCTTGGTGTTGACGGCATTCGACTTTTTCATTGTATTTGTAATATCATTTATTTATTGAAAAGAGGCTTGGGGTGGGAATCTTATTTATGGCTTTAAAAGTTTACAATTTAATTCAAATATTCTTCTTGGAAGGTTAAGGGACACTCGATTGGCAAAGGTTGTGACAGTCTCTTCTGATTGTATCCGTTCTATGTTAAACTTTCGCACAGTACTGCTTTGATGGTTTGGTGTTTCTTGACATTCGCATACCTACGTACTTTGACGGCAGCTAAGTAGTGGTCCCGATCTAAGCTGGCCGTCCTTAAATTGCGATGTGTCGATCGCAATGCAATTGATCTGGTTGACAGTCTGTTGAAAGGGCGACCACCATATCGCTTTATAAATATTAAAGTCTGAAAATCTCTTCTGATTGCGGATACTCGTACCTATATGTGACGCTGCATGGAAAAGCTTGGCAAGAATGCCATCGAGCCTTATAGCTTTATTTGTGTTGAGTGTTTTCATCGCAGTTAAAATCTTTGTTTTGGTCGGAGGCACGGTTAGTATTCGAGTATCTGTTGCTTCGGATAGATCATTTGATTTCGCGACTTTGTCACTCTCGCCTGAAGGTCTAGAATCGCAGTGGAATGCTGCTTTAATCCTCAGCTGAGATCAGTAAGGAATCGTCTAGTACACTCTTGATTGCGAGGTATATGGCAATCAGCTATTAGCTGAGATCGTACTTCCTCAGCTTCCGAAGCAGAAGTATTGATGCAATTTCGGTTCTCACACTACACTCTCCAAACACATTGCTGTAGATTGAAAATTACGAAACAAAACATACAAACAAATTACAGTCCACTTGGAATCCGTATGATATCCTATCCTTCATTGTCTTCCTCGTTCCCACTCCTAATGAAGTGAACGTGGCGTCTGTAATTTTGTTTATTGAAATGCAAAGCAATCATGTTATCCAGAGGACATTTCTTCGATTTGTAAGAGACTTTATCAGAAAAACTATTGTTAGGACTTTATATTGAAGAAAATGGGCGTGGTGACCATTACTTTCGAAATTCAAGGATTCTGATGAGATTTTCAAATTAAGGCTTTATCTTTGGCGCAAAAGTTTTAGAACAAACAAAATCTGTTTTTTTGTTTTTTTTTTTTTAAGAAAACGCCCACGAAAAGTAGGCGTGGCCCTCGAATCCTAGAGTTTTTAGTAAAAATATTAAAAATGAAAATATTTTTTGGAATGACATAAAAAAGTCTTGAATTTCTATTAAATATGTTTTTAAATTTTTCAATGAAAATAACAAGTTTATTTAGATAGCAATCCGCGATGCCGTCACGATTTGTATCAGCAACAAAACACGTGACACACAATCAATAAATAAAAGAACACAAATATTTGTGGTCAATTATCAATATTACAGAATGCGGCGTGTTGCTACCGCCTTTATGTGAAGCGTTGCATAGTTGCACTCCTTTGCAGGCACACGTTCTTCCCTGGCTGCTCCATGTGTAACAATTTACACAACAGAACCGCACATAGAAGATCTCACCATCGCCCAGTACGTGTGGAGAAAGTGAATTAGCTAGCTGAGTGCTTGACCACCCAGGTTAATTGGTTTCCCATTAATTCCTGGTTGTTTTTAGCCGTGATGTTGTTGTTTTTCTTCTCAGCTCCTTCTTCGTCTTCTTCCCGTTTTTTTTTTTTTGCTAAACATTTTCCTACAAGGATTGCATTTTGTTACATTGCTAGTTCATGTTCCAACAACGACCTCAACGACGACAGCTTTAATTGATACAAGCATTGCACTATGTGCAGCGGCATAGGTCTTATGCAAATGCTTCTCTAAGTCCAGTCCACCTCTGGTCAAATCACTGCTTGGTCCAATTGGTCTTGATGCAATTCCAGCAAGTTCAAATGCACCTCGTTTGTAGCAACAGCCATTACCATGCTCTCACATCCTGCCAACGAGCGGTGGTAGTGGTGTTTTTATTTTTGTTTTTTGATTATCAAGCCTGATATGTACACAAGGTTGAGAGCAATTTACCACCGAGAACAGCTCTCGAAATCAATTAGCTTGACGCTATTGCTGATGGCGCTGATTGCCACGACAACAGCAGCACTCTCCGGCCAAGGAGTGAACGGACCAAAAATCAATCAGCCATTAACAAAACTATCGACACCTGTTCGCGATTAATTTGCTTGGTTACTTTAAGCCCGTACAGATACGTAGGTACATGGTCACGTCTCGTCGCACTGGCACAGCACCAAACGATGACATACTGTCGACTGACCGAAGGTCTTGACTGTTGCCATCATCATCATCATCACCATCGGGAGGAGAGTGCGGATTTGTATGCATTAAAAGTAAAGCAACAAAAGCCCATCATCTCCGGGGCTAAGGCGTCCCTGCTGCCATCATCATTGTGTGTTGGCCAGTCAATTTGTGAAGGAACCGCGTCGTCACCGACACGAACGACATTTCGTACGGGGGGGTGGAGAGTATTTATTTTTTTTGCAACAAAAAAAAAAGAATGAAGCCACTTTAGGCTTCCAGCTTGGACATAATTTCTGTGTCCGCTTACAGATTCTTATCAGTTGTAGTTTTACACAAGCTTAATGGACCCGCATACATGCAATTAAGTGCAATCATTTTTTTTGTTCTTCTTGTCGTCGTTCCTGTTGCACCATTTCCCCCGTTTAAGTGTGTAAAATCCAATGCAAAATACCTGAGAGGGGATTTTAATTTTATTTTTTTTTGTTGCATTCCTTGCGCTTACAACCTTTTAACGGAAGGCCAAATAAGAAGAAGAAGGACTCCGTGCGGAGCGTCCTAGCTATTATCGCGGTAGTATTGCATTAAGTGGAGCGTACGGGTTAAGAGCTGGAGTAACATAGCCACCCACTTAGGCTGCCATCGTGGTAATAATAATAATTTAAAAAAAAAAGAGAAGAAATTAAAATTTATTGTTGTAAAGTTAAACGGATACAGCAACAAGAACCAACGACCCCGGTAAGGGCATCTTTCTCGATTCGCAGTAAAGTTTCCGATGCAGTGCTGTTCTCGGGGTGTGGGTTAGGGCTTGTTTATGGGCAGTTTATAGTTTATGTAAGATTTCAGCGGTGGCATTATGGACAATTTGTTGTTTTCGGCGTTGTTGCAGCAGGGTTATGGCCAAATTGGGTCGTATTTTGTTTGGTTTCCTGCAGTAATTATGGTTGTTTCGCTGGCGGGATCCGGCTGTAAAATATACTTCATAAGATACATATAGATAATTGGTTTCATGGAATAGGGATACCTATACATATTGTTTGGGTGAAGTTTTCCCCCATCTAATTATTAGCCTTTGGTGCAGGTGAAGCGAAAAGGTCCTATATCTTTTCTTTGATTGATTTGATTTGGGACAGTCGATGTTTTTGCATTATTGATTTAGTTTTGAAAAGAAATTGCTTTGTGTACCATAGAGAAATACCCCATAGAGCGATATGATACATGGACTTACGTAACTCAAATGAACTGCATTTGGGAGTGTGTAGGTACCTACTTGCGAAGTCATGTCAAAATAGAAATGTCACAAAGCTGTCAGCTATCATTTTCAATTATTTTTGATTGACACTATTGTATCTTTGAAATAATTTGGACTTGCACAATTCATTCGAAAGACTGTGTTTAATTCTAAAGGAATTTGAACGGTGTTTTCAAAATATTTTGATAACTTTCATCGTAAAGGTAGAATCGACCGGATAAAATTTAAATTAAATCCTCTAGCAACTTGAATTTTGCGCCATTTGTGCAGTAAAGTGTTGCCAACGAAAAAAAAAGACAACGTGACAGCCGACAGTTCAAGGTTATTAAAAATGAAGTGCTACACTAAAGAACAACGTTTTCATTGTTGAGCAATATTTTAAAAATAATGAAGGTTTGGCAGGAACAGTTAGCAATTTTCGTACAAAATATGGTCGGAATAGTGATTTAACTTAATAAACTGTGAAGAGATTAATTTAAAAATTCAGGGAAACTGAACAACAAGTCGTTCAACACAAAACATCGAAGCAGTTCGTGAGTGATGTTGAGAGTCCAGGAACATCAATTCGGCACCGTGGTCAAGAATTGGATATTTCGAGAAGCTCTCTACAGCGTATTCTCAGGAAAGATTTGCATCACTCATATCAAATTGCAAAATATGGATGTGGACGACATTTGGCTTCAACAAGACGGTGTCACGTGCCATACAGGCTGAGAAACAATTCAATTATGCATAAGTTGTGTAATTTTCGGTTTTGGTGATCCGAATTGTTCGCCCAGATCATACAATTTAACGCCGTTGGACTTTTTTCTTTGGGTTTTTTTTAAGTCCAAGGTTTATGCAAATACGCCCACTAGCACTTACGCCTTGAAGGAGCAAATTGAGCGCTGTGTCAACGAAATTCAGCCACATTTATGCAAAACGGTCATGGCACATACGCTCTCTTTCGACAAAAGAGTATATGCCAGCAAAGCTATTTACCTGATATGCTATCCCATACATAACCCTATACTGTATACTTCAGTCAATAAAACAGTTACAATTTTTAACGAAAAACCTGTGTTTTCTATCAAAATTACTTCTTGCGTGCATTTTGGGACACCCTTTACTACCGAACAGATTTTGATGAAATTTGATTTACATAATTTTTTTCTGATATTTTTCTGGTATGTACTAGTTTCATGCTAGTTTCATCAAAATCGAATTGGGTGTGGGTAAGATGTGAGGAATGGGACGTATAAAATCTTTAAATTACTTTTGACTAGATTTTGAAAAAAAATTGGGTTGTGAACACTGTTACCGCAAGGTTCTGAGAAAATTATTATGCAAAAAGCAAAAGAAGTATCAAAACGTATCCTTAAAAGTCGAAATTTTAAGTAAAACTTTCAATGTAGTCTGCAAAACACATCCAAGTTGACATTCCCTGGACGATGCTCTACGCCGATGACGTGGCCCTAATGTCAGACGATGCTGCAGCTCTACAAGAAAAGTTATTGGCAAAGCTGGCGTAGTATATCCGACCCCATATAGGGAAATAGCGAGGACAAAGAAGAGTTTTTCCACCCCATTACCATACTTAGTTTTCTTACAAACATAAAATAAATAAATCAAGTACTCGCATGTACGGTGGACCTATTAAATATTTTCAGTTTGCATATCTATATATATAAAACCCAGTGCACCTATATGTACCTATGTTTGTATGTATGCTATGGACTCCGAAACCACCAAACCGATTGAGCTCAAATTTTCAGGCAATTTTCGGTAATGGCCCGAGAGTGTTTCTGTGAAGTTCGGTCAATCGGTCCAGCAGTTTGGCATAAAAAACATGTATTTCTTTTTGTTAGGCGCAGCAATGCACGCCGGTTACCCGCTATTTTTCAATAAAACATATTCAGCAAAGTCAAACGAGCAGCCTCATTGAATATAATTTTGAAGGTGACATTACGAAAATGGGAAAATAGTTTTACTTGTTTTGCAAAATGTGAACAAGTTTTCAGCCATATTTCAAAATTAATGAATAACATCAAAATTGAGAAGAAAACAGTATTACTTTTGATACAAAAATACCTCTGCTTCTAAGTTAAGAGGGGCATACTTGTGAGTGGGGGTAAGACATGAGGTGGAGTTTAAACAAATCTGTAAACCATCTTTCTCGCACACCTAACTCAAGAGCCGGACTTCTGTTAAATCAAATCAAAACTATCAGAATCGGATGAAGATTGGAAATTGCGCCAGTCAGAATATTTGTTATAATTTTCCCATTATATTCAGATTTCAGATTTTTTACGTTTTACTTCACAAAACTTTATTTGAAAAACAAACAATTTTTACCTATTTAAACCCGATTTGTTGTATAAGGGGTGACAATTTCTTTCCTATAAAAAATCATTTCTAGCCTTCTAGCCTGGGGAACTCGAATCTAGCCCTTGTTTATTTCTACCTAGTTTTAAACAAAATTTTGAAAACTTCGTCTGTATTCCTCTTCAAAGGTTCAAAATAAAAATTTCACATACAGTAACTTTACGAGTATCCTACGAGTATTAGTGTGTTTGCCCAAAGCATGGGTAGGATAGAAAGGGTTTCTCAGTAAGGACATAACAATTTTGTATTTAAATATAATAAAACACCGAATAATTGAGTCATTGGGCTGAAATTTATTCCAGGCGTAGTACACATGCTAAATTTAAGTATGGAATTCGATCTGGTTCATATGACCACCGCGAGCACGTTTGCAGTGATCGATTCTTTGGAGCCAACTTTCCACCACTCTTCTACACATATCGGCCGGAACGTTGGGAATTTCGCGTTCGATATTGTCCCTGAGCTCCTCTAACGTTGGCTTGTTGGCATAAACCAACGACTTAACGTAACCCCATTCAAATAAATCCATCGGCGTTAAATCGAGCGAGCTGGCCATTCGACCGGATTACACGATTACCGAACTTCCCCTTCAATAGATCAATTGTTTGACCAGCTGTGTGGCATGTGGCACCATCTTGTTGGAACCACATATCACTGATGTCAGGTCGATCGAATTCGGGCCAAAAATAGTCTACCAACATGGCACGATAGCGAACTCCATTGACCGTAATATGGCGATCATTTTCATCGACGAAAAACTACTCGTACAGTCGAATCATACCTCCGGCATGAAATTCATACCACACGGTCACTTTTTGTGGATGCAATGGAGTCTTTTGAAGCACATGTGGGTTTGTTGCTATCCAATAGCGCATATTTTGCTTATTGCTTCAACGCTGAAGATGATTTTTCGATGAAACTCAGGATTTTTTTTGCTCTTAAAGTTGCCACCACCGATTCAGAAATTCGGTAGTAATTTTTCATAGTTTCCAAACGTTGTTCGTTCATCAACTTCACTATGATAAAAATGTAAACCTTGACTGACGTTTTGACACTAACAGATCATAAAAAAAAGTTTAAGAGTACGTTTGTATTAAAATACAAAATTGTTATGTCCCTATTGAAAAACTCTTTAGTGGGGTGATTTTTAACCCTACGTCTTTCAACTTTTATAATAAACGGCTTGTGCTAGGAGGACCTTTAACATTTTTCTCATAGCCTTCGCATGACTTTACAAAGCCTTAATATTTTCAGATTTTTCGCGTTCAAATTTTCGGGCGAGACATCGCCTTGGTTTTTTTTTTTGCAAAATTTCAGCTCTCTAAAGCTAACGGTTTAAAAGTTACAAGCGTGTGACTAATTGAATTGTAACCCTACAGATCCCAGATATGAAGTTTGAAGGAAATCCATCCAGCCGTTCAGTGCAAGTAAGAAACTGAATATAATCCCCAACTATGTAGAAAGATCTAAAGAATTGTAAATGGCCGCCCCCAAAAGATTATCACCCTTACTGGCTACGAATGCTAGGACAAACACAATAGCCTCTATCGTATTTTCAAATAAAACTTACCCTCATGTAATGCAATCGCGCAAAAACGTATCCCTTAATCACCGGCTCTTACATTCACTCAGTGCTTCCAATCGCAAAAGGTCATGAAGTAATTAGCCCTAACGATTTCTTTCAGGCAAATACCGCCTATGGAGGGTTTCATATTCTTAAAATGTGTACTCGTTCGATACCCCAATATCTGCATTTTCAAATTGTGTGCTTACCCATTTTGTGTGTGCTCTCCGATGAAAGGGATTTCCGTTCCTAAACGGAGGAGGGTTCCAAAACCGAAGGGTACTTTGCCTTCCATACCCAACTATTCCCAGCTGTACACCGCCGCCTTACCTCAATGTGAGCTCTTAGCTTATACATACCTACCATGTGGGAAATTGATTGTTGGTAAATTTAAATTAACTCGAACTCAAATCCGTTGCCTCTGCCCGATCCCGCTCTCCCCAAAGTCCTTTTCATGTGCATGTGTGTTCCACTCACGCCTTATTGGCATTGTTGAATGAGGCGACGTTTTTAGAACCTGCGACTCTGGGTATGGCGCTTTATATGGGCAAATTATCGAATGACGTGCTTAATGACTTGTAAGAAAGGAGTTCTTGAGGAATTTCAGCGCTACTTCTGCTTCTTGGCTTGGCATTGTTGCTGGTTGTCACCGTCGTCGTCTTCGTCGTCGTAGTCTATGGTGTGGCTTCCATTTTGCCATTCCCTCTCCAGTGTATGTGCATATGGATTGCTTCATTTAGTTAATGGCGGCTCTTTTTTTTCTTCCTACTTCTTTTCTTTCTCTCACTGGATTTTGTGTGTGTTTTTTGTGAATAGAAAAAGAGAGAAGTGCACGAAATAAAATGCAAAACCGACTACAATGGGGCATACAATGCAAAATGGGAAACTTGATACACTCGTTTGGGGGGATTTTTTCCCGACTTAACTACCTAGCTACTCCTCCTGGGACGTGGATCTTCTTTCAGGTTTGGCTAATTTCAAATTGATGTGAAAAATAATTAACTAAGCGGAATTCCTTATTTAATTTTGCTATCTACTACCTACTACGTGCTATGTGTGGCTGTGAGAGAGTTGCTTTGATTGCTTCTGTTTGATGGGTTGTCCTTATTTGGGGAAAGATGGATCGGAGCAGATGGTTCAAGGATTTGCCTGTGTGAAACGTGAACAGAAAATGTTTGCACACATGGCCCATTAGGTAGAGTTTCAGTAGGAGGACATGTGGTCTTTGTTCTGATTTACCTGCATTGTGAAAATTTATAATAATTGATGAAGAGAGACAGAATTTCGAAAAAGAATCTCTATGAGTTCAAATATCAACTGAATAAATTAGTTTAAACTTCATCAATCAAAGCTACACCAATTTCGTTAGCGAAATGTTTGAAACCTCGGTTTCCAGTTTCTTCGAACTCCTCCGCAGCATTATCTTCAATTTTCGAAAAATTTTTAAAATTGCCATCTATCTTGTAGAAAATTTCAATTTATATTGGTTTTTTCACAGAACGCAGCATTTAAGAGACATTCGTATTCAAAAACGATTTTCATTAACTTCGGCGTGGAGTCAGACAATTTTAAAAAATTGTGAAAAATTCTTCCGGGTAAAGCCAGACATTTGGGAAGTTTCCGCAGATTTAGTTTACGAAAATTTAAAAAATTTCGACATCGATCTTATAGGGAACTGTTATGCCTAAAATTTCGACCGAAATAATTTTGTTTCGTAGGGCGCACTGTTTACAACGACAACTTTCATTAACTTCGGGGTAATTTCGGATATTTTATAATTTTTGAAAATTTAACAAAAAATCGGGACTTATCTTATAGATAATTTTACAGCCTAAAATTTCGATCATTCTATAATTTTTTTCACAGGATGCAGCGTTTGAGGGATACATGCACTCGAAAACTATTTTCATTAATTCTCGCGTAAATTCAAAACAATTTGGAAAGATTGCATACGTTAAGTTTACGAGAATGGTGTAAAATCTGGCATCCTTACTTACTTTTTTTTTCTTTAGATGGCGCTATATGGTGGACCTGGATTTCAATCAACAAGCATCTCCAGACAGATCGATCTTGTGCTAGCCGCCTCCAGTTTTGCACACGATGTTGGTTGAGGTTTCCTTCCACTTGTGAGGTCTTCCTTTACCGCATCGTCTCTCCGGGATGGATTCGAAAATAAATCTGGAACGGAGCGTTGATTCGCTCTACATATCCTAATCATCTCATGCGATGAAGTCGAACATTCTTGACTAGGTCAATGTCGCTGTACAACTGTTATAGTTTGTTGTATCCTCGTCTCCATTCTCCGTCGATACAAACGGGACCAAATATAAGCCGAAGAATTTTTCATTCAAAACAATTAAGGGTGTTTTCATTCGTCTTTGATAAAGTCCGTGCTTCTGCACCGCATACCAGGACTGGGGTGGTGGGTCTTATATAAAAGTCACCTTAGTTCTCCATGAGAGGGTTTTGGTACTCAATTGTGATTCTTCGCTTGATCTCCGCGCTGGTGTCATTGTTTGAATTTATAGCATAGCCTAAGTAGACAAAATCCTAACTACCTCAAAAGTGTAGCTGCCTATTGTGACGTTTTGTCCAAGTCGTCGATGTCGACCGTCCTTTTTTGATGATAGCATATACTTGTGTTTTGTTTTGCTTTTGTTAATCGCTAAACTCATTTTAACCGTTTCTGTTTCAATATTCCAGAAAGCACCACTGACAGCCCGCTGCAGTCTTCTAATTATGACAATGTTATCGGCGTAAGCGAGTAGTTGTACAGACTTTTGAAAGAACGTAGCCCTGTTGTTAGCTTAAGATGTTCACATGACAGCGAGACATCTTGTCGTAGTCCTTTTCCGACATCATAAGCCGACCTTGATGGAGCAGCGTGCATTCTCCATCATCACCTTGCAATCTAGTTCTAATGAATTTACCCACAAATAATAGATCTTTGCAATTAATTCAGTAAATTTAATGCCCCTCCATTAATTACTTCCAAATGTCCTTTTCAATGTTTTTCTATTGTAATTTCACAAAATCCCCATATTCATATAATTCTCGCTATAGGCATAGAATTAAATTAAATTTACTTGCATTAAATTTCAATAACTTATGCATTAAATAAACAGTAATTATCATCTATGACACTAATAAACAAGAACAAATTACGTTTGTTTTCCAACCACATAACAAAATTGGAAAAGCTCCCACTCCAGCGTGCTCCCGCTTCAAAACCCAATTTAATTAACTTGAAATAATCACAAATCATATTTGATTCCCAACCATATGTGGGCCATTGGGTAATTGCAATAATTAATGTGGTTATTTTAACTACACTGCCATTAATGGTGCTCGAAAGCAACCATTTTTAACCCATCATCAAACCACCTCCACTGTAATCAACACTGGCATTGAGCACTCGCTCTACTCTCAAATTATACGCTACTGAGTAAATATAAATTCAATTTGAAAATTTGTGTTGTTGGAAATGTAAAGAAAAAACAAGTACAAAAAATACAAAAAAAAAAAATATATATATACAGCAACCCAGGACTGGAACAAGTAAAGGCATTCTGCCATTATCAGTCCAGTTTGGCTGCATTTTTGTTTTTCCATCGAATTTATTGATTTTCCGATATAGAAAATCACGACAGACGGTCATTGGAATTATATTTGCCGAAGCGAGTGAGTGGAGTTCTCAGTTTTGTTTGCAATTTCAAATTTCAATCATGCAACTTACTACGGATAAGTATATACGAATGGTGTACTTTGAAGTCAATGTACCGATCGACTCCTACGAGTACATACCAAATGAACTCCGAGGACGACGAATGTTCTGAACAATTATGATTATAATAATAATAACAATCTCGTGTAGCTACCAATTCAATCTGTATACCAATTTACCAGACAATATGTATTGGGAATTCTTTGTCTACTTACAGTCGCGGATAAATGTTTGAGAAACAACAAAAATGGAAAGTACCTACTAACAGTTTCTTCTATCCTTCTAAAGTCAGTACACTGCCGTCCATAAGTTTCCGGCCAATACATTCTATCAGAGAAATTGATATAATTTTGTTTGTCTTTTTCAATAGCTTCATCAATATTATATTTGTCTAGTCAAATGAACAAATTAGTTGAACCTAATAAATAAAAAGACCTCTTTAGACCTCTTTTCCGCCGAAAAATCCACCTGGTATTTGCAACACTTTGGCCGTCAATCAAGGCATTCTATCGATTCTTAATAGTTCCCAATGTTATTAATTCCAAAGTTTGTCTTTCGATATTGGACACTGGCTGAGTTCCAAAACGCATAAAATGCGCAGTTGATGCAAAGTCATGTGTTACGAAAATCAAAAAAAGAAAATGTTTACAAAGTCACGAGATTCTTAACGCAGCTTCATGCGCAGGGGACGCATCCATTTTTATTTGGATGCTTTTATTTGACGTCTTGACGTTTACTTAAAGAAAAATATGGAGTATTCTTTTCGAATAAAATATTTTACTTTAGTATATGAAATGTATTCCGCGTCATTCTGAAATGACTATAGAAAATGTGATCAGGATATTTTTCAATAGTTTTAAAAAAATGCAAAGATTTAGGAATCTCCCTTCGAAATAGCTTAGGTTTTTGTGATGATAAAGCTGCTGCACGTCTTTTTCTGCGAATTTTTAAAAACGTTTTCATCGATAAATTAACATAGCTGTGGGATATATCCGTGGGATTTGCCAAACATTTAATATATATTTTCAAAATTTTGGAAGTTTGCCATGAGAATTTTTGAGAATGGTTACTCTGGGATCTAACGACAGAATTAAAATGAAAACGGTTAAAATCCTCATTAAAAACGCTTCTTTCCATCTCTTTCACTTTTGTTCCCTGAGTCTTTTTCTTCTTCTTCTTCTTACGGCGAAGTTATGATCCCACTTTACTGCATCCCTACTGGTCCGAATGTGGGGTTTTAGTTCCCTGAGTGCTATATTAAATGCGTTCCGAAGTGTCAAATTAATGCAAAGTTAAATGTATGCAAAGCATCAAGGCTGCATTGTAGATGCGCAGTAAAAGTGTAATACTGCCGCATTTAAATTTTGTTTTCTGCGTTTTGGAACTCAGCCACTCTCTTCGAACCTCTCTGTCAAGGTCGCCTCAATGCAGCTCTATTGGATTAAGGTCAGGTGATTGGGCAGGCCATTTCATATTTTTTTTCAGTTTTCCTTCTTCGGCAAAGCTTGGAAGAATATTTTGGATCATTTTCTTGCATCGAGGCTTTCCGCCGAATATAAACTCTAAAATTTGGACTCATCAGTTCATAAGACTTTCGACCAGTCGGTTGATGTCCAATCCTGGTGCTCTCTTCCCCAATCTAGCCACTTGACTTTCTTTTAAGGTCGTTTCAAAAGTTTTCGTATTGCTACTGGACCGTGAAGGCCTGCGGTAGCAAAAGGCCTTTTTGTCATTGTTACAGATATCTGCTTTGAATGCGAACGGCTGAGCTCTGTACAGATTTCTGGAGCTATAAGCCATCAATCCCTCTTGCTTATTAATTTGATAGTTTAGTCCTCCTGTTTTGATGTTAATTTGGGCCTTTTGAGTCTTAAAAGTCGCGTATGCTATTGTGCACTCTCCACTTCGATACTCTGATACTCTAAGATTACGAGTATCTGCAAGAGCACGCACTGTATGCCCTTCTTTATGCAAAACGTTCAACTCCACCTTTTTCCTTATTTCTTCCCATTTGAGGTTTTTTTTGACTCTATCTGTTAACTTTTTGTTCATTTGAGTCCTGCAGAGGTATACGAGTATACATATGTAAACGTATAATTGTGGAAAAAAATGGTTAGTCCGAAAACTTATGGACGGCAGTGAATACTATTTAAGCAAGACCGAACTTTGCGAACAGTATTCAGACTTTATGGTTTTCATGGTCATATCTTACAGCTAAGCTTGGAATGTAGTACTTTCTGTACTCTGTGTCGGATGAGAGAGCACAGTAGTAAAAGTTTTCAAAACGAGTTTAGGTTTAATATTTGATGGGACAGCTCAGCTTTTTTTTATAATTTGCACGTGTTAAAGGGGATGTGAATACCCTTATACTAATTTTTAGAACACGTGCGTTTTTGTGGAAAGGGGAAGAGACATAGAGAACGACGGAGTGGTATAGTTTGAAACTCAGGTGGTATTAAGTTTCTGTAAACTCCAAGGGTGGCTGTCCAGATAACTGGGGAGTATTTTGTTTGTTTTCGCTATTATTGTCGTTGCTTATGATTCACAGTATTTTTTTTCCGTCCTCCTGATGTCATCCTCACGATCAAGTTGCATTTTAGCCATATTACCACTCTACTACCATAAATAAATAGATGATTATTGACATCATGATTCGAACCGTGAATCAACAGCGTGACAAGCGATGATGTTACCACTACACCACGGCTGTTTGAGGGTATGAATATAGTTTGAGGGGAATATATAGTATGGTATGGCTTATAATCTCAGAAGCGTTCTTGATCTTAATACATTGTAAAATGATACGAGTATTGGCCAATGCGGACTGACATGTGCGCAAGAGTTTACAGTCCAAATGTACCAGATCCGTTCTATAGGTACGGACTTTTCGTAGATATCATTTGGAAAGTTATTGGGCGCCATTGGAATAAAATGAAATAAATCGTCTTGTAAAACTTTGAATACCTAGTAGAAATGATTCAGGATCTGCTTAAATTCTAAATGAATCTGCTGTAAAGATACACACGGGTGGGTCAAATTCGTATATAGAGAGCAGAAGTTTTATACAGCTCACCCCATAAAATCAATACCACATGACTTGCGGATTTAGGGAGTATACATCAGGCCGATATAACACGGTTCGATATGCGGTGACTCTATATATAAGCAAGCAGCAGTTAAGGCCTTGTTAGTGACAGTGAATTAGGTCCGGACCAGCACTAACATTTAGTCTAAGTCCTGTGAGTTTACACCAAACAGTACAATATCAGACTTTAGTCCTTACATTGATTACCATCCATCCTTCCATAGATGTCACTGTTGCCTTCAAAACCGCCATTCGAAGAGTTTCAATTGTTTATCGTATCACAATAGGCTTAGTCTCAGACCAAAGCAGCGGTATAAACTAGGTCATTATCAGCACCTTTTTTTTTTATAATTTGCACTTGTTAAAGGGGATATGAATACCCTTATACTAATTTTTAGAACACGTATGTTTTTGTGGAAAGGGGAAGAGACAGAGAGAAAGACAGAATGGTGTGGTTTGAAACTTAGGTGGTATTAAGTTTCTGTAAACTCCAAGGGTGGCTGTCCAGATAACTGGGGAGTATTTTGTTTGTTTTCGCTATTAAAGTCGTTGCTTATGGTTCACAGTAATTTTTTTTCCGCCCTTCTGATGTCATCATCACGATCAAGTTGCATTTTAGCCATATGGCTCTACCTTTCACCAAAGTACTGGCCAGATCAGGATTTGAAAAAAAATGTACACTACCTGGGAATATTTCAAAAGTACGAGTATGGTTAATTCAGTCTAGTAATCTCGGAGAGTACCCACAGATTGCGATGGCTATTTGAGGATCTGTTTTTGTTCAGTCCTAGTGTTGATCGCGTTGACAGCAGACGTTTAAGTTGTTCCTGGGTACAATGTCAGATAAATATGTACTTAACACAAGAAATGAAAAGACAGCGATTGTGCATATCACAGTATCTCGAAATATTGCTGTTTATGAAAGTCGCCCGATTGTTCGTTCACAAGATTCGCGTCGATTTGAAGGTTTCTGGCGGCGATGTTTCGGCTGTTTCGAAACTTAAAAAGCATTCAATACGTTAGGACTTCAAGAAAAGCCCGGAATTTGTTCAACAAGTGTCACCAATACTCTGGATTATCGATGAGGTCAATTACAAGAACCTGCACGTGTCTGAGTGATTAATTCGTAGTGTGGTTCATGAAAATCGAAATGATATACCTCGTAAGTCGATATAAGTTATGCCATTAGAAGTGACCAGTTTGTGTCGAAGGACACGACAATCCAGACCTTCTTTGGTTTTTTTCCTATGAAAAAATTTCGACCGGTACCAGAAGGTCAATAAAAGGAAAGGATGGCATAATTTCCTGTCAGTGTGATGCTCCTTGGAGTAGTGAGCAGTGAAGGTCATGTTATGCCTCCCTACTTTTTGTCACAAGGTCTTCGAGTGAATGCAGTGTTAAGCCCTGGATAGACAGTGTGGGTGAAGGAAGACCATACGTGTCCCGGAAGGATTCAGTGCCAGCGCACAAAGCCGCGACGTCTCGGGAATGGATGGTGATCCATTTCCATGATCACATATTACTAAACTTATGGCCATCTAACTCAACAGACGATCCATTGGATTACTTTGTGCATAAAACTTGTACTTAAACATAAAACCAACAAAAATTCCCATAATCCAAGCTCTAAAGAATGTCATTGTCCAACGTCAACAAGGACCATTTAATTCCGGTATGCTCACGTTTCCGGTCACGAATTCTGCACCCTGTATATTTTTAGGACCTAATCGACTTGTTGATACCTCTAAAATTAAGAGAATCGTCTCTCGAAATCAGGAATCATCGAGTAGCACGGGTTCAGAATGCCACGTTTATCTAGTGGAGGTCTCCGGATTATATCATGGTTCCATATTTTCGAACATATCTATTCTCTTTTCAAAAACTTTTCTTGTTTTACTCTAATTATAATAGCCTGCCAACTAGTGTATATCCTGCCAGCTTGTGTATATCCTGCCATTTGTGTATAGCCTGCCAACTGGGGACGCATGGTGGGTGCGAAGATCCTTGCATTCGGAACTTTCAGCTTTATGTTCATGCAAGGGCCTTTGTAGGCCCCTTAAATACAGAGTTAGGTAATTTCTTAGCAAATTAGACATTGAAACGTACTGTATATCGAAAATTAAAAATCCGGCTCCATACAAACCGTCCTTGAGTCGTACTATAAGTAAGGTCCACTCCAGGGCTTCTGTAGCCCTCGGAAAGTCACAGTTAAGTCGCCAATTTTGACGTCCATTAACCAAGCGTCATTCAGTTGCAATACAATAACAGTGCTTTAACTATGCTCTTGTGATGTTCATATTAAGTTTCAAGTAAAATACAAATGAAACGCAAATATTACATACATTCGTAAAAGTGCGGATGCACATCAACGTACTACCAATCGTTTCTACTTCTTAGAAGTTCATTGACGAGTGTAATGTATACGAGTATCTTGAATTTCCTCTGGAAGCACTTTATCATATTCTTTAAATGGAACAAATGACTTCATTCATGGCTAACGGTGTTCACTTCTTTGAAAGAATTTTATCACAATTTTCATGGAATAATTACTGAAATCCCAATCCCAAAACCCAAACCCAAATACAATACAAATTTGTTAACACATTGAGTAATGAGTCTATGAAAAGTGCTAGCTAATGATGTTTCTGTGCGTCCGTCGCTAACCAATATTATATGGGTAGCTAATTAATTTTTCCCAATACATAGTTTGCAACTTGCAGTAGTCCTAGCTGCTACAAGCGAATGCAATGGAAGTTAGAATGATGGAATGATTGGTGTTGTATGAGTATGCATTGTAACGTGTAGGTACTAGGTTCGGGAACAAATTTGATAGCCAATAGTTTTATGGTAATTTAAAAAATTATTAAATTATGTGCAGAAAATATACGAGCACTTTAAAGGTAAATGTTACCTCAAATACCTACCTTCTCGGAGGGTCGTTGATAAGCAGATAATAAGAGGGGTTTGTGGAAATATGTTTCCAGTTAGGTTCTCTTCTGTCTATCCAGACGATAGGAAAATAAATTTAAATAAAGCAACAACGGTGTGCGATATCAAATTCATTCCGACTTTATTTTGAAGCTACATTCATGCCACTATGTATGGAATAGCACATCATTTAAATAGCCGCCTCGGCTTTGCTGGCAATGCTTCAAGCGATCGGTCCAATTTTTGATGAATCGGTCCAACATGTGCGGCGTTATTTCGGCAATAACGTCTCGAATGATGGCCTCGAGCTCGTCCAAAGTGGTTGGCTTGTTAGCGTAGACTAAGGACTTGTCGTAGCCCCAGAGAAAATAATCAAGGGGTGTGAAGTCGCATTAATGAACGCTCGCCGTGAGATGACTCAGTCGCCAAATTTCTCCTTCACCACTTCGAGTGTTGCGTCCCTTGTATGGCATGTAGCGCCGCCTTGTTGGAACCAAAGCACGGATATATCGACGTTGTCGAGCTCTGGCCACAGAAAGTCGGTTAATATCGCTCTACGAGTATACCGTGGACCATTGACGGTGACGGTGTCTTCTTCCTCATTTCGAAAGAAATAGGGTTCGATGATGCCGCCGTGATGATTTTTTGCCCAACATTTCCAGCCTCCAATTAGCGAACTCACGGCGTTGTCTATGATCGCCCGGACTCAATTCTTGCGTCAACACAATCTTATACGGATGTAGGCCCAAATCCAACAGCAAAATAAGCCTGGTTGACTCTCTGGCGATGCCCAATTCAGCTATCGGCGCCAAATCGACATTTCTGGGTCTTCTTCGATACTGGCCGCTACGGCGGCTATGATTTCTTCACTTCGCACCAATCTCTGTCTGGTTGATGGCTTAAAGTCCAAAAGAGTGTACTCACGCTCAAACTCTTCCACGGTACAACGATTTGCCTGCGCACTGAAGCCATGATGACGACCGACCTCACGACGAAATTCGTGTTGCGTATTTACAACTGAGCCGGAATTTCGATAATATTTTTTAATAATTTCCACACGTTCGGGAAGCGTCAAACGATGCATAATAAAATGGGGTATTTTGACAGCTGGATATCATTGGTAATTCTGACAGCTGCTGAAACATAACAATTGGAAAAACTATCATTGCTATCTGGTCACCCTTTATATTCCGTTGTCGATCGGCGACTCGTCTTCGGCTATACAAGTCAACAACACCTCTTTAGAGTCAATATCGGTTTAAGACTAACTTTCCTAAGATTTGTATAATAAAACCAATCTACATTCGTGTACAGAGTGTATGATAACTTTTGTATCCACTGTATCTATTACTGCTACTTCTGTTGTTCTAAGTTCTTCGTCATCGTTCACATTGTTCGATAATAATTGTTTTCATTGTTTAAAAAAACAAAGAAAATTTATTTTGGGTTACTTAAGGCACTATACTCGTACTCATCGCATTCAATCCAAACACGGATGTGGGGCTTCCATAGCCAAAGTCAATGAACAGAAGAACTACTGAACTACACTGCACTCATTGTCTACATGTGTACAATTTGTTTGGCATTAAATCCGAACAACAAACCCCAGCGCCCTGCAATAAGAATAACAATGCCACACTCATTGGATTCCAAAATAGCAAATAAGTTTAAATTGTTGTACAATAGTGCATAACCCAGAGCGACAGAGAGCAAATGGCAGCTCCAGAACGAGCGAGCAAGCGAATCTACAACAGCAGCAAGACTCCAATTTGAGGTTAGCAAAAGTTCAATTGAATTCCTGAAATTGTATAAAATTGTTTCCTTTTCATTGTGTGTGCTACTGCACTGCACACACATGAGGCGGAAGTTTTGATTACAAAACTGGTTACCGCAAAATACGAGTATAAGTTTTGGGATGAAAATGCGATGCAAATTGGCTGAAAACAATTTGCAATTAAAGCCAAGCATACAATGCAGATATAGTTGTAGATACAGATGCACCATGGTTGGGATTTATACGCTTACGTTTACGCATCCAATGAATTTCTATGTTTGGATAAAATATTTCGTTTCAATGCGGGCACTTCTAAAACAGTTAACCGACTCATAAATGTAATGCGAGTCCGTATACCACACACCTCTCTCTATGCAGAGCATTTGTAGCATATTGTGTGGAAATTAATTTAATAACAATAATCAACTTGTTTTGGAATTAGTTTTAAATACAATAATTATGCGAGCACAGACAAATGTGTGTGATTAGATGGAATTATTCGAAATGGGGAAGGAACAAAGTGGATTGTTTGAAGTACGATAATTTGATTTCATCTAAAAATACGCAGAAACACACTGATTTTATTGTGCTACTCGTATGATTGTGATTCTATTTACTTTTGAAAGGAATTATCATTTTAATTACAAAGTTTATGCAATATTGCTATATCGCATGCGGTTCAATGGCTGGATTAGAAATTAAATAAATGTATGTATTCGAACTTTAGCACTAAACGTTGTTGAATGTTAAGTAATAACGCCCTACCGCCTCCGGTCAATCGGGTGCCATTGGCCAATGAACATATGGAAAATGGGCTACGTTCTTGGCCCACTGTCAACATTTTCAGACACAAATATCTTATCGGAGCTTGAATCAAAGATTGGTGAATATTGGCTTTCATGTTCGGACAAAGCTGGATTACACTGTGGGGCCAAATTACACTTTCTTTCTGTCAGCCGTATACTTTCTGATCAACAAGTACCCGGAATTCTTCAATCAAACGAAAACGTTTCAATTATTCATCGATATTCATTTTATTCCCTTCAAAGCAATCTCCATTGCAAGCAATACGCATATTCTAACGCTTCTTCCAATCTCATAGGCCGACTTGATTGAACATTTTCCCTCAAACGTTTTAATACGCTCACGTGATACTCATTATTTACTGTCTGGTCTGGCGGAAGAAATTCGGAGTGGACCGCACCACGGCAATCAAAGAAAACGGTTAACAAAGCCTTGATTTTGGATCGACTCTGTCGTGGTTTTTTGGGTTTTGGCTCGTCTAAGAAGCGCTATTCCGATGATTGTTGGTTAGTTTCGATGTCATATTCATAGACCCATGTCTCGTCACCTGCAATGATACCATCGATAACATTTTGGCCCAAAGAAAGCATTTTTTTTAGCGACATCAATGCGATGCTGCATTCACAGAACACAACAAACACTGACTTGTTTACAAAGCTATCACGCACAAACTCCCGAAAAATGGCGCTCGAACAGATATTTGAGCGCCAGATGACAGATATACCAACCTAAAAAAAAAAAACTTTTTGACAATATCTCAAGCGCGGTTTGTTTGAATGGGAAATTCCGGGTACTTTTTGGACAGAAGGTGTGTCAAGTTCAACCAAGTATCGGTTTGCAATGAAATACTTTTTCGATGTACCGATTCAAAGCTAGGCTGATTTAAAATAACCCGAAAATGGAATTTTTCAATTCGGATTCCTGTTCAGCATAATAAATAATAATATACAGAAGATAATGGACATAAAATGTGTTCCTACGCAGTGTTATTAGAACGTGAGAAAGTTCCACAGAGCTTCGGAGTTCATAAGATGTAAACCGAACGTCTTGGTGTGAAGTAAAATGCTAAGATGCGGAAATTTTCAATCAATTTTTTTTGCTCGGTTGTTCCCCGCTCGGGCTCGAACCTGCACAGTTCGGGTCACAAGTGAACAAACTACCCACTATACCGTGTCCCCTACTCTTCTAGTAGATTCACTACCTAATTTCTAGTGTAACATCAAACATACAGTACGTACTTATTACCAGAAAAACAATAATAAGAATTAAAAAGTTAATTTTACAGTTGCGGCTGAATAGCTTCACGATGCTGTCATTACATGCAAAGTTTCCGACAAATGCGGATAAGGTTATAGATAAACTAGCTAAGAAACCAAGAGAAATATACTTTACACTTAAATACGAGTACGTTAGAGTTTTATTTATGCACAAAGTTATATAAACTTTAACTAGTATTACCTACGCGGCGGAATATGTAAGTCCATTTTTTAAACTTCTTATACCTTTTATAGATTAAAAAAAAAATTCTTTAACCGATTTTTTAAACTCGTCTTTTTTTAAAACTTTGTCCGCCTTACTTTTAAACTGTTTAAATGTTTTGTATGATCAAGTTTATAATTTTTAACACAAAACATTTTTAAATTTCATTTTTTTATATTTTATACTGAGTCAAGCTCTTGAAGTTTATATTTTAAACCTGACAGTTTAGAACATTCTATTTAAAATCTTCTACTTTAAAAACAAGTACAGGGCTGGTAGCACAGCAGTTCCTTAAAATTCTCCATACGCTTTCTCCTGTTAGTAATTGTCCGTGGGTCGTGGGCAATGTGTGTGGCGCGCGGATAAAGATATGCTTTTTCAGATTCTCTATTTACTTAAGTACGTGTATTTCTAAAATCAAAACATTAGGTCTACCCGTATTTTCTAATTTTGCGTTGTACTTGATATTAGTTTGCAAAGTTTAAGACTTTAATGTCGAGAACTTCTAGATTTCTGGGACATACAAATGGGAAAATTGTATACAACCCTTAAAAGAGTCTATCACTCTAACACAATTCTTTTAAAATAGTTGCCTATAAACCTGCTTTAGTTTTCTATGTCATATAAGGGATTCTGGAGATGCGGAAAAAACGCGCACAAATAACGAAATTAAACATACATAAGTTATTAGAAAAATGTTCACTGAACACTCTATTTGTCGATAATGAACAATTCGGCTACATTAAGTTTCTTTTGTACACAAAGTTATAATTGTGTAGGTTATTACGAGACTTCCGGAGATAGCAATAAAATATATGCACATTACGAAAAGTCTTGGGAAATTACTATATTCAAAAACGAGATGCAATCTGTATGCAAAAATTGAGCAAATAATAATTTTTAGTTGAATACTAGTTCATGCCTTACCCCCATTTTATCGGATTTTAATAGGTTTTATATGTGACCATCATCAAAACAAACTCGTCTTACAAACCAAGTTTCTTCATGATTCGTCCAGTAGTTTTTTACTAGTAGTTTTTGTATTTACCTAAGTGTACCTTACTCCCAGTCCTTTTGAATTTAATGACTTTCAGACACAGCTAAATAACTCCGTTCAGTAGTTATTGAGTTACAGGCGTTACAATTGGAAAGCCTGAAATAATTGTTCGAATTTCATAAATCATCTTCATTTGTTCGGATAAATCATGAACCTTTTTTTTTCCATGCACAGAGTTAAACATCTAATATTTCCCCAAAAATATCGACTTTCAAGCCAAGTCGCGCATTATTTTCATTTCATTTTCAGAAAAAAATGCAGTTCTCGTGGTTTTTCGCTGGAAAAAAAACCATGTCATGAACGAATGTTGTGCAGTAGCAACTAACTTCTATTTGGAAATTTTCAGCCATATTTTAGTCAATTCGAGGTTTGACCTAAATTTCGCCTATAATTAATGGGCTACTTATTATTTTCTAAAATAAAATCGAAAAAATGTTTCTCTTCGCGTATTGTCACTGCTTGGGTGTGATGGGTATTGGCATCACACCAGACGAACAAAGTCCCATATTATTCTGACAACTTTTTGAACGATAGACAACTTTCGGTGGTTGTAAAGTTGCTGCTCTCCAGACCATATATGTAAGGAGTACGTTCGAGGAGTAATTGCGGTTGTGGTTCCTGTACTTTGGGTAACCATAGTAAAAACGGAACCCTTTTAGTGAGAGTCCCCTGTCTTCCGCCCGTCTGTCTGTCACAGACTCATAACTTTTTTAGAAGGTTGAAATTAGGCTAAAGTTTTGTTTTAATAATGCCCACACAGACCAAAAGTAAAATTTGGGAAAAATGTAAAAACAAAAATGTTTTGAATGTTGGATGTTAGAGTAAAAGTAAAAAAGAATACTCTTTTGTGTAACTACAGTATGCTTGTCAAATAAAAAGTGAATGGCGCTGATTTCAAAAATGATTCATTTCGTTATTTTTTCTTTATCGTGTTTCAAGAAAAATTAACTACAAAAAAATGCACGTACGAGTACACGTATGTACATACATATGTGCAATTCAGCCAATCATTCAGATTATAAATATAAGCGTAATTGTAAATATGCAATCTTTTTTTAAATTTCTAAAACTTTATAAGCCACGTCCTTGCATATATTAAATATTGGTCATATATCTTCGCCTTCCAGCGAAATTGTTTGAGCCATATCCCAAAAGTAACACATTTTCAAAAATTCGTTAACAAGTAAAGTACCGTTTTTTCCCCAAAAATCTAGCCCAAATATTCAGTTTAAACAAAACCATTGGAGCCATATTCGAGAAGCAATTAATAAAGTACCGATAGTTTTGGGGTTAGAATTAAAATTCCGATTTCGCCTTGAATTGTGATCCCACAGGCCCCCAGATTGCTCTGAAACCGTCGGCGCATGAAGTACTTTCATGCTGCACCATATTTTTTCTCATAGTTTTGTCTAAAGTAAATTCTTCAGATGACATTCCTGAGGATGTCTAATGAAGAATAACCCTGAGAAATCGCTGCTAGTCAAAACAATTTGAAAACATTCAGGATTAAGGATCAAGCGAACACACTACCCATTACACCGTGGCCACTTGTTTATATAATTAGAATTACTCAACTGCCGATTTTTCGATATTGTACTCTATAATGTTACATTAGTGAACGAGAGGAAAGTGACCTTCATGGATGAGGATGAAAGGGTATGGTGTTTTGGGGTGTAGAAATATACATATCATAGTAGATATTAAAAACAGCACTGAAAGAGCCAAAATTCTTCCTTTGTAATCTCATTCTGAAGAAATCTCACTCCCCACTGTGCCCTATTTTGAAATTTGTATTTATTTTAACCTGTGCGCCATCTGCTGGTTTCTTTTTTAAATTACATTTTATTTTGACACTGACAGCTCTTTCGGGCTCAACAAATTGACAGAATCACAGTATCATATTTCCGCTCTACGAAATGAATCGATTTACGCTTGAACAATGTTGGGAAATATTGAAAACTTATGGCCAAAGTGAGTGCTGTGCCGAAACAGTGCGAAATTTGAAAATAATTTTCGGTCGAAATAATGCACCAACCGTGCCCATTGTACGCAAGTTTTTGAAGAAAGTTCGTGCGATGGGCATGACAGTTGATAACACAAGTTATCCTCGTGTTCGTAGTGTGCCCTCAGCCGAGAATATTCCTGTGAAATGTCAGCATTATTAACCCAATTTTCTTCGAAGATGGAGAACGCTGCAGAGACATGGTAACCGATTTATATTTGTACGATCATTGGTTGCAGCAAGACGGTGCTACGTGCCAATCAAGCCGTTTAACAATCGATCTTTTGCGCACTAAGTTCAATAATCGAGTAATCAGCCATTTTGGTGACGTTGTTTGGCCTTCGATTTGACGCCATTGCACTTTTTTGTTTGTGGGGTGCCGTTAAAAATCAATTCAGGCACTTAAGCACAAGCCCCGAAACATAGAAAATATACTGCAAAATTGGATTGACAGAATTGGCCAACTACTAATCCAGCCGCGACAGCTATTTAAACTAAATTATTTGCCATAAATAATTGGAAAGTGCACCCTCTTCAATAAAGCAAAAAACTTTGAAAAATATTAAACGGATTTTTTTTATAGCAATTTCAAAAAGAAACCAACATATGGTCCATCCTATGTACTTATGTAAAGGGTGGTTAAGTTTTAAGGGCCGATGTTGATTTTGAATAAAACACAAATTATTTAGGAAATTACTATCATTTCTTTTTATTATGATAATATTGGTATGGTTCAATTATGTATGGAACAAAATAATAGCTATACGAGCATGCACTGGTGTTTTCACATCTTCTACAGACCCGGTTTGCACAAATTTTTGCACGATTTTTCCGATTGTACGCACATTTGGACGATTAAATTGACCGAAAGAATCACGAAATGCACGATATGCATTTTGATTTGAACGCCCATTTTCATAATAAGCCTGAATAACTTTAACGCGTTGCTCGATTGTGTATCTTTCAATGGTTCAAATTGAGTTAGTCTGAAATTGAGAATTGTCAAATGAAATGCAGAAAAAAACTTGACGTTTAGGTGTGGTTCACATTCAACATCGGCCCTTAAAATTTAACCACCCTTTATTATCGTAGCAAATCTAAGGAGGAACATTCAAATTAACATTTCGTGTCACCTTGCTACCAATTTCAAAACTTATTTAAATCGTCATTGCTATACTCGTAAATGTTTTCAATGCTAAATACTTTATCAAGACTTCTGAAGAGGATGAGCTAAAAATCCACTAAAACTGTCCAAAAATATATTCTTAACAACAAAAAATAAACTTTCAACATCTTTCTTTCCTACGATCTATGATCTCATAAAATTGAGGAACATGTGTTACTCCCTTTAGTCTCTACAGACTTCAACTAAAGAAAACATAAAACACCTAGAATTAATGGAAATAAGCAATTAAATTTTCGAAAATTTGTTAAATTTATTATACTACTCGAACTGAAAAAACAATTTAAATTGCCGATCACTTATGAACTAAAACCGTCAAACAACGATCGATAGTATCAATCAGGTAAACGCCATTTAAATTGCTAATCGAACACAGCCATTCCAATTTGGTTAACAAATTCGTCGTCGAAGTATGGTTAATCAGCTTAATAGCCCGACCGCGTAGACATGACAAAGTGTGGCATTAACTGTCACTAAAGGTATTCGACTCAGATGTCTATCCGAATGCGAGCTTTTACACGTCCAACTGATCGTTGATCTCGAACTAGAGGTGAATGGGAAATCAATAATTCAGCTTTGAATGTGGTTTGGTTGTGCCTTTTTGGTGAATACGAGTAATGTGTGGGCAACCTAACTAGTTTGGAATGAAATAAATTTGATGGTTTATTTACAGGCATATACATGTATCTTATCAGCGAGTTGTCAAAGTGGTTAATGATGATTTTGAATAAATTATCAACTTCATGAGGAGGTCATGAGGAGATTCATCTCTGAAAGCAAGTGTCACATAAAAAATGAATGAAAATTCTTTTTCTCAACTCGTAAAGCACGTGGTATTTTATTAGGTCACCGCAGGTATCAGTTAATGGGCTATACCCGCATTCATAAGCCATATAATTGTGCTATAAAATACCTTTAAGTGGATAGTTGTAAATATATTAAAATTGGATGTATCGCCACAGAGTATTTCAGTATTTTAATATTTAAAAGGATGTAGGCCGAGAAGCGACAACTAATTGTAATATGATATACTCGTAGGAACAATGTATTTGAAGGGTTTCTCCAAAAATGTTTAAAAAGAAATATACATATATGAAAGTTCATCCTCAAGTAACTACAGAAGCTAAAACAGATTTCTAAAAATATGGTTTGTAGTTTAGTGCAGCATTAACCACATAAATGATAAGAAGCGTGTAATGAAGAAATAAAGGTAGCAATACTTTTGCTTCAACTTGTGCTACAGTCAAGGGTGAACTAGAGTCTCAAGCTGCAATCTTTTTGGTGTCAGCGGTGTCCACTATAAGTGTGTAGCGGGAAGACCCCATCGAAGCGCCACTATGGTCATATTGACGCTTCATGAGGGTATACTGATATACATATACGAGTAAGTCTTTCACAAGCAAACAAAACTAAATAATTAGGCACTGAGTTCTTACGTATTCCATAGACAAACTCAACAGGGCAACAGCCCATGCGCGTTCAACACCCTTCTGCCACGGAGTTCCGCTCGAAAGATGCTGAAAAGCCTACCCATTGACTGTATTTGGTTATTGGCCCGGTCCAGTTCCCTCGACTGCCTTCCATTCATCTACTCTTTTCTTCTATATCGTAGCGGAATTTTTAACTGAATTTAATTCTTTTCTAGGGAATCTTTGATGATCCGCTGTGACACCTCATTGCCCTCGTCACGTATGTGGGTATATGCAAATCAATTTTTGCACTTTCCGAAGGTTTTAGCGATTATGCAAATTTTAGTTGTTATAGGTCTTAGCACTATAGGCACGTAAAGTGCTGCTTACTAGAACTGTAACCCCAGGCTATTGCTGCTAGCCTCCGCATGATTGTTTTATAGCCGGACGATTGTTTAGCAGTATCTAGAGTTGGTTGGTTGGTTGGTTGGTTTAAGAGGGTGAGCTTATGCTCTTCACTTAGGCCTCCACTGCGCCCGTTGTGTTCCCCTCGTCTGTTGAGCTGTAGGAAAAGTAATGTGAAAGGATGTAGGTATTGGGATCATGGGAGTATCAAGGAAGAGATTATGTCATATAGTGATCGGGAAATCGTCTTGTTCGTCTAGCGAACTCCAATATATCACCGATTCCTTTCTTGCTGAGGTGTGTTAGATCCGGTATCCTTGGGGATTCCAGTATCTTCAGTCTTAATCTTGCTGTTGCAGGGCAGTGGCAGAGGAAGTGTTCTATATCTTCCTCCTCCTCCTCACAGTTGGCACCGATTGTTGCTTCAGCTAGCCCGAGCCTGAACGAGTGTTTATTAAGATTGAAATGCGCTGCTAAAAGTCCCACCATCACTCTTAACTGTGTTCTGCTTGAGTTGAAAGCTCTTTTAGCTGTGTTGTTACTCGGTTCTGTTACCACTGATCTAGCTAATTTACGCGTGCCTAGATTCGTCCAGTAGTTATTGAACTCCTGCCTAATCTTCTCATTGATTATCATTTTAATAGTTGTCAGAGCGACCCCAAAAGTCTTAACGGGATTCAGTTCTGTGTCACTCGCTCCTTTCCTTGCTAGTTCGTCTGCCTTTTCGTTACCCGGTACACCTTCGTGCTCCGGTACCAAATATAAGGCGGACTCTACGAGTATTACGCCTGGCTGTCTAGAGATACTCCTACATATTCGACCGCTCAAGGGCGAGTCATAGTCTTTATCTGAAAAAAGTTATCACAGTGATCATGATTGGATTGAGGTTTTGATCCACTGATGAGCAGCAGGTTGTACTGCATATTATTACTTGCTTCTGTAAAGAGTAGGTACCGTTTTCGTGAAAAATTCAATCTCGGGATTTTGATCAATCACGACGTTACTACTCGTATAATAGCGTAGTGCAAATCTGTCCGTCTGTACCGCTGGCTACAGCCTAAAGGGCTGGCTGGATTTACTTCAAAAATTCATATATGCGGTCTGTGGGGTCAAATCAGAATTTTCATTGAGAAAGGACTCGAACAAGAGATGTTGTATTCAATGCCGGCTAAATGAAGTGGGTCTTCAAGCCCGTGGACCTGCAAAAAAGCCGCTTCTGTCTGTGGTAATGAAGAAAAAAAGATTGATGTGGGCCAAAAAGTACCGGGAATGGACCGCCAATGATTAGAAAAGGGTCATATTGTCTGACGAATCCAAATTTAATTTTATTGGACCTGATGGAAAGCAGACAGTGCAAAGGAATTGACGAAAATTTGCTTCCCACCGTTAAGCATTCACCATACGTTATGGTTTGGGGTTGTTTTACAAATTGGAGTCTTGGCCGTATTTTGCTTTTGGACGGTTCCGTAAATGTAGCGAAATACAAAGAAATTATTGCTGATGGTGTTGTTCCTACAATTGAGGAGTTATGCTGCTACATCCCAAATCCAAAATTATGTAGTACCATAAAAATTCCTATTTTATACCCTTTTCTGCTAGCGTTTACCTCTTTCACTTTTGTCGCATTTGTGGGAAATTTGGCCACAAATAGGTAGTCAGTGTTAGGATGACAATGCCTCATAAAAAAAATTATAGTATAATTGTGACCCATGCGTGTACTTTTTTTAATTTTTTTTTTCAGGGGAGGCAAACTTATAACGCTGGTACTGTGACCCGAGTTGCTTGCATGTACGAGTATATATGTATGTGCCTGTTGATTGTGCTCTTGAATAGTTGAAGATTAAAAGATTCTGGAAATCTGCTGGGAATGAATTCCAAATTTAACTAGTTCTGTAACAAAATTTAATAGAGATATGTTGGCGCATTTGGACATAAAGTTGATGAGCCCTAGCGGCTGGCCCAGTAGAACGCTTAAATAACAGTTGAAGTGCGGGATCCTCTATTAAGCGAATTGCTCGTCTCCGTACACTTTCGAATAGATGAAGAGAATGCTTTAGGGCTGAATGCCAAACGTGAGAACAATACTCAAGCCCGAGTATAACTTGTGATTTGTACAGGAGAAGCACATGTTTTGCTACAAAGCATCTCTCTTCACGCTAAACAGATAGCTCAACTTGGACGCGAATATTACGATATTGGGTATATGGTTGTACCTTTTCACACCAATGTTTACTGGCACCCTAAAAAGATGAATGGTTCTAGAAATTCAGAGAACAGTTTTGTGTTCACATTGAAATCAACTAAGTTTTATTTTCTGCAGATTTGGTCACATCTCTGACGATGTAAGGTATTTTCATTCGCGAGCATGTTGTACAAATAAGACGGTATTAGACTGCTGTTATCGTGAAAACTAAATAATTTGTTTTTTTTATCGACTCTAGAGTGTCCTTGATATGGAGTAGAAATAGAGTTGGTGAAAGTATAGATCCCTGAGGCACTCCAGCGTTTACCGAAAGCCATATTACCGACTACAACTGAACCAAATCTGGTGGACTGTAGGAGACCAGCTGGCTTAATAGGGTTCTATGCTAAACCCGATCCAATGCTTGATTCGAACCATCAGTATATGATGATTAGATTTGTAGGTTCTTGTCATTTAAACGTGTGATCATAAACACAAAGCAGTTGAAATTCACTATCGCTTAAAAAATCTAGATTTTAGTTTCTACTAGACACTTGGACAATGGACTCCAATAGAGAAATGGAAGGAGCATTCCATTATATATGGAAGTACCTCCCTACCATCGCTAGGCAAACATAATTTCTTATAAGAATTACATGATGGATCCTTCTGCATTCAGCTTAACTAAGTTAAATAATCATTTTCCAATAAAAAGGTTCATCTCTTCAAAGTATTTTACCATGTATATGTGTGCATTTCAAAAAAAAAGGATAGAATTCACTTCACAAATTGCAATTTGATTCATTGCCGTCGTAGTCTTCCTCGTCGTTTTGCTTCCGTTTCAAGGAATGAGGAATCAGAAATCATTCCAATTTTTTTTTTTTGCTGAATAGACAATTGGGCCTTTCACCCGATGTCATCTGATCCAATTACTGTTGTCTCTACAACTCAAGCGTGTGCAGTCATATCCTGTTGTTGACAGGCCGAATGCATAGGGACTCGTCGAGAGAGATGCTTCTCCTCCTGCATCATGGATTATCAAATATACTACTCGTACTCGTACACACTCCATCTTTTACTTCTTCTGCGTCTAACCTTCCAGGGCTGTGCAGTAAACCGATGAAGAGACTAAATCAACACACACTACGTGTACCACCACCACCCATCACTCAACAAGTTTGCACTTGGAATCAAAAAGTACTTAACACTCGCACACCATAAAGATGACCTGGCACGATGTATTCAGCGGGCGGCACATGAGGACGAGGAGGATGTGTTGCCAAGAAGCAGCATTCCCCATTACATAGGCCGAAGTTGAAGTTCGTTGTTCGTTCGCCTGCTAAAAGAGTTGAAAAGGAAGGGTTTGGTTCACCTTCCACCTGAACTGAACCGAACCTAGATAGTGAATAAGGTGGTACACACATGTGTGTACAGGGTGCAGAGCACTACGAGGATATGCGGTACATATAGCTACGTGATATCTGCACGCCTGTCTGCAGGCCAAGTTAATGTGGATTCAATCGAATTCGAGCGAAATGTGAGTGGTTCTCGAAGATTAATGGCAACTGATATCTGAACCGAAGGTGCTTGTATTTTGCGTCAGTTGATATACTGTATGTGGATGGAAGTGTGTTCATATATCAAAGGAGCCAACGATAAAACAACAGCTTACCACTTAATGCTTCGGTTTTGCTATGTGTACATGTGCAGCAGTTGGTCGGTAAGTTGCTGGGCACTCGAAGCTGCATTATGTGGTGTCATGGTTGGTACTCGGACTAAGAGAGGTGGTAATGGAGAATTCAAAATCTTGTGTTTGAATTAGGCTTCTCTGTTTGGGCACGTAACGTCTTGCGTTACATACGTACATACATACATACATACACACATGCGTGCTAGCCAGCTAGCCAGCGTTGCTTTGTCGACATTTTTTTGATCGGACTACGAGTATGTGCACATGCAAGCAGTTCAAAATTGCCTGCCTGCCCGCATGACACACTTTGGGACTTAAAGGGGGGGATTTTGTTTTTCTAAACCGTGATGGTATCTGATGTGAGTATCGATGTTCACAACCTGGTGTGGCATGTTCCACAAGTGGCATGCAATTAAAAGTATATAAAGTGATTTTAAGTATTTCAAATCAATCGGTTATTCTAGGGTTTTACACAGGGCAAGCATCTACACTCAGCGACATTGACATATTGTTACAAAATAATTGTCTAAGAAGAAGGCTCTAATCCTGGCAAGCTTACACAGAGAGTGTATAAAAAGGATAACAAGTCAACAGAGTTGTATACTTAAGTATACTTTAGCTTGAAAAGTTAGCTTCTTTATTTCGAAACACATTATGGGAAGATCAATGTAATATACCTGAAACATAACCATCAATATTATAGAAATAACATAAGTGATAAGTTTTTGTTTCACAACTTCTGGTAGAGACACCTAACAGCAGGTAGCGATCTGATACCTAAGCAAACAGTTTTACGAAATCTGAAGGTACACGTCCTAAGATGGAAGAAAAATAATGGGCATGTCTTCGTCACACTGCTGTTCGTTTTAAGATTTAAATTAAGGCAATTTGAATGCCATGAGCCGTTTTCAAGAAAATCGGCCACTGTAGGGTAGCATTAATTTTGGTCTTCGAATTTTAATTCCGATTTTGGCTCGAGTTGTGATCCTTCTGATGACAAATATGAAGTCTGATACATGCACACAGCCAGACAGACAGAATTGGGGAACATACTTTTTTAGTTTCTCTATTATACATAGTACGGTCAAGTTGGATCAAAATCTTGAGCCCAAAAATTTTCAGGAAACCAATGCCTGCCTTTCGAGGTGTAAGTAAAAAGAGAAGAAGTAAAAGAAACTATTGTACATATGTACATACTTACATTGAAATGGGTTCGTCCATTCTCAAGATACAAGATAAGTATAAGGTACAAAAGCAAACTGAACACTAATATACGTATACTGAGAACATAAAAAGTGTCTATAGTTAGCTATCTATGTACATATATATATTTTTTTCTTGTAGAACTTTGTAATCTCTAAAAGGATGTCATACACTCATTTTAAGAGCAAGAAGTAATTTTGATAGAATACAGGTTTTTAATTAAAAAAATTTAAATGTTTTATTGATTCATAAAGTATACAGTATAGGGTTATGTATGTAATAGTATATCGGGTAAATGGACTCCACGGCTTTGCTGCCACATACGCACTCTTTTGTCGAAATTTTCCAATGCCGTTTTGCATAAATGTTTTGATACAGCGCTCAATTTGCTCTTTCAAGGCATGGGTGGTCGTGGGCTTGTTGACATAAACCTTGGAATTCAAAAAACCCCAAAGAAAAAAGTCCAACGGCGTTAAATCGCATAATCTGGGCGGCCAATTCTGATCACCAAAACAGGAAATTACACGACCAGGAAATGACTCATGCAGTAATTGAATTGTTTCTCGTCATCCACATCCATATCTTGCAATTTAGGCAAACTGGAAAATGCGTGGTCAGTAGGCTTCAGTTCATAAGTCAATTGCACTTTGTATGCATGCACATGTAAATCTTTAGTGAGAATACACTGTAGAGAGCTTCTAGAAATATCCAATTCTTGACCAAGATGCCGGATTCTCACAACACTCTCACAAATTGCTTGGATGTTTTGTATTGAACGACTTGTTGAAGGACGGCCAAAGTGTCTAACATCACTAATTGATCCAGTCTCCCTGAATTTTTGAATTAATCTCTTCACAGTTGATGAAGTTAAATCACCATTCCGACCATATTTTCGAAAATTGCAAACTGTTCCTGCCAAACCTTCATTATTTTTAAAATATTGCTCAACAATGAAAACGTGTTGTTCTTTTGTGTAGCACTCCATTTTTAATAACCCAGCTGTCACGCTGTCTTTTTTTTTCTCTTTTTTCGTTGGCAAAAATTTACTGCATAAAAGGCGCAAAATTCAAATAGTGCGTCAATTTTGGGAATCCCTTTTGTATAGCCGTCATATAATTACATGGACCGCACTAATGATTTTTATCCGACCTCACATATGTAGATTCACGGCCCAGCTTTCTACAGCGTTGTACAATAAACAGACAGGGAAACATTTTCAATTTTATAGGTAACTAGCACCCAGCACACTTCCGTGACTTTTCTTTTAAGAGATTATAGCTTGTTTTATAAATTCATAGATCATGATATTGTTCCATTTCCTAAGGTTAAGGTGAGAAATATTGCGTATCATTTCCGTTCAATAGTAAAGAAAACACTCACTTTAAGCAAGGACGAGATAAATAGCGCACAGAGCCGTGAGATATAACAAGCAGCCAAACAGTCAACCCATTAATGACGCACTTGCAGTGGCACCCGTTAATTGTGAATGTAGTAAGCATTATTAGAGACAAAACAAAATATACTGACATCTACGTAGTTCCCAGATGACGTGCAATAATCATCCATAGCTTTAAATATATTTCAATTAATACCGTTCCTTTAAATGAGCTAAGCTATTTTAAAGTTATATGTGTTAATCTTTTTAAAAATATTGAAATGCTTATTGTGAGTTTTCTCTTAGTCTGGGATCGCAGACTTTTTTATATAACTATTCATGTTCTAAAAATTTGTTATATAACAATTTGGCGTATGTCTAATAGATTAGATAACATATTAAATTGTATCGGGCAGGCAAATAATTTTCTTGTGACTTGTGAAGAACATTTCTTGAGTTTTCAGCTATCTGATGTCGGATAGTAATCAGATGTAGCTTCAAACCTAGAAAAACGTTCTATAAATGAAAGAAAACTACATTAAAATCGGTTCAGTTATTAACAGTTTATATGGTACAGAAACAAACTGAACATTAAAACACTGAATACGTGTAAGATGGTTATTATTAGCTATCTTGTGATCTTATGCAATGATTTGTAGATCTTTTTGAACTGCAAAAGACTGCCATACATTGTTTTCACATGCCGTTTATAGTTCAGCCGTCATATCGACTTTAATGCATCGCACTGATGATTTTTACCCTACTTCGGTGCACATATAGCTTCATAGACAGAATTTGTATAGAGCACAGTAGGTGCTAAGAAATGTTCCAATGCGCTGAAAAAAACCGCATCGAAATTTGGTATGTGGTTGTTGAGTCACTCCACCGTCACCCAGATAGACAGACAGAGAATCGCTTTAAATTTTATATGTGGAGAAGAGGTAGAGATACTTTATCTCTAACTATCTTTCAAAAAGTGTATTATTTACTACGAGCTGGTTGTTAAAGTCCGCTACGTCATATCCTTAAACTAACAGACAATCTCATCGAAATCGGCTCATAATAGATGAGCTGATTGAGCCTGATTACACCATAAGCAAAAATCGTTGTGGCCGATAGCTTAAGTTAAATGATCCAGAATGAGTGATAATCTAAAGCTCCCTCGGCTGGTATATCCAAACAATATTCAACCAACAGCACAAACTTCACCTATACCTAATTCAAGTAGGGATTAAAAATATACTACAGTTTAATAATATATTTAGATAGCTTTAAGTAATTTTATGGTCTGAATTTTACGAATTTAATTAATAAAATGAACAACTAATACTCGTACCTATAACGATTTTGACACGTAACATCCCTTGAAAATTGTAAAAAGCTCAATTTTTTGTTCGCTGAGTGTATATCTATCAAATGTCAGTTTGCGTAAAAATTCAATATTTTCTACGGAAAAAATTACATCCGAAGGGAATCTTAATTTATGACACCGGTGTCAGTATCCAATTTTATAAGAAAGTTCAAAATTAGCCCGTGGCAGTTGGGGGGGGGTTTAAGGATACAGGTAAAAGCAGATTCTCATTTATAGATTTGCTTTAGAGAAAATTGCTACCGGATCACGTACCTTTCCTAACGATGAACATTTCACAGTATCAACGTGGTTAAGTTAACGATAGTCTCAGGTTGCTGAAGATTCTTTGGCTGTGAATTTTCTCCCATAAGGTGGTTCTTGATACTGCCATCAATTTAATTTTCTTGCAGGCGATTGATGTTTTAACTTTTTATCAGAAGGTCAAGGTCGAAATATATAAGGAAATAATTAGTCAATCTGCTTCTAGTTTTTAATATTTCCCAGGACTTTAACCATATTGAATAGATGTCCAGTATTATAATTCAATGAACAAAGTTTTTATGCATCTCACGTTTTTGCTCTTTATGATGTAATAAAATATATAGACTGTGAATTCCATATACAAAATGGGTCATCGAACGATATACAATCCATTATATTTTTATGATGCAAAGCAATAGGAAACCACACAACATGTGTCCGTGACGAGGAGGAAAAAAGACATTTAATCGTTAGGTGTTTATGCAGTTACCTGTTGAAATTTGTGAGAAAATGTAACTTGACAATGACGTTAAGTCATTGCTCTTAACTGAATTTGATACATTTAAATCAGTTAATAAAATTTATTTAAGTAAGGCGATTAATAGAATTTGCTATATATGTATGTATTCTCAACCCATACAGTAGAGATATTGTCAACAACTTAAATAGATACTACTGAAATTAAGCCTTATCCACCGCAAAATAATTGCAATTGTAACAAGTATAGTTTTATATTTCAGCCTATATCATTAATGTTGAAGAGAGCTTTGATCTGTCGTCTGACCATTCCCCAGTTGTTTTGACATTGAGCGAAAAACTAGTATATACCCTAGAGCCAGCGAGATTAACCGGTAGAACAACTAACTGGGAAGGTTTTAGGAACGAAATTGAAGATAATGTTGAACTGAGCGTTCCACTTACGACACCCTATCAACTTGAGGTTGAAGTTGATCGCTTCGTTGAGATCGTACAGCTCGCCTCTTGGAATAATACTCCCAATCCAAGGAAAACTCCGGACAAATACGGTCTACGATATCCTACGGAAATAAAAAAATTGGTCAAGGAAAAAAGAAAAGCGCGTAAGAAATGGCAACAGAGTCGTGCTCCGCAACATAAAACTCACTTGAATCACCTGTGCAATTCGTTGAAGAAGACTATAAAGGATTTTAAGAATCGTGCGATAGGCTCTAACCTTGAAAGTTTAACAGCGAAAAAAGATTCCAGTTATTCACTTTGGAAAGCTGTAAAAGGCACCAAAAGGACCAGGGTCCCCGCGCCGCCTATTAAATTAAATCACAATGAATGGGGAAGGGAAGATAAAGAAAAAGCGGACGTTTTTGCGGCCCACCTGGAAGATACCTTTAAACCGTACGATGGTCAAGTGTTTTACGACAATATCAATAGGCCGGATTTACCATCTGACATTTAGCACTTACAAGTGCAACGCTGAGGGAACTCAAACATGAGATCGGGAATCTAAAACCTAAGAAAGCTCCTGGTTATGACTTGATCACCGGAGAAATTCTTAAAACTTTACCTAGAAAAGCACTGATTAAGCTTCTTCATATTGTAAATGCTGAGCTCAGATTAAAGCACGTGCCTAACCAATGGAAAGTTGCGGAAGTTATAATGATTTTAAAACCAGGAAAGCCGCCAAATGAGGTAAAATCTTATAGACCAATTTCGCTACTTCCAGTCATATCCAAAATTTTCGAGAGGATATTGCTAAGGCGCATCCAACCGGTTATAGAAGGAAATAATCTTATCCCTGACCACCAGTTTGGGTTCAGAAGTAAGCATTCAACGATTGACCACGTGCATAGAATTACTGATTTAATCGAGAAAGCACTTGAAGAGAAAAAAATTTGCTCAAGCGTATTTCTTGACGTCTCGCAAGCCTTTGATAAGGTGTGGCATGATGGCTTGAATTGTAAATTACGACAAGTTCTCCCTGTATGCCTATACGATATTCTAGAATCATATCTCGGGAATAGACTCTTCCGTGTTAGACATGGAAATGAATACTCGAAGCTAAAAGAAATTTCGGCCGGTGTACCGCAAGGAAGCGTTCTTGGGCCACTTCTCTATCTGTTATATACTCGAGATATACCGAAAGAAGATGGCACTATCCTGGCTACGTTTGCCGATGACACCGCTATCCTAGCCGTAGGTAGAACAATCGAAGAAACGACTGCAAAACTGCAAAACGCACTGAATAAAGTAAATGAATGGACGAGGGACTGGCGGATCGCCCTCAATGAATCTAAATCTGTTCACGTGAATTTCACTTATAAAAAACCTAATGTTCTGCCAATTTTCCTAAACTTGGCCCGTATACCTTTTGCAAACGAGGCCAAATACCTTGGAATGACACTCGACGCAAAACTGAAATGGAATTCGCACGTGAAAATGAAACGTAAAGAACTCGAAATCAAATATAGAGAAATGAACTGGTTGTTCGGAAAACACTCCCAGCTCAGTATTGAGAACAAACTGCTTTTATACAAGCAAGTGTTAAAGCCGGTGTGGATTTACGGTATACAACTTTGGGGCTGTACCAAGAAAACAAATGCCAATATTTTACAAATTTTTCAAAATAAAGTGCTAAGAGAAATTGTCCACACACCGTGCTATACTAGAAACGATGATATCCACAGGGATCTCGGAATTCCGACAATCGAAGCTGAAATTAGAAGCTTCGCGAGAAAGCATAGAAACCGACTAATCGGACATGTCAACAATACAATCCTACAAATTCTGGATGAAAGCAATTTATTGCGCCGACTACAAAGGACGAAACCTTTCCACTTGGCGAGATAGGAATCAACCGCGCCTAGATTGCGGAACATGCAGGATCTTTCAGTGGAAGGTAACCTGCCAAACGTGTTATTTTTCCATGATAGAAAAATTGCTTGATAAGGTCGTTCTTAGTTGCAATATATAACAAATTAAATCGCAGGGTGGTTTTTTTAGTCAGTAAGAATCTGACACTACTATGAGCACGCGCTTGCTATCCTCATAGTGTCTATGGAAGATTTTTTCACCAACCATCGGGGAAAAAAAAAAAAAAATCATTTGAAATACACAAACGGATAATGTCAATTGATAACAAAGGCTCCAGTAAGTCTGATGGTTACTACTTTGTTGATGTACAAACTTAGATATTTAATAAGAGTGCTAATTGTGGTACTTTTTTCGTAGCCCTAAAAGCTGCTGAAGTTATTCTCCTTTTCAAAAAAGGAAATCGACATTTAATATGTCTCAATATAGACGAATTTCTTTACTTGCAAAATACCTTCAGGTATCCTTTTTGAACAAATCCTGTTAACGCATATATTCGACAGATCAAATACTCAAATGTCTAAATGCACCATTTTTTCGCATGTTTTTTGTCCTTGAATCCAAAAATAACAATTTACTATTATGTTGTCACAAACAATTCTATTTTTTGTATGTTATTGCTTATATTGTTCTAAAGTTAAATTTTGCAGCGCATAAATGTCCGTTGTCGGAGAATATTGGAACAAACTTCAAAAGAAATGTTCGATAAGTTGAAAAGAAGTGTTTGGAAGGTATAGGCACAATGGAAGAAAATTCTTTATTCATCAAATGAACGACCAAATTATCCATCCCAAGAAAACCATGCATCTCTTGGCCTCAAAGTCAACTATGGTGTACATGGCACGACCACATATCCAACATTGCAAATTCGGCTACTTATTTATAGCAAAAGGGTACTTTACAGCGCAACAGCTTCCTCTCCTATACAAATTAGACCAGGTCTTGAGTATTGTTCTCATGTTTAGAGATCGACTCTAAAACTTTCTCTTCATCTGCTTGTCAGCATAGAGAGACTCTATTAGCTCATCGAATAATTCTAACAGACCTATACCTATACTATAGGTACTATCATAACATGTGTTCCGATCCCCAGAAATGCGATATACGATATTTCAGCATTCTACTAGGCAAGCCAACAGGGCCCATCACCTCTATCTCCCTTTATCAAAACTCCTCCTGCTGCAGTACAAGTAAACTTTGATATTGACTCCCAGGACATATATTTCCAGAAATCTTTAATCTCCAACAATTCAAGAGCAGAATTAACAGGCATCTAGGATAAGATTACACAAAAAAATAAAATAAAAATTAAAGTGGAATATTATTTATTTTCTCCAAACAGAATATTGACAGGAAAATATATTCCCTTCAAATTATGTGTAACATAGTTCTTTTTGTAATATGCCAATCGTTCATTTTAAAGACTTTAAATTCCGCAAGGGCTTTTTTACGTTCAACCACTTAAACCAATGGTTCAGGGAATGGCAGACTCAGGTTCTAGTCTCAGAAAAACCAACAAATTTGTTTTACCGGTGGCACGGGACTTGCGAACGTCTGACAAACTACAGGGAGTAAAACTGTCATGAAAATGATTCACGACAATAAACTGCAGGTCCCTCCCATTCGTATATAAAAAATATACTCGTAACAACCACAAAAAAAGTAGCTGCGGGAAGTTAGGCTTGCCTCTATATAGATTGTTAGCGCCAAAATATTTATTTATTTGTTTAAACTAGCTGAACTAATCCATCGGAAATAATTGTCACTAACTTTCACCATCCGAAATTCGAATATGTTTAGCTGGTGGAATTGTGAGAGGTAAACTTATCTGGCGATACTAGGAGTAAATTGAATTGTATCTCATAATACGTGGTTCGAATCCGTCATGCGTTTAATGTCGGCTCAGTGTTTTTACTCAATTTGTTTTTATTAGGATATGTATGATACACCCGAAGAACTGACCCCTCAAAAAAAAAAAAAAAAAAAAATGATTGCACCTTTAGGGCAAGTATTGGTCTCCTGAAAATGTTCGATCTTGAGATTTTCATCAAACTTGACATTACTACGAGTATGATAGAGAAACTCAATAAAGTTTGTATCTCGATTCTGTCTGTCTAAACGGCTTGACGGAATTTCCTTAAACATTATATCTGGGGTCTGTGCGGTCACAATCCGAGGTTAAATCAGAATTTTCATATTAACTCCAAAATAACGGTACTTTATGAATGGCCGATTTTTAAAAAATTCGATTTTCTCGAAAATGGCTCTAACGATTTGTATCAAATTCTATATTTGAGTTACAGCGGATATATGCTATCAGATGGCGTGGCAGGTTTTTGCCAAAGAATAGATATAACGATACTATTTTTAACTATGGCTCAATCGATTTTGTTCGAAAATAATATTTCAACAATATTTGACATGGCGTACCAAGTTTTGGAAAATTGTTGAAAAAAAATGGAAATTTTAACGGATTTAAAAAAATAAATCAAAATTTATTTAAATCTGAATTTTTGCAGATTAACCACATATAGGTGCAAGTATTTTGACTAAAAATCCAGTCCAGTACCTCATAGAAAACTCACTAGTTTTGCAGTCAAATCGAGCTCTCGTGAAAAATCATAGCCCACTGACTAGCTAGTCCCTAGAATACTGAATGTGTTAATGTGAATGTGAATGTGAATTATCTGAAGGAAGAAGAATAGTTCATTAGAGTTTGTTTTTTACAAACTTAATTTCATTCATTAAAAAATGTGTTGAAATTACGCCTTTAACAAAATATTCTCCTTTTCCCATAACATGATTACCTACAGTCACTGCAGATGTGTGTACGAGTATGGCCAACATTTTTATACACAAAAATACATACGGATACACACGCGTATTTTCAATTAAAAATTAAATTAAACGGCCATCAGTTCTGAATAAATAAAAGCATTTCCATCGGTAATTTAAAAAAAAGTTAATATTGAGTAATTTGTTGCTCAATTTATTATGGAACGGTGACAATCACTTTGTCACATTTAATATTTTGCAATTAATAAAATTAAATAACCTAAGGACATGCGTTGAAACATCTTCCATGGACGTCACATTATAAATTGTTTGCTATATTTCGAATGACATGACGTGTTATCCGTTATATTTTTCATTAAGTTGATGATGTTAATCATAATGAACGATCGAAAAGAAAATTAATTTTTTCAGTATTTTATATCTATAAATATAATATTTATAAAAAATATTTAGCTGCCGCCAGATGCATTACTTATCACAAATCATATTCTTTTCTCTTAAACCGGTGAGTTCTTTAATGAATTAATCTGCATCTTTCGTATTCTCCAACACTTGGTATCTGTGCTTTTTGTTTGGAAGGAGTTCCATAAATTAGTAGATCGCGGAACCCTATTGCTCTCGCTAGTACGTCCGGTCGCCCGTCCATCCGTCTGTCTGTCACTATCTTCTAACTCCTAAATTATATAAACTACTTTGCCCAAGTCATGTAAAACAATGACCTTAGGAGTGTCATTTTTTGGAAAAAGACTATTTGAAGGTGGTTCCAGTACTATCAAAAGACGCAAACAAATTTGTGATATATTATTGAAAAGAGCAGAATTAACAGTGCAGGAAAGTTTGTAAAAAATCTGGCGTATGTGACCCAAAAACTTTAAAAAATTGAGTAGATTGATAATAGAGTCTTGTCTGATTTATAACGACAAATAAGTCTGATTTTCTTTGTATGGATCATATTGCTTCTCCGCAAAAATTCTATCTTCATGATTGTCAAGAAACTCCTCTGACCAGAAAAATAAATTTCACCAAAATCGGTTCAATAATTTAGATGTTATACAAGGAAATGACTGAAAAAACGTCCTGCCTGCTTTTCGCATGGAATAATAGTTTCAATTTTTAAGCATCTTCGTTCTTAGGGAACACTCTATGTATGTATGTTCGGACTGAGTCGCGCTTGACTATTTTGTTCGCGTCGTCCCTTCTTCGGTTTTAGCTCAACATTTCGATCGAATTACTCCATGGACTCCTTAAAAAATTAGTCGGGACCAGGATATTCTTTCCTATTAAGAAACACTAGCAAGTAAACTAAGTGACTCGGGGTGCTTCGCCTGTCCGAAAAATTTATGTGCGTTAAAAATGTCCGATCTACAAGTATTACTGCACTTTCTGGCTTGGTTTTCGAGATTTTTTTTCTCCCGCGAACATTGGACAGAGGTGAAAAGAACTTATAATTATTGATTATTATTGCATAAGGCAAATACAGTACCGCAGAGAGTGGTTAAAACAATTAAACGCTCTATTCACGACAAAGACTTTGAAGGTGCCGTGGATAATGTCTAAAAACAGCAGTGTGCATTGCAGGACGTGCATAGATTAACTGCATAGTTTCAAACTGGCCAATGGTCCGTACTGTTCGTCACAATTCTAGCCATATCTGCAGCAGTTCGTATGTCCTGCCCCTGGTATAGGTGGATCATATCTTTCAAGGATGATGCAATGGCATTGGTACGAGCTTGACTATGTCAGTAAAATCTCCCTAATTACGAGTAATATTCATCGATTCCCCTACAGGTCGTGCAGACATAGGTCAATATTATTGCAAAGTATTCTTTCATTTTTCGATGGCTGTTCTACTCTACTCTAGGTAGGTAGGTAAAGTGGTGCGCTAAATGCGCCATTTTGATACCACAAAAACTCGTGTACCTTGTTTGTTTACGTGTGTTATTGGAGATAGGAGGATATAATTAAACCCAGCCCGTGGAGTTCAGAAACAAGATTAGTTCTCCAATAATTTAGAGGCTATCTCTCTGAAATCGTCAAAGTAGGGTTTACCTAACGTGCGTTGTCTGGTCCTTGCTAGGGCAGGATAACTGCAAAGAAAGTGGAAAGAGTTTCCCTCTCGTTGTTGTCTTTTCCAAGCTTGGCCGCGTGGTCCCTATAGGCCAGTGGCCTGTAAAAATGGCTACAATTCTGGCAATATCATGCCTTGATCTAGCGAGCCATTAAGGGTTGACCTTCGCCTGACTAGCTAGGTTCGTTACCCTCATAATTACTGTGTCCTGCGACCCAAATAAGGGTAATTCCAGAATGGACACTTTGTTCATTTATTTTTAACTGACATTGCTCTACCAGTTTTGAGGATATGGTAACCAAATCAATGACCGTGATTGCGACTTGGCTATCAGAAAGGATACCTATATTTAGGTTGGACGTTGGGAGATTTTTTAACATGCAGCAAGCCTCCAGAATCGGGTGAAGTTCCGCTTTTAAGACACTAGCAGGGTCTAGCTGGGAGACGGGAGGATTTCGATATATTCAGTTGGTCCAAGAAAATGCCTGCGCCAACTCCGCAGTCCATTTTCGAACCATGCGTATATATACAGATATCAAAGACATTGATTACCAATCCGTTCTTCTATTCTGCTCTGGTAGGGAACTTTACTTAAAAAGGTTTGCGCAAGTCGAGCTTGGGAGTCCTGTAATGTGTTTGTACTTTTTTGATTCTGTTGATGTTATAGTTTTTATGAAGGGCGGGCCACCATAATATGGCGCCATAGGTAAGAATTGGACGCACAACGGTTGTGTACATCCGTACCCATTTTTTGGCGAAAGTTCTGCTGTAGGCATAGAAAGCCACACTTGCTTTCTTAACCCGCTGCTCTATATTAAGTTTCCAACTACAGTCATCGGGTAACCTTCAGTCAGTGCACATCGTGGTGAAGAACAATTTGTTTCAGTCGGCAACTAATTCTCTATAGTTCTCCTTTTGCTAACACCATCTTCTCTTTTCTTTTTACGTACATAGTTAAAAAGCACCTCTTCCGAGTGAGTACAGTGTAAATTTTTTTTCGCACATGGCCCCTAAGCCTCGCCCCCAACCTGCGAACAGGTTTGGGGATCTTGAGGAGTTCTCTCTCTCCGACCCTCCCGACCCCCCCGATCGACCGAAAAAGAGACTCAAACCATCCTCTCAAATTCTACAGGGCTACCCAGAACTTCCCTGCAATACCCCCACCAAAAATCCCAGATTTGTGCTAATCTCAGCCAATAGTGAAGAAAAATCGCTCAATACCATAAACGTGTTTCTACTAAAAAAAACGATCGACTCAATTAGCACAGAGTATGAAAAAATCACTCAATTAAAAGACGGCTCTCTCCTCCTTTTAGCGAAAAACCAACAAATCGCCGACAAATTTATCCGCTCTAAAAACATTAACAGCCTCTGCCCAGTGACAATCAAACTTCACCCTAACCTCAATTTTACTAAAGGTGTTGCATATGCCCCTTGCCTTATAAATATTCCAGAGACAGAAATTATCTCTGAAATGAAATCCCAAAACGTTTGCGGTGTCTACAAGTTTACTAAACTTCACGACGGCGTAAGAAAACCAACCGGCCTAATGCTATTTTCCTTCGACCAATTCCAAATTCCCAACTTTATCGAAATCGGCTGGTACAAAACCAAAGTGACAGAATATATACCCAACCCAATGCGTTGCCGGCAATGCCAACTCCTTGGACACACAATCAAATGGTGCAAACGGGCGGTAACATGCATCAGTTGCAACCTTCCACCACACGCTTCACAAGTATGCACCCGCACGATGTGTGCCAACTGTCAAGGCCCCCACCCCGCCTCCTCCACTGATTGTCCCAGGTATATACAGAGTAAAAAAATTTTAAAAATAAAAACACAAAATAAATCCTCTCTAGGCGAAGCCAGACGTATATATAAAGAGCGCAACCCCCTCCAAATAATTCCAACAATTAACCTATATTCCTCAATAGTAAAACAAATCACAAATACAAATACTGCATCTCCCCTTGAATCCACTTCTAATCAACAACAAAAAATAATTAACACAGAACAAATTACAGTTCCACCACTCGAAAACACAAAATCCCACTCTTCTCACAACATATCCACTAACACCTCCCCACAATCTTCCCATAATTCATCATTTAAAAACAAAATAAAAATAAATGATAATCCCACACCATCCGTTACACTAACCACAGAAAAAACCGCCAACAATCTGCTCAGATAACAAATTCTCTCTTTAACAAAAACCCAAACACGATCGCCTGAAAGCAACACAAATACTCCTACAAAAACTACCTCCACATCTCTTATCGCCGATATATTAAACTCTTCCGACTCAGAAAATGACAGCATATAATAAAAAAACAAAATACTCCCGGAACTCTGACTCTGTTACTCGGGAATTGAATCGTCCAAGCTCTTTAGGGAGCTTGAACGCTTCAAAATCCGAGTCGCAGAGTCAATTCAACTATCACCAAAATTCTGACTACTACAATTCTCCCCACCAACACCCATGTATACAATCCAACAACTCCCTGAAAGTTCTGCAATGGAATCTAAATGGGTATCTAAACAACCTGCATGAGTTGCAAATACTCATTCGGGAGCTTAAACCGGAAATTATTGCTTTGCAAGAAACACATGTACCTATTTCCTCAAATCCAAACCCACCCAAAGAGTACATAGCCTTCTTCCATAACCTCAATGACAATACAGTGGCAAAACAAGGCACAGGGCTTTTAGTTCACAGATCGATTACCCATAAATTTGTTCAAATAAACTCGACCATACCAGCCATAGCAGTTGAAATAACACTAATAACTAAATTAACTATAATTTCAGTTTACATCCCTCCATCCCAATCATTCACTCAACTTGATTTAGAAAGTATTGTCCACAATATTGATACTCCTATTTTATTAGTTGGAGACGTCAATTCTTGGAGTCCCCTCTGGGGTTCACCATCTTTTAACAGTAGAGGTAAAATTATAGAACATTTCTTAATTCCAACCCATCTATTCTTAACGATGGGAGTCCAACCCACCTCTCCACCCACAAGACTTTCACTCATGTGGATTTATCCCTGATCTCTCCCCTACTCCTTCCAAATACCAACTGGGAAATACTACCATACCTACACGGCAGCGACCATTATCCGATAGTTATTAATATAATACTTGGTTTAAAACACTCAGCTACCAAACTCCTCCCCAAATTTCAATCCGACCGAGCAAACTGGAATTTGTTTCAAACAAATGTCCTAGAATTTCTCCACTCCCAACCCCAATCGCCCAATGTTAACAGAGAGGCAGCTCTTATCACCAAATCGATTCGATTTGGAGCCAACATCTCAATACCCCAAACCAAAGGAAGCCGTCACAAAACGGTCGTTCCCTGGTGGAACCAAGAATTACATACACTACGTAACCAGAAACAAGCAGCCTGGGCAAATTTCAAAAAGCACCCAACTAACCAAAATTTAATTAGCTACCGAAAACTCAACGCCCTCTTCCGCAGAAATGCAAAAATAGCAAAAAAAAAATTCTTTCGAAGCCTTCACGGCCAATATAAATCCAAACTCGTCCCCAAAAAAACTTTGGGCCCACACTATCAATACCATTGTATCCGGACACCAAATATTAACCTGCCCATTTCAAATAGCAGACTATTTTGCCCAAACCTGGTCGAAGTACTCCGATGACTCCAATTTCCACCCAAATTTCCTCTCTGCAAAAAACACTATGGTAACTCACACGCCGTACCAATCCAACAACACCATCCCGGCAACTAAATTTATCGAACTCCCTATTAATATGACCGAATTGGAAGCTTGTATCAGTTCAGCTAAAGGAAAAACCCCAGGTTTTGACAGAATAGACTACAAAATGTTTAAAAACAGCCCACCCTCCCTCAAAACCCGCCTACTTAATTTATTTAATGAGATCTTTAATAATGGCATCACCCCCCAAGTATGGAAAACTGCCACAGTGATCCCAATACCAAAGCCAAATAAAAGACATACCGAAATAACTGGATATCGTCCAATATCTTTGCTTCCATGCCCTGGTAAAATCTTAGAAAAAATTGTGTCGAAGAGGCTGCTATGGTACCTAGAAAAGGATAGACTAATTGACGGTAGGCAAGTTGCATTTAAACATGGTCGGAGCACAATCGATGCACTGCTGCATATTGATGACTACGTTACTTCTGCCCTCTCCAGCAAGAACCATGTCTCAATACTTTCAATTGACTTTGAAAAGGCGTTCGATCGCATCGGCATTCAAGTTGTTTTGAACAAACTGGCCAAATGGAAAATTGGGCCCAAAATGTTTAAATTTATTAAATTCTGGCTGACCAATAGAAAATGTCGAACAAAAATAAATGGAACCTTCTCCAACGTCTACAATCTTACGAACGGTTTCCCACAAGGATCTCCACTTTCAGTAACCCTATTTATAATAGCTTTCAATGAAATAAACGATATCCTTTCAAAATATAAAGCAATAAAATACTGTCTTTATGCCGACGATCTGATCATTTTCACAAAAATGTAAAGAACTAGACATGATTTCAAGCATTTTTGATAACATCCTAGCAGACCTTAAGCTCTGGGGTAAAAAATCTGGCTCTAAGATATCAGCCGAAAAAAGTAATGTACTCCATATTTGTAAAAAAAACTAGCTGCTCTAAAGTAATTCCACTTAACTTTAATAATGTTGACATTTGTAATGTAAAATCTCTCAAGATTTTAGGAGTATTTTTCGATAGTAATTATAATTTTAAGGACCATTGTTTAGCACTTAAGAAGAATCTAACTAATAGGTTAAATATTATAAAGTACTTGGCAACAAAGAATGGATCCGCGCATATCAACACCCTGATCAACATCACCAAAGCAACAATTCTTTCAAAAGTCGACTACGGTTTGGTAGTATACGGCAAATGCGCCAAAACAACACTACAATACGTTAAGGCACCCTACCACTCTGCAGCTAGAATCAGCCTAGGAGCGTTTAGGAAAACACCAGTAAAAAACATCCTTACGGAGTCTGGCCTCCCAACAGTCGAACACAGATTTGAATGCCTGACATCCCTCCTAATCGGAAAAATTTCCACATCACAGGACTCCCCAATCGTCCAAGATACTAAACAATTGAGTGCCAGAAAGAAAACACCCAAATACCCATCAGCAATCTACAATGCTACCACACTCTCCAAAAAATTCGACACTCCATTTAGCATCCAAAAACACAGACCTACAACCTATCCACCCTGGCTTCTATCCAAATCTTCTACCATCACAGACCTAGCTGCACTTCCGAAAAACTCAACTGATCACAGGACCTACCGACAATTGTTCAATGACATAAAACACCAACACCCTAATTGGAACATAATTTTCACAGATGGGTCTAAAAGCGAAGAAGGAACAGCATTTGCGGTCGTTGATGCGGAAGGACACATTCAACGCAAGGGTCTTGTACCAGACTTCTGTTCCATATTCACAGCCGAAGCCATTGCAATCCTGCAAGCTACAGAAACTGCACGTAGCAATACAACTCTCATCTGCACAGATAGTCTATCCACAATTAAAGCGGTCCTAAACATCAACAGCAAAAACCCGATCATTGCCAACATAAGGAACAAACTAACTGTCAATAAGAAAATCAAGCTTATCTGGGTCCCAAGCCACATCGGTATCGAGGGTAATGAAGCAGCAGATGCTGTTGCAAGACTCGCCACCAAAGAACCCCTTACCACTTTCTTCGTCGACAACAAAGATGACATCGGAAGGAAAATAAGAAACTTACTGCACGAAAAAAGGAGTAGCGAGTGGAATAATTATATCCATCATTACTCCTCCATCAACCCCAACGGAGAACGTGCCATCTACCCAACAAAACAAACAAAAAACAGGATCAAATGCTTCACACGACTACGCCTTGGACACACAAATATTACAAACAATCATCTCATCACCAAAAACAACCCACCCAATTGCCATATTTGCGAGACGAACGTCATCATCCAACATCTAATACATGATTGCCCAACAATAACATCTGCTTCAAGAAAACTGTTTCAAAATAATAGTTTCAGCCAAATTCTCTCATTACCATCAGAGTCCAACATAAGTAGAGTATACAAATTACTTAAGATTTTTAATTTAGAAAATAAGATATAAAATTTGTTCATTAAAACTGGCCGAAAGCTCTGGTAGCTAGTGCCTTAATTTGTAACCTTATCTTGTAATTTATTTACATTTTAATAAATAATAATAATAATAAGTTTCTAACTAAGTTTCGCGTCTAGAATCGTGCCTAGGTATTTTGCACTGGAACATAGTGAGAGTGGTTGACCGTCTAGTTTGTGGGGAGTGAATTCCTGTAGCTTGGTTTTAGTGGTGAATAGCATCATTTCGGTCTTGTCTTGATTTACTCCAAGGCCACATCTCGTACACTACTCTGATCGCGAAATCTTTTCTAGAGTTCAGTTTGGGGATAAAGTAGTCTGTTGGAGTCGTAACCAGTTCTTTTGATGTCGAATGGAGAATATTGCTGTGACCCTAAGGTAAAAGGTGCACCAAAGAAAAAGAAAAATGTTTAAAGTTAATTTTTTTTATTCTTCCGCCCTACTTTCCAACATCGATGCTGTAGAGGATGACTCAGGAACCTTTCAGCCTGAAAATAAGGATTAACCTGGTTTAACCTTAAACAATTCCGCGAGCTACTAAAGAATTCGCTTGAAAAACCACAACATACGTAATGCTTTTAGGTCATTTAAGCTTTCGAATCTCTCAGAAATATTATCTCGTTTCAAAAGGCTTAATGCAATGCGATAGAACAATATTTATGAAAAAATAATTTATAACTTGGAAAGTCACTTATTCTTGAAAGTCACTTGAATTGATTGTAATTTTGGAGAATAGTTAGTCACCTATCTGCACATTTACTTCGGACGGTACATGTCTCGAGCAGTGTAAAAATATATTCACTCAATTAACGTGACTCACAGAATGACCTTATCCAATCACACTGACATCTTACAAAGTGTATTACTGACCTTGTTTACCTAAATTCGGGCAAGCAATAGGTCTTAACCGATGGTTATCAAATATTACTCATGCACACTTAAAGACTGGTTAGTCAGCTCAAGTAGTCTTCTGTCTTACCATAAGAGGACCCAAATTTACCTCCACCTATACCATATTTAGCGACTTTAATTCGAATGAATTGCTTCCTTAAAATTTGTTGACAACGCTATACAACAATATTAATAACTTAATTATTTAAAGTAAAAAGCAACCATATTCGATGACATTATCAATTAACAAATTGTAGCGACACTTTTTTAAGGAAAAAAGCTTTCAACAAATTTTACAAAAACATAACAAAAAAAAAAGTCATGATAAACCTCAACACCATTCCCAAAAGTCATTAGTATCCGTCATACTGCCAGATGACGATCATTTATATATCTCACTAAACTTGTCCCGCAGAGAATTAACATGGAAAAGTGGAAGCCACACCATCACCGCCACCGCCACCGTCACTGCCAATGCACCAGAATTTTATCTTCTGTCATTTCGTTGGCTTTTTCAAGTCAAGGAATTTCAAAGTAAAAAGAAAAAAAAAAAAAAAGTCGAAAACCTTTCGACACGATTTCGATCCGTATTCAAAATTACTCTACTTCCACTTAAGTTGAGCAGCGTTGTGTGGTAGTATAGTGGCATGGCAGCACCAAGGTAATGGATATCTTTTCTTGACTTGGAGTTCTCGTTGTTGGCAAATTCTTCTCAATAGGTGTTGTGTACGAGTAGTGTGTGTGGTGTAGAAGTCAATGCAACTTGGCAGTAGCATAACCAAATGCTTGACTCCGGAGCGGAAAACGTATTTGCTTCTGTTTTCGTCGAAGTGCACGTTTTTTCGATTTGAGGTGTGAATATGCATCTCGATCGGCGGAACAATTACCCTTTTCTAAATTTGTATTGAAACATGTCCTTCAATTATCGAAAATTCATGCAAGTGGCATTTGGTTTCGAGTTAATGTTGCTGCAGATTTATGCAGATGCAGAGATAGTGATTTGTTTGACCATCAAAAGTGGGCAATTACATGGTGCACCATAAATTTACTGAGATTTCGCGCTGATTACTTTCGTTGCACCTACTTTGGATCATGGCCATTGAATTTCTTCATGGTACGAGACTGGAATATCAGGTTTATATGCTGCATCTATGAAAAGGGTTTGGTAAGAACTACCGACTCATGTACTGTACATATAGGTACATGATTAATGCTGCATGTTAGATCCTATCTAATGTACCGTGTGATCTCCTTAAGATGTTTCGCACTACACTAATCACTACCTGTTTCAAAGGAGGAAATTGTTCCACAAGTGCCACATAACGCCGGACAACACTCGATGTACTAAGCAATTTGAAAAGATTTAGCTTATCGTATGAATCATACCATAAGTGACCCAAATTTTGGTAGAAATATGCATTTTCGATAAATCTGTCCAGCTGATGAGCTAATTTTTCATAAAAATTTAAGATCAGAGGTAAATAGTGAGTTTAGGTACATTCTTCTTGCAGGCGTTATTGACGCCATATGCCCCACGGGGGTGACAGGACGTACATAACATATTTGTATGTACCTTCGCATTGCAGTTAATGAAAATCTATTTTAACTTTGAATATCCGGAAACGGGTGCGTCTTCCAAAGTTACTCTGATTGAAACTTTTATAAATTGTCTGCAAATTCGTTGACGTATTTTTCAAAATATACGGGAGTTGTACCGAATATTTCAAAATGGCCGACTGTACACCTAAGTTAAGTTTGTTTTTGGGTGTAAATTATATATTTTGAAAACAGTGATCGTTTTGAAATTCTCTATAAATACCTAATTTTTCAAAATTTTAGAAAATTGTACGAAACTTTCAGAAATTTCCAACTTTACCCCGAAGTTAATAAAAATAGTTTTTGAGTGTAAATACTAAAACAAAGCATCCTAACGGAATAAAAGAATGTTTTGCGGATGCTGAATTTTTCCAAATTTTCGAAATGTCACGCTAAGGACAATACCCGTCTCAGGTACATGAGTATGCGACGATTATCCTGGAAAACCGTTGTATCTTCGCTATAGGAAAATAACCGTGTGAGCTTGAATGTTCTTGTCAGTCCTTTATTTTATATATGTACATGGAAATCTGGGAAGAAATCAAGCTCTTTCGAAAGAAAAAGGGCCGGTGAATGGAAGATATCACAAGCATACATTGATACTATCGAGAACTAATCGTAAGTATAGATGCATATATTGACTAGAACACACACAGCGTACGATCACCAGTATTCAATCCGGAAAGGCATTCTAAACCCAGGAATTCTAATTGATCAGCCGTAATGGATATTTTGACCAGCAAAATCAAATTATTTGATAAGCAATTTAATAGATTTTTGGTTATCAGAAAATAAAAAAAAATATGCAGGAAAGTTACAATCTACATATATATCATTTCTGCCATCCTCTGACTCAACACTAATAATTTGGGCGTGGTGTTCCTAATTTTTTAAATCATATTCAATGATTTAAAAAAATTATTCTTTAAAATGCATTCTTTAAGAGATTTAAAAAAAACTGTTTTCTTAGAAGTAAGCGGGACATAGCTGTCACCATTTGTAACAGAAGTTCACGGATTCTGATTAAATATTCACAATAAGACTTATCCATCACCATTTTTGTAAGAACGCGCCCCAAAAAGTGGGCGTGGTCTAGTACAATATATGGACGATGTGTAAAAGTCAACGACTACATATTTCATAAAGACAATATTTTTCAGTTTCTAGTAAAAAATATTGGAAAATGTAAATTTTTGAAAATTGGGAGTATTTGTTGGCGGATTTCAAAATTGTTTTCAGTTGTACTGCTTCGAATTGTACAAAGCTTATATATGGAGTCTTACCTTCCTGCAAAAAATTAGCAGAACAGAATTTTTTTTTTGATGAGCAGAAAAAGTAGAAAATCAGCAGATATGAAAGTAGATCATGTAAAATATTGTTTTTTTCAGCAAAAATAAATTATTTTATCAGCAGGACTTATTTTGTTTGACTAGCAGAGAATACAAATTAATTTGCAAAAATCTTAAGATCCATATGCAAAAAGAAAACAAATGAGCTCGCTGGAATGTGGTTTACTATGATTTTTTGAAATTCACAATCGGTCAAACTTTTTTTCTGAATGTCTTTTTCTTTTCGTTTATATTTGCTTGAACCATGTTACTTTTCGCTTATCAAATAATTAATTTTTGCTGATCATTTATTTTTTCTGCTGATTTAGTTTCTTATAATCTTCAGAACAAGCAATTATTTTCTTTATTTTCCTACTGGTTAATTATTTTGTTTGCTAGTATATTTTGTTGGTGTTTTAGTTATTTAGCTGATCACTAATAATATGAGAGTTAATTAAATAATAGCTCACAAGTAAGATTGTCAACTTAAGGCTGGGTGGTGTCTCTGATAGAAGCTTGTTAGATGAAGGAAGGTTTCAATTTGTTCATCCAGTGTTCAATTTTCAGAGGCTGAATGCTCGACGTATTAATCTTCAGCCCCTCCTTGCTTGCTTCGGTAAGATGTCATTTGTATTCCCTTGCTTTCGATTTCGAATAGTGCCAAAATCTTCCGACTTTTTACCATTATGCGAGACGTGGCAGGTATTAAGTAGCCTTGCTTTTGCTTTTGGTTTTCGGGCATACCTCTCGAAGTTGATTAAGAGCAGATGAAGCAGAGACATATACTTGGACATTTATCTTTAGATGTCAGCGAAGAATAATCCTATACACAATCCTGCTACATATTCACTGCTTCTTCAGTTTGTGAAGTAAGATGGTTGATGCGGTCTTGTTTTTCATGTCTTACACCACGTTGAACGCCTTTTAAGAGAAGCAGTTTGCTGTTGAGTGTAATACAATTTCCAAATAAGAAGGAATTCACTATAATTTCAGATATTGCTACTATTCGCCTCAGACCTTAAGCTAGAATCTGCCTAATAAAAATATAGACAGTTCAAAATATGACCAGTATTGCTTTCACTGCTATTAAATCGAAAATTCAGCGCACCTCCTGTCCTGAATAATGATTCATAATCGAAAGCAACCCATCGTGCATTTTTCGACTAAGAATCAAGGTAGAAAAAAAAAAAAAAAAAAAAAAACGGTCACGTGTTATCTCCAAGAGTCCTTGGTGAATTTTCTTTGCTGCCTAAGAACAAACGGCATATAATATTGTCGTCACATTTATCCTTATTTAAAAAAAAAACAAAGTCCCTGAACAGCTTTTTTTCCTTCCACCACCATCCTGGGTCTCCTTAAACTTTTCACAGGTTGCGCATTATACCACACTTAATACTCAAACCAGTAGCACAATCTGTGTATACAGCCAACCCCATGCCATATAGGAACAAGTATTTTTTGATTAAAAGTGCCAATTGCCTTTCTGCCTTTTCCACTGCTGGAACCCATCTGTCCCGCACTAATCCCCAATGAAGAGGGCCTTTCCGCTCACCAGATTCACCACTCTTTCCATTTACGAAATATATTTGCGAGTTAAGAGCCACGAGTGCATTAGCGAAAGTTCCTTGGTCTCCAAGCAAATCCCGTCGTCGTCGACGTCCTGGTTGTTGTCAGAGTCACCAAGTGCAGTGGCATTGGATCGCGGTGGTAGTAGTAACTGGCAGTGGCATGAAGAAGTTGCTTCATTTGCATTTGATATTCTATTAGCTCCTCCAGGGTTTCTGTACCGCGAACCATCGCGCGCGCCACATGACTTTGTTCAGGCACGAACGCGAACGAAACTCACCCTTGATGTGTGGATGTGACTTCTTTTGCATCTTCAGGTTCTTTTTCTTCGCTATGTTCGTCCACCTTCGTCTTGGTTCTGTTTTGGTTGAATGTCATGTAAAAATAGGAGCCACCACCACCGACCGACCGTATTATATTTTATATTTTTTTGTTCGGTGAAGGGATTTGCGAGGATACAAGTTCTAGGAGCAGGTTAAGTTAGATAAGTGCAGAAATGAAAGAGAGATTTTATAGTACCTTCTCCTGATGCTTTGTTTGTCCTCCTTGTAGTCTCCTCTGACTTTATATTGTTCTGAGTGCACCGCGAAAAAGTTGAATTTTCCTTGTGACGACGACGACGACGACGACGATGATGTTGATGATGATGTGCAGAGCGAAGGATTGCTAATAGATACCATGTATCTATGAGTGTACTCTATGCAGTGCATATGCTCAATCGTTGGATGAGAGGATAGAATATTGTATTCACCCGAAAGGAGATGAAATTTTCTTTTGGAAATTAAAGAGGAGGGAAAGGAGAAAGGATTTTGCAAAGCGATGCCATCGTTGCCGATGGTAAAGATGATGATGACGTCGAAAGGGAAAGCCACTTAACATGCCTTAATTGGCTCTGTTGCCTTTCAACTGTCTTTACTGTATATGGTTTTATTATTTGCATTTCCACATGCGCTTTTCCATCACTTCTTTGTGCAGTACACGAAAGGGGGTTCGAGAGGAACGTGCAATTAAACACGGGGGTTATGGGAGGGTGGGCGAACCGAGGACGAAGACTCGAACGGGGAAGCAAATGTGCAGAGATTTTTCTTTTCTATCTTCCTCATCCCAGATGCTAATGCGCGCTATATAATGCATCAACAATGGAAATTGTTATTTAGTGGTGGTGGCTGTTGTTGAAAACCGGGAGAAGCCCGATGTCCGATCAAGAAAGTAACATTGTTTTTTTTTTTAGATATGCAAATAAAATGCACAAAAAGGATGGCAAAGAGGGGAACTGTGGAGGAAACTGTTTAGATCTGTAACTTAATTGAATGCGGAAAATGCAAAACGTCATGTTGTCGGGGTCGGAATAAATAATGACTGACGATGTATAGTAGAAGTAGTTCAAAGTTCGTTTTAGTAGCGCACGAGGCACACAGACAGCTGGCGGTGGTGGATTATAAGTCAGTGGCTTAGGAGAATTGTGGAAGTGTTGTGCAACAAAGGCAAATAAATGGAAATAAATTTAAAGGATGTAATAATTAAAACTGAAAAGCTCAAGCGGATGTTGCAGGATGTTTTGGCAAAAGAGCATTATGCGTGCGGATTCGAGTGGGTTTCGCGTTTTGCATTTTGTTCTTGCTTCGTTAGAAGCCCTGCGAGTTTAAGGTCATTAATTTGCGTTAGATAAAAATTCATGTTGTAAGAATTTATTGTAGCTCTTAAGCCCGCAAGCACTTGCAAATGAAACAATCTGTGTATGTACAAACTCTAAAGACGAAGTTGAAACATTTACATTTATTTACACAAGGGGAAGGGGTGGGACAGATGTCGCAAGTGGCATAGACAGGGAAGGATTAAGGTAAGTTGATGCCCAGATTTATAACCTACAAAATTAAAGTAGCAGACGGAGCTGTTCAAAAGAGTTTCAAACCTGGGCTTAATAGATTTTTGTGTTTGCAGTCGTAAAGCCTCCTGCATATAACGTAAAGCGTACTTCGCCAGCGATGATGGTTTTTAAAGACTCCTCATCGTCAACATCTGTGGGTCTTATAAATCACAGTTTTTAAGGGAAATTTCGAACCTTTGTTCATCTGCTGCCAGTTTACGCAGTCAAAAAGCTGTGCCGGGGATTGGAATAGCTTCTTCCGTGAGCGGACAACTCGTCAACTAGAAGTATCTATTTGGTATTATGTTATTAGTAGATCTAACAACGGCAACATACTTTCACTAGACCAGCAATTTATTCACGGTTGATTGTTTGGTCCTTTTTTTTTGTTTTCCTTTATTAATATAAAGTCGACGGGGAAACAAAACTTATAGCGTCAATATTGCTTTCCTGATTCAAAAGAAATTATTATATATAATTACATATGTATATGTTTCTCACTGAAAACGATGAGTTGGATTCGGGAACGATTAACGATGTACGAGTACTATTGCTGTGCAAATAGAAACTTTTGAGGGTACTTGCGACTTGTGTAGTTTCATGTGCCCTAACGGCATGCCTAATCGGATGCTCAAGAGTCTAGGGATCATTCCATTAAGGTCTTCGGAACAACTTTCGTGGTAGTCTCCATAGAATAGGCATAGGTCTGCTGTCAACGAGCTGCTTTACTCTTTATACTGTCATGATGAAGAGAATATTTTATACCCGTACTCCAAACGTGAGGAAATCTAAGCCGTAGTTTGATTTGTGCTTTGTACAGGAGAAGGACATGCGTCGTTGTGGTGTATCTATTTGCTCTATACAATTTCATTTATGCTGAATTTGCAATTGATGGCTTAACTGTCTGGCCATGGTGAGAGAAATAGATAGAGAGTGTTTTCCTGAATTTGTTTGGGTTGTCTGAAAAGCGTGTGGGCTCTCCGACAAGTTGGGTTAAATAACAACTGATGGTCGAGTTATAGACGTTGATGTCGACGAGGAAAGTAATTTCAGCTATTGACTAAGTATTCAGTCGACCCTGTCAGATATATGTTGGAATGGTCTGGCCTGTTGGTAAAGGCAACACAAAAATTAGATTTGACCGAAACCGACTTTGCAGTTTGTAATCAGGGCAACAAGCATATACATATGTAAGTATACTCGATATAGGTAGGTAGGTGTGGTTGTGACAGCATACTATGCTGAAACATAATTAGCACAAAGGCGCCGTTTTAATACCACAACTCAAAGGAACCTAAATTATTGTAAAAACTGACGTTGGACTTATGGGAAAGGAGAGAAAAGATTATTTAAATTCACCCCGTGGCATTGAGGAAACTGATAACGTCCCCGGTGCTTGTCTCCGCTAACTCACTAATACTATCAAAAAGGTGTCTGCCAAGTATACGGTGTCTGACCCTACTAAGGGCCGGACACTTACAAAGGAAGTGAAGGATTGTTTCCGGCTCGTTGGCCATATTGCACCTACGACAATGTGCATTAAAAGTAATGCCCAGTCTGGCTGCGTGGACCCCTATGGGTCAATGGCCAGTGCTAATTGAGAGAACTCTAGCAATATCTGCCCGGTTTCTGTTTAATAGCTCTTGTGTTCTGCGCCAGTGATACTTGTTCTGCAAGCCTCGCCATCTATTACCAGCATCTGCAAGGAAATGAGCAAAGATTCTACCCTTAAGGGCCCCTAACGGAATGTTGACATCCTCCGCACGGGAGCAGTCAAGGGCAGATCCCTGCCTCGCCAATTCATCAGCCCTTTCGTTTCCGTCAATGTTACTATGACCAGGCACCCAGATGAGGCTGATCCTAGACCGATGACCAAGTGCGGCAAGCTCCTCCTTGCATTGTTCAACAAGTTTGGAGGCCTGGCTATCAATGAAAATGGCTATGGCGTTAAGTTGTATCGATGTATGTTTGAGGATACGGCACGCCTCTCGTACAGCAAGAACTTCCGCCTGGAATACGCTGCATGAATTGGGAAGACGGAATGAACTAGAGATATTGAGGGATTCAGAGAAGATTTCCGCCCCTACCCCGCAGTCCATTTTCGACCCGTCAGTGAAAATGGTTGTTTTGAACTCCTTAGTCACAGCACCAGCTACCTGTTTCTCTTAATCTGACCGTACTACACGCTGATATGTACTTTATATGAAGGTCGAGTGGTACAAGGTAAAGGATTACTTTCAGGGCTTTAGTTGGGTATGTTCTCAACGCCCCCGTAGCACCTAGAGCCGCAGTCCTTTGTACTTACTCGTATATTTGTAAGTGGTTTATTTTCTTATAGATGTACGAAGTTTATGTTGAATCTTACGAGTATATAAAAAATTCAAGTACGAGCTTGTTAATGTCATTTTATATATTGTAGCATAATAATAACTACGCCCCCTAAAAATATGACGCAACAAATTCCGAAGTGACTTCATTCTGGCAGAATTTTGGTTCGTACTGTCCTTTCATTCGAGGTTCGTGTCTGGGACGAAGTCTCCACAGCTCATGTCAACGAAAGAGACGAATAATATCAGGGATAAAAGGGAATTATAACTGCAAGAATTATTTCTCTTATTCCAGTGGTCGAAGAATTTGCTAGAAGTTTCTGGCTATCAGAAACTTCTGCTATATAAGGACAGATGGCGGTCAAAAAAAACACACAGTTGGTTTAGAACCGTGGCGAAGAGATTAGAAAAGTGATAATGGGCGAAGTTGTAATTTGGTGATAAATTGAAAGTTGAGAGTGAACAAGAAAAAGTAATTAGTTTGGATTTGTGAATTAAGCAATTGAAAGGAGATAAAGTGATTTGAGAGGAAAGAGACCTTGTAAGAAAAGAATTTGCGAAGAATAGTATAGTGTGAACTTGAATTGTTCTATAGACTAGAAAATAAAGAAATAAATTTCACAGAATAATTGTTTTATCTACTCGAGCCGTAGCTCGCATGTTACATTGGTGTCAGAAGCTGGGATAAAACTTATTCTGTGAATAACTATTTCCGTGGTGTGAAATTGCACAAACAAAAAAAAAAAAAAAAAAAACGATTTCTGTGTTGAGTTAATTAGTTGCGCAAAATGGGTCGCAAATTGGGAAAACTAACTATAACTCAACTAAAGGCAGAACTCAGTAAGCGGAACCTCGACACAACTGGGGGAAAAGATGCCCTGCTGATTCGTCTGGAAGAAGCAGTAACGCAGGAAGGTGAAAATCCGCACGACGTAGAGTTTGACGTGGAAGAGGAACCAGCAAGTACAGCAGCCGACCCGGGTATAACAAGTCTGCTCCTGCAACTTAAGTTAGTCATGGACGAACAAAAGAAAGCAATAGAAGACCAAAGGAATTCTATAGAACTTAAGCTGGACGAACAAAAGAAAGCAATGGACGAACAAAAGAATTCTCTAGAACTTAAGCTGGATGAACAAAAGAAAGCGATGGACGAACAAAAGAAAGCAATGGGCGACCAAAGGAATTCTCTAGAACTTAAGCTGGACGAACAAAAGAAAGCAATGGACGAACAAAAGAAAGCAATGGACGAACAAAAGAAAGCAATGGACGAACAAAAGAATTCTCTAGATGCTCTGGAAAGTAAACTTGATGAGCAAAACAAGAACTTGGAATCCAAATTCGAAGTGATCGAAGAGAAAATCGAGAAGGTCGAGACGCAACTCGAAAAAGTCGAAATTAGATTCGATGAAAATTTTGAGAAACATGAAACTCAGTTCGGGAAGATAGAGACTCAATTTGAAAAAGTGGATACGAAATTCGAGATAGTAGGAAAGCAAGTCGAAAATCTTGCTAAGGAGCTCAGCAACGTGAAGAGACAGAAAGCACGGGAATATTCCACTGACGGTCTGAGAAGAAAGGAGATGCAGCCTCCTATCTTCGATGGTCAAACATCATGGCCAATTTATAAAAGGCAATTCGAAGCGGCCGCAATGACCAATAGCTGGGACGATGAAGAGAAGTCCATTGCACTCACACTTGCACTGAGGGGTCCAGCTGCGGAGCTCTTGCAGACCATCCCGGAAGATAAACAGCAGAACTACGACTCTCTGGTTCAGGCTATCGAGATGCGGTTTGGGGATGAACACATGCAGCAGGTGTACAGGGTTCAGCTGCGTAGTCGAGTCCAGAAAAGGGGGGAAACGCTCCAACAGTTGCAAGCGGATATAGAGCGACTAGCCCATCTTTCATACCCTAAAGCCGGTGAGGAGCTTATCAACGAAATGGCGGTGGAAGCTTTTATTCAGGCCATAGAGGACAGACAACTGCAAATGGCTGTAAGGATGGCTGAAAAGCGAACACTCCCCGAGGCATTGGCATTCGCTTTGTCAATGAAGGCTGCGGACCAAGCATACCAGGGAATACACCGTGTCAAGGAAATGTCCGTCGTGGAATGCTCATGCCAGAGAACAGCCGTCAAAGCTCGCGGAAGTCAAATCCGTTGCTGGAATTGCAACCAAACCGGACACCTACAACGGCAGTGCAGAAGTGCACCTAGACGAGGAAATTGTCCACATTGCGGAAGTAGGAGAAGCAGAGAGGAAGCATCCTGTCGGTCAGACTTCCCAAAACCAGCAGTCGGGAGATGCGTAAGGACCAACTTCGCGGGGCAGAAGTTGGTTACTGGAATCGAGGCCCCCAGGGCCACCATTCAAGTTTCGCAAACCAAACGGGGTAACAAGAGCCTGACAGTGGAGGCACTAATCAACGAGAAGAAGTGCGTAGCCACCATCGACACAGGTGCCACTGCCTCCATTGTAAGAAGAGATATCGTCAAAAGCTCCTGGCTGCACAACACCAACAGCTACTGTCTGAAGACTGCAACAGGGGAAATGGCGAAGGTATTTGGAGAAGTTCGTCTTACGATTACTCTGGCAGGACTGACGTTCTCCCATGCGTTTCTGGTGGCAGATATATGCGACGAGTGCATCATCGGAGTAGACTTCATGAAAGCAAATGAAGTAATCTTGGACATCGGGATGCAAGTACTGAGGTATCGAAATGTGGAGATTCCGATGGTGTACGGAAATGAGAACGCCGTAACTCTCAGGACAGTCATCAGCAAAGACGAAGTTTTGCCGCCGTCTTCAGAGACAATCATTTGGACAAAGCTGGAAGGTGATCTTGGGAGCCACCGATTCTACATAGTAGAACCAGACCCAGAGAAGAATTCTCAAGACTACATCGTGGGAAAGACGTTAGTCGAACCAAAGAACACCATGGTTCCAGTGAGGGTTTTGAACGCAAGACCACACACTGTAAAACTAAGGCGAGGGGATGTGACTGGAAAATGCACGCCGATTACCGCCGTCGCAACAATATCTGAACGTGATGCTCCAAAACCTCTCCCATCACCTTGGACAGCGGAAACGAGAGAGACGATTCTCCAGTCCAGTGAGCTGAATCAGGAGCAGCGAACTATGGCAGAGAATCTTATCAATGAGTACGCTGATGTATTTGCCTCACAGGACGGAGAATACGGCCGAACACACCTGGTACAACATCGGATAGACACTGGTGATACTAGACCAATTCGTCAGCCTGCTAGGCGCCTTCCATTGGCAAAGCAGACAGAAGTTGCAGAGATGGTGTCGGCAATGGAGAAAGAAGGTCTGATTGAAAGTTCCAAAAGTCCGTGGGCATCACCGGTTGTACTGGTAAAGAAGAAAGATGGCAGCACGCGGTTCTGCGTGGACTATCGGCAGCTCAATTACGTCACCAAGAAAGACAGCTATCCTCTGCCACGGATTGACGACACGCTAGACACACTATCAGGAGCCCGATGGTTTTCCACTCTCGACTTGAAGAGTGGCTACTGGCAGGTACAGATCCATCCAGAAGACCGGGAGAAAACCGCCTTCACCACAGGAAATGGGCTATGGCAATTCACGGTAATGCCATTCGGGCTGTGCAATGCTCCGGCGACTTTCGAGCGATTGATGGAATGTGTCCTGCAAGGGTTAACATGGAAAACCTGTTTGGTATACTTGGATGATGTCATCGTCGTAGGAAAAACGTTTGCGCAACACCGAGACAATCTAAGGGATGTGTTTCAAAGGCTTCGAAGTGCCCACCTGAAGCTCAACCCCAAGAAGTGCGCCCTGTTTAGAGCGGAAGTCAAGTACCTGGGACACATAATTTCAGCGAAAGGAGTGAGAACCGATCCGGAGAAGGTCGAAGCGGTGAAAAACTGGCCAGTCCCCAAAGACAAACACCAACTAAGGAGCTTCCTGGGCCTAGCCACCTACTACAGACGGTTCGTGAAGGATTTTGCCGGGATCGCAAAGAACCTGCACCAGTTGACGGAAAAGGGAAAACAATTCAAATGGTCAATTGAGTGCGAGAAGAGCTTCAAGGCACTTAAACAACGGCTATGCGATGCCCCGATACTGGCTTACCCCACTCCCGGGGAAACGTTCGTTGTGGATGCAGATGCTAGTAATGTCGGGGTAGGAGCCGTACTCTCCCAGGTGCATGACGGCCAAGAGAAGGTGGTTGCGTACTTCAGCAAGGTGCTCTCTAAGCCAGAAAGGAACTACTGCGTGACAAGGCGGGAACTTCTAGCTTTGATCTTGGCTACGAAGCATTTTCACAAATACCTCTACGGGAGGAAGTTCGTTCTTCGCACAGACCATGCAGCCTTAAAATGGCTATTACAGTTCAAGAGTCCTGAGGGTCAGGTCGCAAGATGGATCGAAAGGCTGCAAATCTACGACTACGAAATACAGCATCGTAAAGGAAAACTCCACTCTAATGCGGATGCACTGTCCCGGAGACCATGCAGAACGGATTGTAAACATTGTGCGCGTCAGGAAGAACGGGAGCTGGTTTCCATCCAAAGAATGAGAGCCGAACCTATCGCCGGCTGGAGCGTAGATGAGATCCGGAACGCTCAGAAGGAAGACCCGGATATCGAGCCGATTCTGGCCTGGAAGGAGAACATGGAGAAACCGGATCATCAGGACATCTCTCACAGAAGCCCGACCTTAAAGGCATATTTTGCGCAGTGGGACTCCCTCCATGTCCAAGAAGGTGTTCTGAGAAGAAAATGGGAATCCTCCGACGGAAAGTCGTTTGTAATGCAGCTTGTCGTACCACGGACGAGGGTCAAGGAGGTGTTACAGGAAATGCATGGCGGGGCGACCGGAGGCCACTTGGGAGTGAATAAGACGTTAGAAAAGGTACGAGAACGTTTTTATTGGTTAAAAGCGAAGGAAGATATCGAAGACTGGTGCAGAAAATGCGACGTGTGTGCAGCTAGCAAGGGTCCGAGAATCAAAACTCGAGGTAAGATGCACCAATACAACGTGGGAGCACCTTTCGAACGAATCGCCATTGACATCGCAGGGCCCTTTCCGGAAACCGACAATGGTAATCGGTATATACTCGTAGTGATGGACTACTTCAGTAAGTGGCCGGAAGCGTTTCCGATCCCTAACCAGGAAGCCAGAACCGTGGCGGAGCAGATCGTCTACAATTGGGTTAGCAGATTCGGTGTGCCCTTGGAATTGCATTCTGACCAAGGGCGGAACTTCGAGTCAAGAATCTTCCAAGAGATGTGTCAACTACTCGGAATCAAAAAGACAAGGACAACCCCGCTTCATCCACAGTCGGACGGTATGGTGGAGCGTTTCAATAGGACTTTGGACGAACATCTCTCGAAGGTCGTAGGTGACTACCAACGGGATTGGGACCGGCAGATTCCCTTGTTTTTGATGGCCTATAGAAGTGCCGTGCATAGCACTACTCGACATACGCCGTTCGAAATCTTATTTGGTGGAATAGCTCGTTTACCCAGTGAGGTGAAATTTGGATCTCCTACCAATGAGCCCAGAAATGAAGAAGAGTACGTGGCGGACCTTAGGGAAAGGCTTAGGGACATACACCAAAGGACCAGAAGCCAGATTAAGATGACGAGCGACCGCATGAAGACCAGGTATGATGCCAAGGCAACAACGTCAGGATTCCAGGAAGGAGATCTGGTGTGGCTGTATAATCCCCATCGCCAAAAGGGGAAATCACCTAAATTACAGCGGAACTGGGAAGGTCCCTACAGAATAATAACCCGCATCAACGATGTTGTCTACCGCATCCAGCGAGGACCGAGGGCCAAAATGAAAGTGGTTCATGTGGACCGACTGAGTCGATACAATGGCCGAAATGAGGATGCACTTGTTCGGGACGAACATGTCTAAGAGGGGGGCAGTGTAGCATAATAATAACTACGCCCCCTAAAAATATGACGCAACAAATTCCGAAGTGACTTCATTCTGGCAGAATTTTGGTTCGTACTGTCCTTTCATTCGAGGTTCGTGTCTGGGACGAAGTCTCCACAGCTCATGTCAACGAAAGAGACGAATAATATCAGGGATAAAAGGGAATTATAACTGCAAGAATTATTTCTCTTATTCCAGTGGTCGAAGAATTTGCTAGAAGTTTCTGGCTATCAGAAACTTCTGCTATATAAGGACAGATGGCGGTCAAAAAAAACACACAGTTGGTTTAGAACCGTGGCGAAGAGATTAGAAAAGTGATAATGGGCGAAGTTGTAATTTGGTGATAAATTGAAAGTTGAGAGTGAACAAGAAAAAGTAATTAGTTTGGATTTGTGAATTAAGCAATTGAAAGGAGATAAAGTGATTTGAGAGGAAAGAGACCTTGTAAGAAAAGAATTTGCGAAGAATAGTATAGTGTGAACTTGAATTGTTCTATAGACTAGAAAATAAAGAAATAAATTTCACAGAATAATTGTTTTATCTACTCGAGCCGTAGCTCGCATGTTACAATATTTAGTCCCCCCAGAGATCCGAGTGAGGGAGTGAGAGAGAAGTTTATCTTCGGAATATTTGATTCCAAGAAGTATTATCATGGCTTTCAGTTCCACTCTGGTTGCATAAGCCCATCTAGTAAGCTCCGAAACGTAATCACGACTACTGCACGGAGTTTTACTGAATGGAACAGAAACGTGGACTTTATTAAAATCGGATGAAAGCATCTTGAGTATCCGAGAGGCAAATGGAGTGCACAAGTGAAAGAGAACCTTAATACACCTGGAGCCATCTTGCTAGGGATCGCGCACCTTATGGCCCAGGTCTACTTCGGGCAATAGCCCTGCCTGAGCTATCAGCGTAATTTATTCACGTTCTAGTTAGTTAGGATTCGCTAGATGCATGGACATTGTCACTCGCTTATTCCGCGACTATGGAACAACGTTGAGTTTTTAAATTGATATTTAAGCGTCGCTACCGGTTTTCGAAATTTGGAATTTTTGTCAAGGATTATGTTTATGATAACCCATTTATTTTAAATGGTTTACATATGATATGTATCTCAACGACGTAACTCAATGACGTAACTGCCGATTTGGTAAGATCGATTTCATAAAGGATTTATTTTAGGATATTTCATTAGGATAAATATGGGAAAACATCTGTCTGTATTGTATGATTAACAGCTTCTGTTCTTTCTCCTTAGTGATGAATTTGTTCTACTCTTCGATTAAGGTTACACATACTTAGCTTTGCAATATCCTTATATAGATATATTCTTCGTCATCTTCTCAGATTTCAATATCATTCTTCAAAAATAGAATATCTTAATATGTTTCTTGATGGAAAATCTTTGATGTTCTCTTAGGATTGGATAAGATTGACAACGAAGCTTGGTGTTTTAAATTTATTCAATTTGATTAGATTACTATTTGTCGTTTATTTTCGAGGAAAATGTTAAAAGCTCTCGCCACAAGTACCACAGATGACATAGGAACTCCTTCATGGCGACTTTGTTGGTTTGTGTTCTCAAATGCTGGAAATCATTTCTAGGTGCAGAACATTCTGATGGTGCTTGAAATCAATATTTTGCAATAGTAAAAAATGTACTCGTAGATTTCTAATTTTATATTGATTCCTACTGAGAAATATGTTCAGGGAGTATATCGCTTTAGCCATCCACCTAGCACGGCGTAGCATAGCGTAGTCTAGCAGGACCTCTGCATGACACTCTATTTCCAAGGACTACTAGTATGTAAAGAAGGTTAAATAATTCTTTGTGACCATCCTGAGGTTTGTAATAGCTGGGTTGTTGCTCAGCAAAGGATATAATTTTAGTAATCTTTATCGATTTCAAGAAGGCCTTCGTTATCGATAGTCGTCTTAAAGTAAAAATTGTGAATAGCTTAAGCCAATTTCCATACGTCTCGTTCGGTACACCGGAAATGGAACCTTGTTCCATTCTAGGACGACTTATTTTTATCATTTATGTCAATGATATGCTATCAGTACTAAAATATAGCATCGGTTTGCCATCTGCTGATGATACTGCAATAATTGTGAGTCATCGATAAATGAACTGTGCGATGAAATAGTTCGTGGGTATCTTGATAGCCGACTTATAATCAATTCAAAGAACAAAAATTTCAACAATGTAATAATCAAGTAGATAAGATAAGACGATTTTATTGAAAATACGAACGTGTATCGATACTTTGATGTTAAAGTCGATTGTAATTTTAAATGGGACGTTGGACACATAAAACAGCTATGCAAACGCCTGCGATAGTCCATGTATGCTGTATACCATTACGTCATTTCCGGTTCTCAAACAAGTTTATTTTTCCTGGGTTAACACATCGCAATATATGTATAAGTATGACAATGGACCTGCAGCAGCTTCAAAACCGAATTTTCAAGATTCTTCTGAGAGAAAAATGTGTCAGTCGGTATGTAGAAAATTCCTTAAATTTAAGTAGCAATCTGGGACTTGCTCACCATTTTTAAAAATACCAATAATTCCTATGGGCGACAACAGCTATCATTGGTAGTATCGACGATCTTTAATCAACAAACACACTTTACAAAATTCGTTTAATTTATCTTAACTACTTCTATAACTATTTATCCGTAGTAAACTGCAAATTCAATACAGGATGTTTTTTGGAACTGCGGGCGTTAAATCTGGTGAGCGTGGCGGCCAATTGATAACTCCAAATTTCGACATGACCCTGCCGAGAAATGCCTGTTTCACAACTTCCATTGTTAATCTGGCTGTGTGGCATACAGCACCATCGTGTTGAAACCACGTGTTTCGAAGACGAAGCAGAACAACTTCAGGCAAAACAATTGTTTACAACATCACACGATATTGATCGCCAATTATCCCACCACCCTAATTCACACACCAAACAGTCACTCTACGAGGATGAAGAGGTCGTTCATGAATATCTCATGTGTTTTACGCTCCGCATATCCGGCTATTCTGTTTGTTTACAGCTCCACTCAAGTATCGTCAATCATAACGAATATTTGAAAAAAATCCAGGGTCATCTCTATCCAATTGGTAAATTTTTCCACTCCAGTCCCGTCGTCTATGGTGCTCATTTCTTTGAAGTTCTTGGGTCAGTTGAATTTTGTACGGAAAGAAATGTAGGTCGCGATGCATAATTTTCCACATAAACGTTGGGGAAATACCTATTTGTTGAGCACGATAACGAATCGAAGTTTCTGGACTTTCGCTCACATTGTCCCTCACTGCAGCAATGTTTTGTTGTGTATGCGCTGTAAGACGTGGTCCAGGCTTCGGTAAATTACTTACTGTGCTCTTTACAGGCACTCCACGTCGCCCAAAAAAAAAAAAAATCGCGGAATTTACGCTGTATTGTAATAATTGATGAACCATTTTGATAAAATATTTTAATCACTAAAACACGTTGTTGTAGCGTCAAACTCTCCATGATGAAATGGTATTGACAGCTGAACACTACAGCCAACTTTCACATAATAAAACGATCTCTGTGAGAAATGGCGCCAATTTCAAATCGGCCGCAGTCTCAAAAAACACCCTGTATCTTTGGTACGCTACGTCTTTAAGGCTTCGCAGAAACATATTATCTTATTGTTTATTTATTTGTATAGAATTCAAATAGCAACACAACTGATAACGCAATTTTAACGTGGATTCTCTTCTGGCGCTTCAAGGTCTTATCCACCATTGAAGAGATAGCTCCATGGAGGAGCTGGCAAAGGCATTGTATTTTAATTTTATGCTACTAAATGTATCTGGAATGTAGGACAATAAAGCCTAACTAACAACTAACTACATCAAAGGCAATATTTGCAAAGTCTTCAGATGAAACTGGATTACAATAATTTTTCTCAATATTGGTCCAAGAATTTTTGAGTCTTTTCAAAATTAAAATCTTGAAACCCGTTAAAGGACCAAGTGCTTAAAATACAACTTCTTCAAACATAATGGCGACAGACTAAATATTCAATGAAGCTGCTGCTTCACTTGTTCCATGAGAAGTTTTCGGGGCTGATAAAAGTTGATTGGATTGAGAGTCGGTCTACGGTTTCATGTCCTATATAATTTTTCCATTCCAATGAATAGTGAGAGAGCCATCTGTCTTGAAATCACTCTTCAAAGACCTTAATGCTCAATGTTAACATTTCTTTTAATTTCTTAATCTCATCATCCTCTTCATATAGGACCGTCATTCGAAACTTTCTTAATTTTATTCTTTCGGCTTACTAACACCCTTTTCACTTTTATGCAAAGTCTAAAAGAAAACAGCACTAATGTGCACAGAAGATAAACTTAAAAACTCATACTCCCTCTTTAAAGTGTCTTCTAGCTCATATAAGTTAATCTCATTTACTTTCATCTCACTCGTTGTAATGCACAAGTGCATTATGTTTTTTTTTTTTTTTTTAGCTTGTGAAGGAGTTTTCCAAATAATCTCCTGGTCAATTAAAAAATATTTTAAACCAAAGACACAAGTGTGTGTGTGTGTGTGTGGGAGGGTAAAGAGTTGGGAGTATGGAAGCTTCCGCTGTTCTGCTACTCCTAGTAATGGAAAAAGTTTCATATTTCCTTCCTTTCTGGTGGCGTTGACGCCAAGTGCTAATTTAATGGTCGAGTAGATTGCATAGCATGGGAGGAGCATTTGCTCTAATTGGATTGTGTCACTGGATCCCTGGTAAAGAGAGCAAGACCGAGCTCCTTTGCAAAATTTATAAATACACACTCATAACGATGCCAATTAGATTATTTTATTTTTTTTCCTCCACCGGCTTCTGAAGAGGTTAAAACAAGTTACACATATATTTTCGTTTCAAGTGGTGCATGTTGCAAGAGCTGAGAAGGTGTAATTTGGTTTTGGAAGCGGAAATAATTTGGTGCACAGCTCATTTCGGGATTTCGAAGTGAAGTATGGGTTGTCTTCGAAACGAAAAGACGACCACCTAGCCCATGTAATGATGTGTACAGGAAACCTTGAGTAAAAATTACACATCCTATTGATGTTTTGTGTTTGTACGTGTACAAATGTTCTGTCAAGGAAGACCACCCGGGAGTTAAATGCAAAAACTGGATGTCTTAATGAAGAGTCCTATATTTAGGCTCCATATATCATATTATTGTATTTGTAAACAAATACTTAGTCTTTGAGAGAACTATGATCGTATTTGAAAAGGGTCGGGTCAAATAAACACTTTTTGTTCCATGTCTGTCTGTATGTTTGCCCTTGCACGGCTCGGCTTGTTGGAGAACTGCAAAGAAGATTTTGATGAAATTTGTATATTTAGACTGACACTACTAGTCACACCACCTACCGGACTTTAGAAATTGTCTGAAAATTGTCAAAATCGGTGGGATGACTCTTCAACCAACGTGTTCTATTTTTGATAAAACTGTTTGTGCCAGAAGATTTGTTATAGTTTTCTCTTTACTTTCTCAGATTTTTCTTAAGGTTTTTTTGGTTTTCTTGTTCAACAAACTTTATTATAAGAATAGAAATATAGGCATCACGTATTTGAATTCCTTTGAACTCCAGCTTTCATTTGACATATCGCATGTTTAGGTGGAAAAAATTTTTTTTTTCTTGAAGTAAATTAATTGAGTAAAAGTTATAAGCGTGTGACAGGTAGGCAGACAGACAGACACCGTGTTGATTTCGTTAGTGTTCCGTTTTATACCACTCTTGTACGGAACACTAAAGGAAGAGATACACAGGAAAAAAGATTAAAACGGGAATTTTCACGCACTGCAATTTCAAAGTACCACCCATTTGGTTCTCTGGGCGCAGCTTCATAAATCAACGAAGAGTTACATATGTTCAAAGCTGTTTACTTGTCATTTGCCAGATTCAACAGTTACATATGTTGATTGCTGATTGTCTCATTTAGACCATATTTGCATCATCGTCATTAAAATTGAAATAATTCGAGGAGAAAAGTATTCACATCCATATCCACGTGCTATATCCCTTTAGCCATTCATATCTGCCTTAACGGAATCTACTCCCTTTACGTGCTCTCTAATTAAAAATGTAATCCAGCGAAACTATGAATCAACGCAAATCCCTTTTCAAATCACAGAACTATTCAATATTAGTCAAAATCATATGAAGGAATGTCAGTCAAAGACCAAATTGAAAGCAGTGCACCTTCATAATCCCCAGCGTACATATAATCTCAACACAAGATTAATGTTCGCATGAAAATATTCCTACACTTTGTCCCAGAGTGAAAGCCTTAAATAGAGTGTACTCGAATTGCATTCCACTGAAAGTATACATAGTGCGCCTGAACCTTGATTCTCCTTCTCGTACCAACGATGAAGCTCTCAACCAGAAGGCCACGAAAAAAAGAGCCCATTAGCCCACTATCAGTGTGTGCCAGGATTTCGTTAATTTTTTTCATATTTCTGCATCTCCCCAGCCGAATGTGCAACTTCAAACTGGGCTCTGAGGTGATGGTACTATGATACCCCCTTCCGACACGGTCAGGCTTCTGGTCTTCACCTCTGTGCGTTTCATCCAATCATCGTCACTCCTTCGAGAGCTCCAGCCGAATTCGCGGACTGCATCAGTGGCATGGCAATAAAATCAACCAGCTAATGAACGAAAATAGCTGCCGTGCATGTAAAAAAGCGAAAAAAAAAGTGAAATAACAACAATCAACAAAGCGAGGCGGCTCCTTGAAACTCGGACACTTAATCCGACCTGGACTTGCCATTATTAATTAGTGAACACTGTGCAGAGCAGTGAACCCAAAGTGGATAATAATATAATAACAATAATAATTGACAGTGCAGTCTTAAAAAAACGAAATTATTGACATTCCCATGTGTGCATCTGCATCACATACAATGTGAAGTGGACCGTGGTGGTGTGGCCCAAGGACGAAGGAACCAACGAAGGAGAGCTCGGCTGGTGGGATGGACAATTGGGTAGGTTCGAGTTCTTGTCTCATTTTGATCATTTAGTGTGAAATTTATGGTGAATACCATGTTCTCCTCACTCCAATTACAATGCCAAACAGCAACAGACAGACAGACGATCAATATTTTAAGGCAGCAGCTACACCTCAGACCCACATATAAGCCGGTTTGGTGTGTCCTTTGTGTGTGCAATTCAATATGGAAGGTGGAACAAAATCCGAGAGAGAGGCGACGTCATGTTATCATTCCACTGCCATGTGCATCGCCCATAAACATGGGGAAATAATTTTTGAGGGATTTAAGCTGACGATACGACATTTGGTTTAATGGGCCGTGTAAACAATGGCGACAGTTAACATGGACTGGAATAAGTTTTCAGATTTTATTGCATTTTGCATGGGTGCATGCTGTCTGCTGTCGCCGGCCGACCGGTGCACGCATGCATCCTTTGACGGACATTTAATTGTTGGTCGTCGCTCGTAATCGTCTGCCATTAGTTGTACGATAATTATTTAAAAAAAAAATTAATCTTTTATGTTGCACTGTGGTTATTTTGAAGTCATTCAGTGTGGAATGCTATACATATTGACAGGGACAGCGCTTTCCAGGGGCTTCCTGGGAACACCAAAATGAAAAGAAAAAATCTCACTAAACAAACAGAATGAATTTTTCCTCACAATTTGTACGTAACAAAGGATGTCAGAGACAAGAGTATTGGACGGTCCTTTCGTACCTTTTGCCTCCTTCAACTCTGGGTTGTAGGTTTTCGAGAAACTTGCGTTTGTAGTGAGGTCCGTTTTCCTGGTGTGTTTGCTTTTAACTTAATTTCCGGTAATAACAAAACAGAAAAACAATTTAACAAGAATAAAAGACAATTTAATTACTTAGATTGCGATTGAAGTGCATGAAAAAGTTAAACATTGGACGGGTTCATTTATTAGAGTTGGTGGGAATGCAAGGTATAGAAATGGGTTACACATGAGCTTTTGGGTTTCCATAGTGAACCAGCACTAATTAAAAACTTTTATTAAAAACTTATTTTAAATAGAATTATAGATTTAACTATTTGCTAAACTATGGTTTGTTCTAAAAGTAGGCGTGACTGACTAGATATGCGCTAAATTCCTGCGGTAAAATGAAATCTATTAAGAAAGCTGAGTACAACCATTGCCATGAAATAAGGCCAAATGCAAATTTTAAGGTTTGGCTTTATTTCACTTTCCATTGTTTTTAATTTTTCTCTCCCGATATAAATCAATGCTCCCTGAGCACCTGCATATAAGGCTGAAGGCCATTCATGTATAAGTCGAAGAGATGTTCATAGTTTTTTTTTTAGCGCCACCAAAGTACTGTATGATTCGCCTCGAATTTTATATTACATTTAGTAAAATCTAAATCTAATAGATACATTTTCCATTTTTTTTTTTTAAATATAGAAATAAAATATGGCAAAAGTTTTAAAAATTAAAATTCGATGTGAATCGAACAGGTGGCGCAAAAAAAAAAAACTATGGACATCTATTCGACTCATACACCAGACGCAGGTTACATGCAGGTACTCAGTGTTACGCTACGCGACGTGTAGTTCAGTAAACGCTTTAAACTACTTTAAAGATTTCATCATGAAAGACTTTAACATTTGGCCTTATTTCATTTTGGGTTAGTGAATTCGTTTGGCCTTATTTCACTTTCACAACGCGAAATAAAGCCAAACGTTAAAATTTGATCTTATTTCACTTGGCCTTATTTCACGGCACCGTACAACCTTTGCCACAATTGTTCTTAACCTCAGGGCGTGTATATAAAAAGTTACGGGAGAAATGTAGAGCACACTGGCGGCTATATATTTTAATATAAGTAATTTTGTCCGTCCGAACCTAGTCGATATTTGCGTACAATAAAGATGTTTACATTGAAAGGCTAAATAACAAATTTGAATGAATGTCCTAAAGCTAGTTAAACGTGCTGAAAAGTGCCCTTGAAAATTGAAGTTCTGTAAGTTTAAGGTCGTCTGGCGACTCCTCGGACTCAACCAAAATGTCGGGCAATGATCTTACATGACATATTATGAAGTGTATTATGCTGAAAATAAATAAACTAGCTTTGGTTAAATTTAACTACTTTTTTACATTTAAGGGTAGATTGTGACCTAACGCACCAACAAAAAGCTACCAGATGTCGACGTTCGTACAATAAAAGTTTTGTTTTTTGGCCTTGCCAAAATGTTTTATAAACAACTTTCACGAGTAAGTTAAAATGATAATATAGATCAAAATAGACACTAAAGCCTTTGCTTCGAGTCTTAGACAACAATTGACAACGAATTCACAATAGCGAAAAGTGATGATAAATTAGAAATAAATCACAGTAGGTAACAAGAAAAAAGGCACTCAATTAAATATGACCAAAAATCGGACTACAAAAAGTACTGAAAAGTAGGAACAAGTGGAAAAATCAGTAGTTGAGGGACGACTACCCGTTATGACTTTCTCGTATTTTATGGTCCCTCACTTGCTTTTTAGTGCACTTTTCGATCCTAGATTTTGATCACGGTGGCTCCAAGGCGGCTCCAAGACATTCTTGAAAAGCATTCTCTTATACACGAAAAGCAGTATGGCTTTCAAAAAAACAAAAGCACAGGAAAATTTATGGGAGAATTTGCAGATACCATCAATGGTAGCTTGAACAAAAACCACCATGTTCATCCTTTGTTCATGCAATTTAGTAAGGCATTTGAACCATGATTAGGTATCCGAGGAATACTGGCTGACTGGTTGCAAGACTACCTAAGTGAAAGATCTTTCAGAGTGAAGGTGGGAGACAATTACAGCAACGATACACCCGTTATTTTTGGAGTACCACAGGGATCGAAACTGGGACCAATATTGTTCATCCTTTCTACAAAAGAGCTGCATTCGCAGATGACACGACCTTAGTCGTCCAACAGAAGTGTCTTGATACTGCTACGAGAATATTGCAAGATGAATTTGATAAAGCTGATGTAGTGGTGTCACGACAACGGACTTGTATTGAACCCCTCCAAAATCAAGATGATGCATATTCGCTGCAGGTCCAGAAACAAGTCTACTATGCTTTAGTCGAATCCCAGGCAATGCATCAAATACGCATATAAAAAAGCTACAAAAACTTCAAGATACTTCTCTTACAATTTTCTTAAAGTTTGATATTTGAGTTAAATTAGACATATGGGATTGAATTAGATTACCAGGGCTTTAGGTTTATGTAACGGTACAATGCTTTTGAATTTTTTTCTAGAGTATCTTGACTCTTTTGTACTTTTCTAGAGTATAATGACTCTTTTGTACTCTTTTGAAATAGATATCTATGTAAGTCGGCTAAATTCAAACCTCATGCGGACCGATATAAACTTTTTTGCGGACTAATTTAAAGGTCCTTTGAGAAGCAAGCGATTTGTTCCATGAATATTGCCGTTCTGTAGGTTTTACAAAATGTTAATATTACGAGCATCGCACAGTGACCGAAAATGAAAATCTAGTCGAGCAAAATTATATTTTGTATTGCAATGTTAGGTTGTATTAAGGAACGAAAAATTCTTCAAGTGTGAGTCGGGCCTCGCGCGGTTAGTGTTCCGTACCGTTAATGTAAATGTATCTTTATTTTTCTTTCTCATTCAAGCAAACATTTTCTGTTCCATGTCTGCCCATATGTTTGTCCTCACACGGCTCACTAAGAACATTGTGATAAAATGTATGCATGTACATCCGATATGTAGGTAATTTAGTTTAAAACTTGTCGAAATCGGTCCAAGTGTGGGTGGAATCTGGAGGGCGGGGTTTCAAAAATCTTTAAATCATCTTTGTTAGTCTGATACGTTAGTAGTTCCACTTGCAATTAATCGAAATTGAACACAGTGCAAGTAAGATATGAGTAGGGGTTTAAAACATTTTTGACTCATTTTTCTTACACGCCTAACTTAAGAATCACCCAACGGATTTCGATGTGGCTTTTTTACCTGAAAATCTTCAAAATCGGATGAAGACCGGGTAAGATACTGTGGGGTGACTTTGTATTCCATGTATTCCGGTGATTTTCAAGAACTATATATGCCAGGAGACTCTTTTGTACAATTCTCTCTTTACCTACGCATAAATATATGTACATACCTTAATTTTTTTTTCAAATTTGTTCGCATTAATAGTTTCTGAGATATATATGTTAATTCCAGAGTTTTCAAGTTCCTTTTCGTCCACCAGGTTCTATTTTTATCTAGCTCTCTTGTAATTTTTGAGAAACGTTTTATGCATACCTTCAACACTATTTTCAATTTTTTATTTTTATAACAGTATCTAGGAAAATACACACGACACATAAAGAAATGTTTTTGAAAAAAAAAACACTTTTGAATTTTACTCGACTAGATTTGCATTCTGAACACTGCATCGTGGAGTTCGAAAGAGTGGGTTTCTTAATTGTATCTGTCTATTTCTCTGTGCATTTTATTTGTCTTTTGTGAAGAATGTACCTACCATTAATTTTGGGGCTACAACTGGAACCTTGATTTCGCCGCGGTTCATTGCACCATTTTCGAACATAGTACCAAGGATCTGATAAACATTTTAGACTGTTAGCGAATGCTAATGAGCTTTATAGAAAAAATCCTTTTAGAATTATTAATTAGAATCTGCAAAATGGCCACGATGAAGTGGGTAGTGTGTTTGCTTGTGGCTTAAATGGTTCAGGTTCGAGTCCCATCGGGGAACAGCAACCCATAGCCACCCGAGTTCAAAAGAGAAACGAATATAATCGAAGTTTCTCCAGCCATTACACTAAAAATAGTTATTACTCATCCCCTTTACGCCCGCTGGGATACCACCACATCTTTCTATAAGCCTCGTGAAGTAATCGTGATTATGTTTCGGAGGTTGGGAGATGGGCTAGCATATACAGGCATATTGGGGCTCATCACAGCGTTGTATGTTGGCTCGCCTACCAGGAGAAAAATGTAATTGGAACTAACTGGGTGCTCAGGAATGCGTGCTATCTCACTTCAGACAATTTCTCCCTTTTATGAAGTCCTGAACAAATTTCCAAACACAGATTGCACTGGATTCAGTGCAGATTGCATCCACTCGCAGGGCAACTCAAATAAGTGGATGTCTCTATTTTGTCTATTACTTCGCTTCCCCTTTTGTGTGTATGATCAACTGTAGCTGAGTCAAATAGTATTTTGGTTGTTTTTATCTCAAAAACGATTTTTATCAAATTTAGTATTTGAAGTAGTCCGATTGCATGCTATAAAATATATTATATGTACATAATTCTGTTACTAGATTTTTGGAGAAATATTGAAGATGTATGAAAAGAAAACTTTGATTGAAGTCATCGGGAAAGTGTTCCGTTTATTTGAAGAATATGTAGATCTGCTCTTAAGGCCGACGCCACAAATCACTTTAGCATTCTTCGTAATTGCCGAACATTGTCAAACGAAGTATTTATTAAGCCAGCTGCTGTCACCTGGCAGATGAAATTACAAATTTATTTCCAAAACACCTCAACTTTTCACTGCCTGTTCGAATTTAACCTCCAACAGAGCGGCGAAGATAAATCCCAACGACTGCCTGCAAACACCTTGTAGTCTTATTTTAATTTGCCAAACTGAGTGAGGAGAAGAATTATTTTCGCTCAGTTTCAAAGTGTAAATTTGATCCTCATATTTTAGAAAAACTTACAACGCTAATGAATGGTCAAACTTTAGCAAATTAGTGCTACCGTACCGCCCAGCTCCCAAATCAATTACTCACGCACAGTCTGCGAAAAAAAAGCTACCTCCATTGCCTGTCTTATTGCGGTTTGTTTAAACAAATTAACCACTTAACGTGTACATGTAAAACATGACTTCTGCAGCAAAGGCATCCCCACAGCTATGCTGTCCAATGGAAAAGAGGATCTCTGATTGCGTTTATGTTATAAATTTTTACAGGGCGGGGGGCGGTCTAATTTATGGCCACTATTTCATCTAACACCAACTCGCAGCGGACTATGAGTGCAAATAAATAAAATGCTTTACCTAAAGTATTCTCTAATTACTTGTCCGCACCCAAGAGTGCTCTCGCTCTGTTCTGCTCGGACGGACGACTTAACATGCACACAACTCCAAGAACAACATCAAGTTATCCTACCACGCGGACACTCCGTGTGATCCCAGGGAATGCGATTTAGATCCGAACTGCAATGAAAATAAAATAAAATTCGTACGATTTTGAAGTTTTTTACTTTGCTTTTGAATTTTTTCGGTCTTTGATTTGGATTTTTGATATAAGCACATCCAGGGCAGCGAGAATCGTACTCGGAACCTGCGTATTTTATTCGATTGTACACGGAGTTGTTTGGCTTTCGGTCCTTCTGCCAGCTCCACCATCAACTTTGTTCTTCATATGATGGAGATTAAACATCACGAACAGAACGGGGATGGAGGCTCTCCCCCATAAATGTTACTATGCGCTGTCGGACCGGCCCGCGAAACATTTCAATAATTTTTCGTTCCTTTTGCCTGAAGAAATATCTGTGCGCGATAAGAATTCTGATGGTCTTCTTCTTCGGAGTTTTGTCTGTTTTGTCCGTTTAGTCCGATTGACTTAAAAATGAAACTCGTTTGCTTGTCGGATAGAATGCACAGTGCAAAGGCAGCGCACATCTTCGGTGCGTTAATTCTCATTTGCAATTCGGGAAGGGGTTGCACACAGTCAAAGTGTGCATTCCATTCAGTTTAATGCTTGCCTTTCTTCGATTTGATTAGTTTTTTATTTATTTTATTTTTTTTTTGCATCAAACAATGCTGAAATGCATAATTACTGTGTTTTATTTTTACGAGTTGCATAAAAGGTCTTGTTAAGCAGCTTCTGAATAGGTTTCATGAGGCACAGATGAATCACTTATTTGGCCAGTGAACAATGTTCTCTGCTAAATGGTTAGATCAGCGGTGTTCGAAAAATGTAGGATAACGGTGCTCAAGCCAATTATACCATATATCAGCTACTACAGTCTTATGTTTTTATGTGACTGATTATCAAAGAATCAGCTCTCCTGTATCATCTGGAATATTTGCATAAATACTCGTATATTCGCATATTTAGTGGTTGTCCGCTATAGAAACTAAGTACGTTAACGACACCTCAACATACTCGTATCCATCGATTTGCCGTAAAGAGAAGAAGCCAACAGAAGTAAATTAGGATCGAGAATCAATTTTGTGGGCTTCCCAAACCTTTTGCTTTACTTTACATGCATCTAACTTCAAAATTACTGCACTTGTTTGAATATCATTTAATATTCTGGTATGTGTTTGTGTTTGAGATATATATTCCTAGAACCGGAATAGTAAGTACAAATCAAAGGCGCACCAGTGGATGAGCGTATGCATGTTTATGTTCATTTAACGGAACTGTTTTTTTTTTTTTTTTCTCTCTTTTGAAACAATCTTGTAATCTACAAATTTTGTAAAACATTCTATACAATCTGTAAACAGAAAGACAACGGGAGAGTGCTGATAGCTTTCCGACCTGGCGAATCCATGCAGTTCTGCAACTTATTTATTTAAAGAGAGTCCACATTTTCAAACTGCTACTGACATTGCGTAGCTTAGATCTGTACTCTATTGAATTTATACTAAAGAACAAATCAGGTTCTGCGATCCTTAAGAACATCACTAAAAATTATACCCAGGTGGACCACTGTTCTGTGGAATGTCTAAAAGGTGAAAATGATTATAGCTAATTTCACAGTGATTTAAAAGTAATTGATTCTGACCACTGACATTGCATTTCTTTACAGTGAATGCTTAACCGGGTCTAATCACAAATTGAAGTAGAGCTGAACGTTGGCATTTATGTGAGATTTGAAGTTAGAAACAGCTAAGATCAGGTAGACCGTAAACTACAAATGTGAAAATATTTGAAAAAAAAAGTTTTAGTAGATGTAACAGATGGCTTATAATATTGTGACATAACTTTGAAGAGGTTGTGGTAACTAATTTTACTGGCACTTATCTCGATATTACGCGCAGCTGCAAAATCGACGAACCGAAAGCCACTGTATGTTGTCGTGTCGTGGAAGTTGTGAGGTCTCCGAGTACGATTTAGTTTAGTTTGAATTAATCATCTATCAGCTATCGGATTACAGAAATAAATAAATTATATAAATAAATATGTACATTCTTCTTCTTCTTTTCCTTACGGCGAGGGTACGATCTGGAGTAGAAGGATCACAACTCTCCCACTTTACTGCATCCCTCCTGGTCCACCTGTGGGATTTGCCGGTTTGACCTCAGGAAGTACCGGCAGGCTTCACGGTTTTGGATCACTTCGTGACTGAGGCCAATCAAATGCTGGTGTTTTTGCATTTGTGTGATACAGTTGTTTTTTGGTCTGCATTTTTTTGCCCTAATACTTTTTGTACATTGTCCAGCATTGTGAACCGTATGTCATCGCCGGACGTACAACTGCGGAGCCTTCCTTTCAGCTTAGGGGACTTTTTTCGATCACAGAAGAATGCGGAGTTTTCCCGCCACTTCATCCACCCTACGCTTACGCGATGATTGATGTCATCATCAGTAGTTGCTTCGCTATTGATTATAGATCCCAGATATTTGAACTTTTCGCACTTGGGAAGCACTTTTCCATTCAAGTAAATGTCTGGAATAGGCCGGTGTGGATCGGAGAACGGCCAGCACAGATACTCTGTCCTTTTTGAACTAATACGTTACCCATTTCCATGCAAAACATCAACCCATACATCAAGTGCTCGTTGCAGGGGTGTTTGATCTTCACTTATGATAGCTCCATCGTCAGCAAAGTATAACTGATGTACTTAGGGGTCCGTCACTTTTCCTTCAAGCAGATAATCAAGGACTACAATAAATAGCAAAGGACTGAGGACGCTACCCTGGAGTACACTGACTTTGATTGGGAACTCTTCGGTGACTCCTGCGAGACATCTTACTCTTGTCCTTACTCCCTCATACATGTCCATGATCATGCGCATGTAGGTTTCTGGAACTCGTCTTTGTCTTAGCGCCACCCATAAGAGATCTCTTGGTTGTCTATCAAAGGCTATTTCAAAATCAACTAACACCATATACAAGTCATTTAAGGAATCACGATGTTTTTTCCATTACGATCCTTATACTTTGGATTGCATGTGTTGTTGATTTACCCGAGACAAACCCGCACTGGTCATCAGATAGCCGTATTATTTTGCGCAGTCGGCCCATCTAATACCCGCTCAACGATCTTCATGGTATGGTATGTGTGTAATTATCGCAGTTTCGCGTATCGTCCTTTCCTTTGTGCAAAGAAAGGAGATAACTTTCCCTCCACTGATTAGGCATTGGATCACCGCTCATGAGTTTGGAGATAAGAATCATGAGCCATCTGGACCCGATGTCTCCCATCTTTTTCCAGAACTCAGAGGGTATCTCGCTTGGCCCAACCGTTTTTGTTTTTTTTGGAGTATTTGACCGCATTCCTAACTTCTTCGACAGTAATGTCAGATACTTGTCATGGTTAGGAGAGGCTCTTGAAAAGTATATCCGGGGAAACTGTTTGTTCAGAAGTCTTTCACAATACTGTCGCCATCTGTGGAGAATTTTGTCGTCTTCCACAAGAAGCTGGCCTTGAGCATTGTTAATGAACTTTGGGGAATGAATCTCCCGAGCATTTCTTCTTCTCTGGGCGTCTATTTTGAAGATAGTTGTTCCCTTATTCAAGTTGTTTTGTCAAAGCTCCTGGGTAGTCTGGTTCCTATCAGACGCCGAAGATGATATTTCCTCCAACTCCCGATAGAGGCCTTCCATAGTTTTTGCTTGAAATTGGGCGCACTTCTTCTTTGCGAAACCTTTGCAACATCTATATATCACTTCAAGGCAAACTTTTTTATCTCTATTAGTAGAAGAGCACTTTGACCAAGCCTTGAAAGCCGTTTTATTTTCCGGTATCATTACTTTAGCTTCATCTGTCCACCACCAAGTTTCTTTGGTGTGTTGGCAGGGGCCTTTCGACGTTTCAAGCAGTGATTTAACTCTCTCCAAGCAAAATCGTTGTAGTGAATCCCACATATGTTGTGCTCAGCACTCTTCATCACCGAGGTCGGTCGATGATGGTAAAGAGGTTATTTGTAATAAAAGCTCCTCATTTTCCTTTGTCCAGCTTGTAGCTATTGATTTTCTCAGACACCTTTGTTTGCTTATTTGTTTTCTTCCCCCGTCTCCATAAAAATTTCTGTCAGAAGGAGACGGAGTTGCTGGGCGATTGCCCCTCCCAGGATCACTTTGCAATCTTTAATCCAAGGCTTCATGAAACTGGTTACCAAATGGTAGTCAATCTGGGTTTCATTTCCGCCACTGCTGTAAGTGATCAGGTGCCGGCTTTGTTTGACGAACATGGTATTTAGCACGATGAGACCATATTACTTGTCTTAGGATGTCTTCACCTGGAGCATTCCTGTTACCGTACCCCAGTCTTCTATGGTAGTCTTCATAGTCTTCGTTTGTTTTCCCGACATGTCCGTTCAAATCTCTGCCAACAATCAAAAGCTCTTCCTTTGGGATTTTTAAATAAATAAATAAATAAATATGTACATTATTGATACGAAGGTACTGGAGGGCATTCCACTTTGATAAGGCCTTCAGCCTCGTCGGTTGGGTCAGTGCTGCCACATTGAAATATTCTTCCGTAGCAAAATAGTGTAGGAAAAATTCAAACAGCGTAGCGAAAGTCGAATTATTTAGAAAAACGTGTTTCAGAAAGGTTGGGCTTGTTATATGTACGACGATATGTATTTCCTTAAATCTCCAACAATTTAAGAGTGGAATATCTCGGGGCGCTGCCTAAGCGCTTTAGATTCACCTCTCCCGAGAGAAGATTATAAAAAATAGCTTCCTATTCTACGAATAATGAGTAAGTAAAACTGAACGTAGCAAAATCCATGTATTTGATGAAAATGGGTAGCCAAGTTGCAAACGTTTTTATTTAACTAAATATCTAGATTTATTACATCAGGAAGATAAATAAATAAATAAATATTTTGGCGCTAACAGCCTAGCTTCTTGCAGTCAATCGCGCTGTGTGCCGCACGGAGGTTGGGACTTACAATTTTATGGCGTTTCCCAAGGTCAATTTTTTGTCAGACGTTCTCAAGAGGTAGGACCGTGAGACCTTGTGTTTCCTGGGATTCGAGCCTTGTTCCACTATTTTGAATGTCCCTTAGAAACAAAACAATTTAGAGGCAACTTTTAACTAAACCCTAATTCTAAAGCGGTGGAATAAAATAATAAAATTCAATAAAAGTCGACTATAATTTAAGAAAGACCGAGTGATCGGTATTTAAGTCGAGTCTAAAATGAAAGCCACGTGATTTTATTTTGCCAAAGGATGTCCAAATGTATATGTACAAGAGACAAGGTACATACGCAGAGAAATAATTTTCTTTTTCTTTTATTGACCGTTAAAATATATAACGCACATGTACTCGTACATCTCATGTTCAGTATTTCTCCTACACATTTGCCTTGCTGCTGCACCGCTTAGCTTGTGGGTTTGCGGATCTCAATATCATTCTACAGGCCGCTCTTTTTCGAGTTTCCGGCTGGAACTTGAGTCACCATTGCTTTTTAGACGGGATTTTTCAACGACAGTACCAGCTGATACGCTCAGTCTGGAGATTTTCTACAATCTGTTTCTTAACATAGAGGCTTCCGTGAACTCTCGTACTTTTAATTAGGTCTCGTTTTGATATTCCTGCTGACATTCGTGACATTTTCATCGCTATAATTTTTCATACGAGTTTTCTCGTCATTTTAACCACCTCACACTCACTCTGATCATTTACGATTGAACCCAAATATTTAAATTTATCGCATTTCGTAACGTAATGCAAATATTCTGTTTTCGTGCGGCTAATTCTTAAATCGTTATCTTCCAAAGACTTAATCCAATTATTAAATGTATTCTGAAGGGCTGTTGCGTCGCTACTTACAACAGCATTATTGTCTGCGAAAAGAAAGGAAGTCGTCCCAGTTTCACAGATACGACTATGTTAGTTCAATAAAAAAATCTTGCACAGTATTGAAAAGCAAGGGACTTAAGCAACTGCCTTGGTGCACTCCCACTTTAACTTTAAATTTACTTACTTTCGCTTTAACGTCATCTGTCTAACGTATGTACGTCTCTGGTACTTTTTGGTATCATAGCGCCGTCCATATGATATCTCTCAGAACTCAATAAAGATGATATGCAGATTTTTCAAGGCGACGTGATGTTTTTTCTATTATTATCCGTAAACTTTGAATCGCATCGTAAGTAGAGTTTGCTCCGATAAAGCAACATTAATTATCATGAAGTTTAATTATGTTGCGCTGTCGACTATCTAAAACTGTTCATTGTATGAGATCGTAGCTTCATCGATCGATAGTTATTAAAATTTCTCGTGTCGCCTTTGTGGAACAAAGGCCACTGGCTTGGCATCCGATCTCCTGTCATCATTTTATTAAATTGAATTGCGAACCATTTAAAACCTACATTACAGATTTTCAGCTAAACTTCTGAAGGCTATGATCTGGTCCGATTGCCCTTCCTCGCTTCATTATTTTCACCGCCTCACTCACATCGTCGAAAATAACATGTCGAAATATTGATTCCACCTAATGCAAGTTTCTTTGTCGTCTGATAGTAAGTGGCCCTGAGCGTCTTCAATACACACGAGTATTTCAATGCTCTTTCGATTTTTTCTCCGTTGAGTAACAATTTTAAAAATATCATTGCTTGTTCCTTGGTGTTGAATCTCTTCGGAAGCTTGCTGTCTATTGATCGATTGCAAAGAGTTATCTTCCAAGCTACTGTAGTAGAATTCCTCTATGGCCGACGCGCGTGCTACCACTTTCTTCGCTTCCTTTTTACATCGTTCATTTGTTCGTTCCAAACTCGCCCTTTCCTCGCTTTGACCACACTAGTATCCAGTCCATGTTTGGAAAGCTTATGTTACTAACCGCCATTTAATTTCGTTGTTTTATATTTTATGCGATATAAATATTGTGAACCATGCTAATTATGGGCCATGAATTGCTGTAGAGATTTCGTCTCCTGTAATTTGTTTGTATGCAGATACATACTCGTACAAAGCCAATGTTTCTCGGTATTAAGTTTGATTTTCCTTCGAAATAGATTTTATTCCGTGACTGGTTGTTAGGCTGAAGTTCGTCTCAGCAATTTGCCAAAATAATAATAATAAACTCACGTAAGATTCATGATGATGACCCTTACTTTACTCCAGCACAAATATTTGCAAACATTGACCTTTCCTAACAAGCCTCTGACTATTCAATGGAACTCCCTACTTCGCAGTATTCTGTGGAAATTCCTTCACGCTATAACCGCAACCAGAAAGTGAGTGTGAAATTTTGTACTCCCGCAATATATCCATTTTCGTGCTCTACTCTAATTCCCTTGTACACAGTACCAGCATAGATACCAAAGCTTCCTTTCGGTAATGATCCTTTCCCATTTACATCCACTTTAGACATCATAACCCCACGCTAAAGAATATCGCAATAAAATTCTTGATTACAGCAATAAATTACCAAAGATAATCCGCTTTAATGACATTTTACCATTTCTCTGCTTGCAGTTACCAGCGACAGCTACACCAACCAACAGCAGCAACAATAACAAAAACGACATCACATCTTTACAAGGAGCTGCAACGACTTATCTCCGGCAAAAGTGTAGACCGGCAGAAGAAGGGGAGACGCAGAAAAGGACCATTAGACACAACGTAGCGTAGAATATCGATTCACCATGTGCCATGGAGAATTGCTTGGGAGGACGGCGCAGCAAACAAAAGCAACAGCCATCACAGCATATACAGCTTCAGGAGTTCCAACAACTACAACAAGAGCAGCACCATCAACAGCAACAGTCTTATATCCAAAATCATCTGTATCCCCAGCATCAGCATCACCCACATTCGCATCTGCAAGCGCATCATCATCATTACCAGCAGAAGCACCAACAGCAGCAGCAGCAGCAGCAACAACAACATCAATTGTTCCACCAGCGTCCACATCATCAGAGCTACCAGAAATACAACTCAGGTGTTATGCCTGATCGGATTCCAGGAGGTGGAGGAGGGGCAGCTGCCGCCGCACAGCAACAGCAGCAGCAACATCAATCCCAATCCATTTTGTACCCACACTTTCCTCCTCCACCTGATTATCCGTCTCAAATGGGCCTGACAACAAATATGAAACAGATTAATAATACACCTCCTGCCGGTACAACAATGCCAGGTGGTACCGGCGGGGGTGGTTCGCCGGGCGGCGCTGTTCATCAGGTGCATCCCCATCAGCACCATCATCCTCAGTCGCATCATATGAGCGTGGGAGCAGCCGCCGCCGCTGCCGCCATTGCTGGTGTTGTTGACACTTCGGCCAATATAAATGCGCCCAGTATGGAAACAGGAGCAGGCAGTGGTGGTAGTGTTGGCATTAGTCCAAGTAACCGAAGAATAATGCCACGTTATCCCGATGATCCGGATGCCATCGAGGTGTGCACTCAGGACAAAGACCAACAGCAGCCAATTTCGATAAAGTCATTTCGAGGGAAAAAGTCACCTTCGGTGAGTGCAGCAGCAACAGCAGCAGCAGGAGCTGGAGCATCATCCTTGGGTCATGATGCGGCCGCGAAATGGTCGTCGTCATCCTCATCGCAATCCAATATTGGAATGATTGAGACGATGACAACAACGACAACGTCACCTGGCCTCACAATGGTGCATCATGCAATGCACCACCAAGACTACTCGTATGCATACTACGAGCCGGGAGCTGCAATGCGCCACTCGAATATTCCACCACCGGAACAATTACCCGGATCGTCTAGACCACCGCCACCCAACTCAATAAGAGCACTACTCTCCAAGGGGAAAAAGAACAAGCAGCTAGTGTCGCCCGCCACAAGACAATCCTATCAGACGCGTTATGGCGGCACCCATGAGAACTTTTACGAGGAAATTTCCGGAGAAAGTCGGAGTCAACAAATTTCTGCCGTTGCTAGTGGCAGTGGCTCTTCATCGGGTGTGGGTGCTGGATTGCGAGCTACAACTTCACATTCAGCCGGTTCCCTCAATCAGTCGATGGTCGAGGAAGAGTTTCGTCGTGTCCAGAATCGTCACCGGAAGATTTTGGGCGAATTGAATTTATCTGTGGAAGCCATGTTAATGCCCGAAACACCACCCAGTGGAAGTCCAACGGACGACGATAACAGATCGACGGGGACGTCTGCAGGGGATGCCAGGACGTCCCGTCGTCATCACGATGCAATTTCCGAGGCGAACATGGCAGAATTGCTTAGCACAGTGGGACCGTCGGATGACCTTCTGTCACCGGTCGCTACAAATACGAATCCGGCCTTCTGTGGCGATTTGGATAGTGGTTTTAGTGGTAGTAGTGGTGCTAGTTATATTGGGAGCCTGCGTTTGCATAAAACCAATGCGGCGTTATCCAATTTGCTGACTGCTCGTCAGACAGCTACTGCGGCCGGTAATAACCGGCATAATCCGCAGAATTGTGCGTTTTTCGGTTCCAATAGTTGTCGCTCGTCGCAACGTTCCCAGGACCAAGAGTCGGGAAATAGTGTTTTTCTAACGCGAACCTCATGCGGTCATCGAGTATTGAACTGTGCAAAAATTAAGGCCGCCGAAGATCCGGGGCCCATTGTGCCGACTGAATCGAAAGCGAGGAGTTTCTGGAATCGCAAGGGTTGGCGGAAACTACCCGGCTTCTCGTCGACGTCCAGTATCAACGATGCGGGAATTTCTGGTGAGTGAAGATTAAATGTACCTTTTTAAATTTGTTTATGGAATTTAGGAAATGTATTGTGATTGGTGACGTAAGCTGGGGAAATTTTGCGTTTTCCATTGACGTTGGTATTCTCATGTTTTTGAGTATTTACTCCAACAGTTTTTGGTAGAATTTGGAATAAGAAAATTGAGTGAGAAGAACCGCGGACCCTTTAAGCCTCCCTAAAATGTGGTTTACTATTAGTATCCATATACGTGGATCACATCAAGCAGGATTAAACTTTTATAAAAATGTATGTATTGCAGGGTATTTTTAATGTTCCAGGTCGAGGACGTTTGGTCGCAACTTTGGTTTGGTTCTAACACCTCAACAACGTGTTGAAGTTATTAAAATATTTTATCTAAATAATTGTTCAATTGAAGAAGAAAACACGAAGATATTTGGTTCTTTTTTTATTTTAAGTACTGTGCCTAGCAAATCAACCATTCAACGTATAAAGAATAACTTTGAAACACTGGAAGATCAAATGAAGTCCGGCCGAGTTCGTAGTGTACGTGCGGCATAAAATATAGCTGCAGTGAGAGACATTATTGATGAAAGTCCGGGCACCTCTGTTAGACGCCGTGCACAAGAATTTGGATTGACTCTGGCAAGTTTGTTTAAAATAGTCGAACAAGATTTTCTTGTACCCGTCTACGCAAAAACGAAGAAGAGGAAGAGACGGTCCTGCACTTTCTGTGCACATGTCCTGCACTCGCCAACATTAATAAAGTTACATTAGGAATGTTACACTAGGTTATTACATTTTCAATGATCTCAATGATCTCAATACTGCCTCTACGGCTAACATAAACATCTTCATCACGAAAAGCAATTAGTTCCAGGAGCGTACAGCCGAGTACTGACCCACCTGCCTCTACCTGGTAGCAGCACAATGGACCTATCTTGGCCTAAGTGTACCTCATCGAGGGCCACTTCAAACCAACCAACCCGTCTAAAATTCAATTGACTCAATAACTAATGGAAAATGACCATATACGCCGGCGAGAGTGGAGTGAGAAGGTTTTGCATCTCCATATTGGCGACTCCAATTTGTGGGAAAAAATTATCATGAGGGACGGAACTCGTTTCGAGTTATCTCGCTTTGTCAATAAACCAAATATCCGCTATTAGGGCTCTGGAAATCTTCAATTGATACACCAATGATCTTTACACCCTCGTAGAGTTACTGTTTGGTTCGCCATTTGGGCCGGTGACATCATTGAGCCATTTTTTTTTTTTTTGAAGACGCAAGGGGCAATATTGTAACAATTTCTGGTGATCGCTATTGCGACATGTTGGAAAACTTCTTGATGCCCGAATTGGATCGTTTGGGCCTACAACACATGTGGTTCCAACATGACGGTGCGACATCACACACAGCTAACGATACGATGAATATTTCGCCATACATTATTTCCGGACGCATAATGTCAAACATAGGTGATATCGATTGGCCCCTCGATTCCCTAATTTGACCGCCCCGATTTTTCCTTTGGGGGTACTTGAAGAGAAAGGTCTATAGTAACAAGCCAACCACAATCCCGATGCTAAAGGGCGACATCATTCGAAAAAAAAAATGGGGAAAAATCGTATCACCCAAAATATGTTAAAATGATATGCAAAACATGGTTGAAAGAGCACGCGTCTGCACCGCTGTCAGAGGCGGCCATTTGGCCGATATAAAATTCCATACATAATTATGTTTCATTTAATAGTTATTAAAAAAAATATATCGGCCTGGAATATAAAAACGATCTATATAATTCAACCAATGCTCGAATTTTAGATTTTTTTTTTACGAAAGTAAAAGTAATCTGCGGAACATAAAACCACATCTTTACCAAAAGACTGGGTATAAACTCTCCGGAATACTGCAGCAGCTGTCAAGATGAGGAAGAAATAGAAACCATCAAACACCTATTCTGCGATTGCCCTAATCTCCACAACCGTCACCTCCTCCATTATACATACTCTTCGGAGAACTGGCTGGGGTGGCAAATGAACTTAACGAGATTCGTACGGAGCACACGCTGGTGCGAATAAGATCAGCTAACTAGAAACAGTGTTAGATGGGGTATCACAACCCAAGGTGTATCGCAATAGAACAATAGGCCCTCGTATAAGCTCTCTTTGAGACTCACAGCCCCTCTACCTAACCAAACCTAAAGTAAAATACCGTTATTTGATTAAATAGCTTGCGCCATTTCTAAGATATAGCCAATTTTCAAAAGCATCGTTATGTGCACTTTTCAGAACCTTTACCTTTTTTTTCGAAAAACCTGGTACACCATTTTATAGAGGTCATCTAAACTAAGTAGGATCTTAAAACATTATCAAAATCGGTTAAACAATTTTTAATATATCTAAAGCAGATATTCAAAAGCGCAAAAGAAAATGGTACACTATTTTATAGACCTTATCCAAACTAAGTAAAATATCAAAATTTTATCGAAATCGGTTTAGCCGCTCTGACATATTTTCAAATATACAATTGTATGCAGGTTTTAAAAAAAAAAAAAAGAGTACCATTTTATAGCATGCATACAATCTAAAATACCAAATTTGATCAAAGTCATTAGAGCCCTTTATTTATTTTTGTATATGCCAAACACTATTTAGATACAGATTTTCACCAAAACAACTTGAGCAAAAAATTGGAAGACAAAATTATCGATTTTGAAAAATACGGCGAAGTTATAGCAATATTTTGTCAAAAACCTGGTACACAATTTACTTGTACCTATGATAGTACCTCAAATTTGTATGAAATTATAACAAGCTATTTCATCAGTTTGGGGACAATGCATCGACAATAAGTATATTCGTGAAACGGCTGCTTTTATACTGTTGTACTTTTTAGATACCCTAAAGCTGCATGCGGATTACATTGTAAAAGTTGTGGAGATGGAAGAAGAAAGACTGCCGAGGATTGTAGTGAAAAATATAATAGAGACAAGAGCGCACTTGGTTCAAAAGTGGGAGGAGTTGGCGGCAAATTATGGCATGAACTTAAATATTGCAGCGGATATGGAACTTTCAATGTTAAAAACTAAATTTACCAATATTTTGGAAAAAAAAAATAGACAGTGCAATGTATGTCAGATTTATAGCTGAAGCACATTCATCGCATCATAGGCTAATTTATAGTATGCTGAATTTTAACTTAATTGAAAACGCTTCTACGTACTGCCTTAATCGATATTCTCTGTATATGATAAGCACTATATTCAAACTTAAAGGAGAACTAACAAATCTCTGTTTTATTCCACATCGACCCGATCTTCCAATTTTATGTGACCTGGGAGGATGTACACCATTTCATCGGAAGATGTCCCATTTTAAGAGAATTTCGCGTGAGATACTTTGGAGTAATTTTGGTGGACCTAGATGAGGTTATTAACGTATTGAACGGTAGTCATACTACAGCTGCATCGCGCTACAGAGCCCCTATTTTGGAAGGGGATTTTTGATCACAAGTAGCAACCATAATTAAAGGCACTATTAGTTAAATATGTACTTTATGATAGCTAAATTGTCAATCTGGTGGATGGCCTTAAGCCGTACCATAAACGACTATGTATACTCTGTTTGTAAATTGTATGAAGTTGTCTATCTATCTATATCTAATATACAGATCTCACCTAAGGTGGTGCACAAAAGTGCACAAATCAACATCGAGTGCAAGGAAGCGTTGTTGGTTGAGGGCCAGATCCACTCTGGACTGTAGCGATTCTTTACAATGCACTTGTGGTATCGCGTCTATTTATTTTATACAAGGTGTTAATAAAATTTGTCAAAGCGTAGCTCGCCCTAACTCGCAAAGGTCCCATTTTTACCACTTTGTATAACAAAAATTATTCTATTCCAATATGGGAAAAAGAAATACTGTATAATTAAATGCGAACTCAGTAGCTATCCATAACACAAACTCATCATAAAAAGACTTAACAGACTAATAACTAACAAGTCAACTCACAAATCTTATTAATTGCTTTTCGGTCATTAAAAGGTTAACCAATAGCCATTTATAGAAATTCAGATAATTCAATCTTTGCAATAAATTGATCTTAAAATTTATTTATATAAACAGCAAATTGTGTGGACTGGACTCCTACACCATGGTGTATTCTGCTACAACTACAATATAACTTATGCACTCGGGTTTTGGGTAAAACAGACTTTCTCACCACACATTGGTCCATGATGTGACTGTGATTCCTTAATTTCCATTCCAATCAGCTACCAAATATAGCTCGTCGAATGCTGGATGCTGCCCGTTTTTGCGGCCGGTGAACCAATTTTCAGTCCCCAGCCATCTCCAGCCACCGGAGCAAGAGACAGAAGTTCATTCAGTTCTACTCAATAAATGTCAGAGTGATTGAATTTATTGCTAATTGATTGCGTTTTTCAATTCAGGCTTCGAATTGGAGAGAAATGCCTTCTGGAGAAGTTCGCTTTTACCTTATTCAACTGTCGGTGGAAATAAAACCTAGATGAAAACCACAAATGTATGCAGTCCTCACTCATACTTTTGGTTACTGTTCCTCTGCTCTTGCAGGAGGTGGACGAAAAAAATAAAATGAGTACAAACGACGTTAGCCTGCCACAAACGATGATGTTCTCTAAACGGCCGACCATGTGTTGGCTGTTGGCTCTGTGGCCTGGCCAACTACGATGACTACGACTACGATGAGGACGACGACGAAGTCGACGGCGACTCGATGAAATAAATGAATTTGAAACGAGGCACGAAAGGCCTGTCAGATGATTTAGAAGAGTTTAGCGTCAATGCAATTTTATAATTGAAAACGTGATGCTCCTAAATGGATTCCGAGATGTTCGCTTTTGAATTCGTATAGTTAGCCGATGGTACTCTGCTGAGGCTCCTTCACTCACATCTGAGACCAGTACCTGGAGTATACAGAATACTGAAGTGAAAATCCCACTCATGAACTTTGAAATGATAACTCTTTCCTGAATTTCGTATAGTTAGCCAGAGAGTGAATAATTACACAATTTCGTTTATTCAGAAGGGGTACCTCTATGCCTATGCCAACAAGGCAATGAGGTGTTATAAAGAATCCTTAAAAGGTAATTTCGTATGTACGAGTTGTAATAACGTATTAAATTGCAAGTGGATTTGTAATTTGTATTTCTGTGTGCATATGGACTGTGCCGGCAAGAAGCAAATAGATTGTAGTTGGCCTCTCAAACTAAGTACTTTATGAGGTAATAATAAACAGCGAAATGGTTAGATGGTAAAGTTGTAAGGGTATTATAATACCTACCTACCTTGTGGGATGTATTTAAGTAGCTCTATTCTTTGTGGAATTGAAAAGTAATTGCAGAATATGTGTAGCTCTATACGCAGGAATCTACTAAGCAAACTAGGAAAGCAAATTTAAAAAAAAAGTTTCTTTAAATCTTAGAAGCTTGAATGACTTTTTTGGATCAAGTTTAAGTCAAATCTAAAGTGACCGTCATTTTCATCATAAACATGATTTGGTTTATTGAAATAAGTTTATTTTTATTTTTCCAATTTCTACCAAATTGTAGACATTTTGTGGAAGAATTTGGCTACAGATACTTGCACCTACAAATAATAAGTTTTATTATTCGTCTAGTCTTTGGTGGTTTCAGAACATTTGTTAGCTTTTCAAATAATTTCAAATTCAGGTAGGTAGTAAAGTTGTACTGTGCTGTCAATGCTCAATCCAGACTGAAGGGAGCTTGATTCACTTTGGACTTAAGATTTAGCATTGTCGTACGAAGGTTTCAGTCTGTGAAGGAGGGGAGAGGATTTACAAAAGACCCGATTAGAGACAAAAATTAAAAAAATTAACTGTTTACGACTCGTTAAAATACAATTTTAGAAGCTTAAAGCCTTGCGCACATCGAGGTGGTAGCGGTAACACTCATTTTACTTTGAACTCTACTTCTTGTTCGATTGACAATATTGCAATGCCGTGATTTCATTTCTGAGAGAATTCTTTCTTCACCTTCGTGTTAGGAGGCCCTTTACGCCATCTTAACATTGCTACCATTTTACTACCGTATCTTGACCATAGTAGTCAGCATTTTCGAGACTGTCTTCCCCTGCAGTTTTAATAGAATCTCGTTCGAAAGGCCCTCCTCTCTACTGTTTTTTAATTTGTATTTATAATTTATCAACGATATGTTCATCAACTTGGCTTCTTGCAAGCACTATCAGGGGTGAAGCCGAAGATAATAGAAAAATATTTGGCTGCTCTTCTTTTACTCAATATTTTTGCTTTAACTGCCCGAACACAATGGTGAAGCTGAAGCTGCAGTACGTAGCGCTGTCAAAGTTGAAATACACGTACTCCCTATAGCTACAGCTGAAGTACGAAAACTAGCTGCAGCACAAGTTGAGTCAACTTCAACTTCCTAACGAGCTGCACTATTTTTTGACAGTTAAAAACAAAAACAAAAAACCGAAAATGGCTGAGCCGTCTACGGAGAAATTCATAGCATGCGATTTCTTCTTCCTCGACACGTAGACCATGTAAGATGCTAGCTGAGGGCGGTTAAGCTAATCAATTCAAATCTTGAAAACCTTTGCCGAAATCGAGTTGTTGACCCTTGTGCAAAATTAAACATGGAAAACAAAACAAAGCGTCTTTAGATACATTGATATTCGATCGGAAAATTTAACTTGGATAGATCGACAGTTGTCTGGCCATGTTTACGAGGGGCAGCTGATAAATTTGCGGCCCAAGACATTAAGTGAAAGAAGAGATCCGATTACAAAATGTTATCTCTCAATATAATCTCCCTCGAGTGAAATGCATTTCTCACATTGGCCACACAGTGCCTTAATACTACCGAAAAAAATATTCTTTTTCTTTGCCTTCAAACTGACTTTCTACGGCCGCCTTAATCTCGTTCCCATCTGCAAATCTCCTGTAGACTAGATTGTAAATTAGGTGGTCTATCGTTGAAAACCTGTGTCTTTTAAGACCTGTCTCGAAACCCGCGCTAACTCGTTGTTTAGTATCTCAGGCCGCGACCTTATCGCCGACTCTCGTAATAAGCAGCGTACGATTTCTGGAATTCCTGGCCATTTTACACGATCTTCTCTATTACGGATCATTTTTATGCTGCAATGGCGGGTTCATTATTCAAAACATTTTAATGCTTCACTTCATTTTGTGGAATCATAGATGGATTACTTCGTCTGTCGTCTGAAATGCGTACTTTCCTTTTCGTTGAGTAAGAATGATCAGCTTTCCCAAGATGTATATTCTCTACAATTTTTTAGACCATCTATAGAGTGACCCCCCTCTATAGATGGTCTAAAAAATTGTACAGAATTGTAGAGATCATTTAATAAAGAAAACAATGATTTGCCTTTCCAATGGGTAATAATGGTGGCCAGACCATCACCCATTTTATAGGCAATATCTTAGATGACGGTGTTTCCCAATTGTAGATTTTAGAGGACTTTTCAAAATCCGTTCCGAGGCATCGCCTCAAAATGCACCTAGTTTCTGTTTGTTATTCGGAATAAAATTGCAATTATTCCGTACAATCGCCTGTACCAAAAAATTAATGAAACCTTTTTTGTAAAAAAATTATTTCTCTTTAATTTGGTCATAACAACTTTTGTCATGGGATCCATAGATAAAGAGATATTTGTGGAAATTGCTGTGTAATATTTTCGTAATAATAAGAACCTGAAATTACCGAATTGTAAAGGTACAAGATACAAGCGATTGAGTTATACGCATTCAAATTTATACATTTTTGCTGTTCTGCTTATTTGTAAGATCCTTGCTTTATCTCTCCTGGAATTCCTAAATCCACAAAAAATCTTTTCACTAGATATCAAAAATATTTTGCTTACAAACAAACATACAAAATACTATTTATGTGGATGATTTAATCGATATACGAGTAGAACTGGGGTGCTTAATTCAACTTACTCTAGCAATTATTTTGTTTTCCCCCAATGGACCAGGCTTCCCTTCTTTCCTTCTTTTTTGACTTAACCTTTCTCTAAATGTCCTTAAATCGTTTACTTTCTCATGAGTTTTTTATAACCGGATACTCTTTTAAAGCATTACATGTCTCGTATTATATGTATATTGTCCTGTCCAGCACAATATAGATGTCGAGTACCTATTCCACGTATTTCTATTTTTTTTTTTCTTTTTTTTTTGAGAATAGACATTTGTGTCTAAACGAAAACATGAATACTCCTAAGTTCTCATATGTAGCTAAGTTCTTCGAATACAATTGCAATTTAATCTTCCAACGTCAATTTCAAAAATACATTCACCTATATACGAGTACGTAGCATGTACAGTACATTAATAGTTTTCACGTTCTGTAGAGCTTTTTGTAATACTCTTACACCTACTACTTTACGTTTGTTACTTGCAAATTCATGATGTTACTTGCATCTAGAGCAAGTATTGGTTTCGTGAAAATGTTCGATGTCGAAACTTTGGTCAATCCTGGTATTAGAGACGTACTACACTCCTTGACAACTGGCTGAGACACCTGTATGTGCTGCAAATATTGCTGTTAGGTAATCATTACCAATTCCTAAGATGATTCTAATCACCATAAATCCTTTTTTTCCATTAATTTTCTTGGAATTTGCTATTTGTCCCTAATTAACCGCGAAAAGTGGTTGCGACAGGGCACTCGTATAAATACTTTGGAATTTCAGTTGCGGATTCCATTCACAGTGTGAGTTGTTAGTCAGTTTTATAAGAAAGTATTTGAACACGTCTTAGAAGTAAGAAAGTTAAAAATGGGGTCTGGAAAGATGTTAAACCAAACGAAGATCCAAAACATTAAAAAAATGCGCCGAGAAGGATATTCAACAGTCAACAAAATTGCAAAACTTTTGATCCGCAGTTGTACAGTTATTTCAAACTATTTAAAGGATCCAGAAAACTACGGGGAAAGATACGTACCTGGACGAAAATATAGCTTGACACCAGCAGATCGGTGGTCCCTACTAGGAGAAGCGTCAAATTCTACAGCAACAATAAGGGAAATCGCGGTATCAGTAGGGATTTCGAAAGTGGATAGAATACTAAGGGCTTGCCAGCGTGTGTTAGCTGAAGCGGAACATATTTAAATAAAGCGTTTGGAATGAAAACCCGCTCTACTACAAACAACGTCATCGAAACCCCCGTTTGAGCTTTGCCATAAATCATTTAAGATGAAAGAAGCGTTGGAAAACTAACCTGACGGATTTCATCATTATTTTCATGATTTGAGGAATGACGAGCTATTTTTAAGACGACGACAACAAGGCGGAGTCATGATTTGGGCAGGAGTATCATATCAAAATAAGACCAATATCCGTTTCATAAACGGCGGGATGAAAAGTGACGACTACCTCAAGATCTTGGACGAAGAGATCATGCATCATAACCAAGAAAAATTCGGCGAAAATTTCATCTTGCAACAAGAAAATACAGTAATCTCACAGCCCGGAAGGTAAAAGAGTACTTCGAGAGTAGCAATGTTTCTGTTCTTGACTGGCCAGAATTGTCTCCAGACCTTAACATAATTGAGAATGTATAGGGACATCTCGCCAGAGCTCAATAACGTAGGAGACCTTAAAGTCGCCATTGAAACTGAATGCGACAAAATCCCACGAAAATTAATTTAAAAACCTGTTTGAATCTTTTCCATCAAGAATGTTAGAGGTTATATGTAAGTAATGAGGGAGGAAAAGTAATCATTACTAAAAAAATAAAACCATTGTAATAAAACTCAAAATTTTGTTTTTATTTCCAAAAAACCCAATCCTGTCTCAACCACTTGTCGCGAGTAATTAGGGACAAATTGCAAATTCCAAGAAAATTAAAGGATTAATGGTGATTAAAATCTTCGTAGAAGTTGGTAATGATTACCTAACAGAAATTTTTGCAGCGCATATAGAACAAAATTATCGACAAACGCTGAAATCAGGGGGTGTCTCAACCAGTTACCATATATAGGTATATATAATAGAAAAGAGCAACCAGTACCCACCCGAACGAATAAAATTTAAGTTTCTCCAACAACTACACCGAGGAGGAGTTACTGCGTGGTAGTACAGTGGACCGAACATCAAGTCTGAGTTCTCCGGGATTTGGAAATCTCCTTCTAAAAAAATACAGAGAAACTCAAAAAAGTGGGTCTTTCAAAACTGTCGTATGTACGTCTATACGACGCGTCGTCGAAATAAATATCTAATGTCAAAATTTGAAAATACCAAGTTTTGCAAAATTGTCAAAATAATTTAGTTTCGATTTTAAATGGATGTAGAGTGTCAACATTTTAACAATGTTGTTTAAATTTCAAATCTGCGTGGTATCCAAATAAACAACTGTAGGTGCAAGTACCTTTATTGTTCTTCAAATCATTCTCTGTCATATTTTGAAACAAAAAAACATAATGCCCACTTTTTGGGAACGTTTTCTTTAAAAAAAAAAAAAACACATATTTTGCTTTCCTAAAGCTATTTACTTTTTCTGTGAATATACTCGTATGTATACTCACATTCCGTGAACTTTGGTTACAAATGGGTCGCACCCACGTTTTTCTATGAAAAAAGACTTAACAAAAGTTTTTTTTTTTTTTCACTGATAGGTTAGAATATGGAGGATACGATATTATGCGATTCTTTCCAAACGGATGTATGTTTTTTTTGTTTGTTTGCATTTCATTCTCGGCCATACAAAAATTACGAATGAGAGAATGAGTGGCGTTTCATTTTATTCCACAATTTTATCACCGCATCGTACATTGTAATCCATAATATGTACATAATTATTACTCGACACGCAATTTTGTGCAGAGCATAACTCCTTTATAAATTAAACAAAGTATGGTAAACTATATACGTATTGGCTTAATGGCAATAACATTAGGGTGCCTAATCCTCAAAAAATAACACATTTTATCTATTAGTTAGTAGAAAAGTGCAATTTCAGGTTTGCGCACAAAATTAATGGCAAAGAAAAAGAAATTATCTGTGCGTCCTCTTCTGGCATGCAAAAAATAAAAGAAAACGATCGTTGGTATATGTTTTCTCTTCAATTGCAACGACCAAACAAAGGGGATGGAAAAAAACATTCCATGAATATATGGGAGCTCATTTTAATCGCTATTATTATTAGTTATCAGCTAAATAATTTAAAGACTAACAAAATATGCTAGCAAAAAAAATAATTAACCGGTAGAAAAATAGTTCACCTGCAAAAGAAAAAAAATAATTTTTTGATCAGCAGAAAGTAATTTTTTGATCTGCAGACAATAAAAAAAACAAATCAGCTTAAAAAGTAGTAAATGGTGGGTAAAATTAATCATTTGATTAACAAAAAGAAACAATGGTACAAGAAAAATATGTTAACATATTTGTAACTCCTAACATTCTTCTTTTTCAGTTCATTGGGTGGCCATGGTTTAGTGGTAACATCATCGCCGGTGTAGTGGTAACATCATCTGGACGCCACCCTTGGAGTTCACTGAAACTTAATACCACCTGAGTTTCAAACCAACTACACCAATCTGTTTTTCTCTCTCGCACGTGTCCTAAAATTAGTATAAGGGTACTAATTATATGACACGTGCAAATTATAAAAGAAAAAAAAAAGAAAAAAAGAAAAATTGAAAAGAATATATTTCGCTGATCAAATAGTTATTGTGCTTATTAATCTTTCATTTTTTCTGCTGGTTTTTTAGATCAAAATGTGATTTGCCTTTGATCAAAAAACTATTTAATTGGTAACCAAATAATTTTATTTTGCTGGTCAAAAAAACCTTTACTGCTGATCGATTATCTGGCAGCCTAATTTAATAAAGCAGTTTTTCGAGAACCCGACATTTTAAATTTCAATCTCGTAGTTAGATGGGCTGAATTTTAAAATTGTTTACATTTGTAATGCTTCGGGTTGAAAACAATTTTATATGGACTAGCAAATTAAATGCACACAAACTGGTGACGTATGGATGGCTGGACATGGCTCAATCGACTCGGATCATTTACCATATAATTTTTGAAAAATCTTCAAAAAGACTTTATGAGGACCGTAAAACGCATGATCATAGTAGTGTGAGATTTTTACACACTAAAAAAAACTACCTTCAAAATTTGTCTTTCTTACTGCAACTAAGTATTGACTTACCAAACAGTTGTCATAGAACGAAATTAAAACGTTTGGCAGGTATATTTCCATCCAAAGTTCCTGGTTGTTCCTTAATTTTAACGCGGTTGTGATTTATCGAGTTAGGTTAATTGGCTTCCTTCTTTGTAGACGTCGCAATAAATTTCGCTCATTTAGAATTTGTAAAACTGCATTGTTCACGTGTCCTTCTAATCGGTTATTGTGCTTTCTCGCAAGTTATTAATTTCGTCTTCCATAGTGGCAATTCCGAGATCGGTTTAAACACTTGCTTGTATAAAAACAGTTTGTTATCTACGTTAAGCTTAGAATATTTTCTAAGTAACCAGTACATTTCTCTGTATTTATTTTCGAGTTATTTGCATTTCTTTCATCATCCCGAGGTATTTAGCCTCTTATGAAAAAGGAATATTCGAACGTAATTACTTTTTTATAGATAAAATTTACATGAATAGATTTGGTTTCGTTGAGCGCGATTCGTCAAGTCTATGTCCATTCATTTACCATATTTAATGCTTCTTGCAACTTGTTAGTGGTTTCATCTATAGTTTTCCTCGTTGCCAGAATGGCAGTGTCATCGGCAAATGTACCTAATGTGGTGCTTTCTTTTTGTAGTATACAACAGATACAAGAAAGGACCTTGAATACTTCCTTGCGGTACCCCAGCCGCTATGTCTTTAAATTCTGAATAATCGATACCGAGTTTGACACGAAAGATTCTATTCGCGAGATATGATTCCAAAATGTCATATAAATGTCTTGGCAAAACCTGTCGCAATTTAAACTTCAAGCCTTCGTGCCACACCTTATCAAAGGCTTGGTCTAGAAATACACTTGAGCAAATCTTCTTTTCTTCAAAAGCTTTTTCAATTATATCGGTTATTCTATGTACTTACTCGTAATCAATTGTAGAATGCTTACCATCTAAATCCGAACTGATGATCAGGAATTAGATGTTTTTCTTCTATAACCGGCTGCAACCGGCAACCAGCAGTACCTTTTCGAAGACTTTGGATATAATCGGAAGAAGCGAGATCGGTCTATATGACTTTTTTTCATTCGACGATTTACCGAGTTTTGGAACCATTATAACTTCTGTGATTTTCCACTGACTTGGAACATACTTTAGTCTAAGAACAGCGTTTATAATATATAAAAGTTTAATTACCACTTTTCGAGGTACTCGTAGTTCTTTGAAAACCTCTCCTGTGATTAAGTCGTTTCCAGGAACTTTTTTAGGTTTCAATTTCTTTATTTCCTGTTTGAGTTCAACAAGCGTTGCACTCGCTGTTGTATAGTTGTTAAGTTTTATGTCCTGTGCATTGATATTTTCAATGAGTGGTTGACCATCGAACTGTTTAAACGTTTCTTCTAGGTGGGTTGCAAAGACTTCCGCTTTTTCCTTATCTCTTTCAATTAGTGAGACTTGGATCTGTGGTTTTTGAATGCCCTTAACCACTTTTTAAATCGATTAATTAGAATCTCTTTACACTGTCAGATTTTCAAGATACATTTCTGTTACACATTCCTATCTACACAAACGATATGTATGTGCTTTATGTTAGAGGAAACGAGTTTGTTGCCATTTTGTTCGAACTTTTCTTTTTTCTTTCACCAATTCTTTAATTTCCAAAGGATATTTTAAGAATAATTTTCTTGCTTTTTTGTCAGTGCTGGAGTATTAGTCCAGGCGGCACACTGCAAGATTTCAATGAAGCGATCGATTTCAATTTCTAGTTCGTAGGGCGTCTTAAGTGGTACACTCAGATCTATATTTTCTTCAATATCTTTCTTAAAGTCTTCCCAATTAGTTTTATCGTTAGGTAATCTGGCTGGTACTGGCTATTTTCTAATCAGGGTTTCACTCTTCGTTAGAATGACTGGAGAATGATCGGAGGACAGGTCATAGCTCTCTTCAACTTTTATACAAATGCGAGGCATTCCTTTTACGAAGCTAGACCAGTCCCTGTATAGACTGTTAGCGCCAAAATATTTATTTGTTTATATTAGTCAGTATCATGTTTACTATGTCTATTGAAAATGTTTAATTTCAGCATCAGTGAGCTCTGACCACGTACTTGGATTTTTATTCATACGATTATACATACATATGTATGTATGTTTCAAAATTAATATAGGGTATACATATTCAGGTAATTTTTAGGGGGATGGTTGTTGACGGATTTCAACAAATTTCACACTTGTATTGCCTCGGGTTGTTAACAATTTTTACTATTAATTTCACATTCCTTATTCAAAATGTAGGCTCTCAAAAAAAAAAAAGAAAATTATCCTAATACGGACGTATGTCATCAGTACATACGTCCGTATTAGGATAATTTTCTACAAATCTCTTTCTATAGCAGGAGGTACATTAAAAAGTTTGGTGAAGAAATAATAAAAATTAAAATTAAAATGGAAGTATTTTCCAAAATCTCAACGAAATCTTAGAACTTTCAATCTACTTAAAGCCCACGGACACGGTTATAGCTCTTGAAAAAGTCATTTGATGCACCAGGAAATGAAATTCATAAAACATGTGATAATTTCAAACAGGAATAGCGAAAAACATCTCTTCCTAGCGAGGGAATTCTTTGTTGTCATGGGATTTGTTTTATTTCCTACGAAAGGACAACTTTTTTTTGAATCTTCAATGCAAAGAATTCTAATAAAATTCTCATCACAGATTTATCAAAATATATTGCGAACAATAATTCCCAAATGCTATGTGAGTGTCATCCGTGGAGCTGTTGTGTCAGTGTCACATTCATATTCCAAGTCAAAAGCAATATAAAACCAGACTGATTCAAAAATTTTACTGCACAAACTTGGTCCAAAGTTCTGCGTATTTAACTTTATGGTATGAATGCTTTAAACAAGTGCACCTTTCTAATATGGGGTGCAGAGCAGAGGGGCAACGCGAAATAAAACGATAGCCATTCATAGAATCTAATCACGCTTTGACCAGTTAATTAAAGGAACTTCATTCCGTCCGCTATCAACCACTTGCCAATGAAACTTTGTCCATCAAATTCATTAGTCAAATTAAAGGCTCGTGTCTACTTTTTTTCCACCCACCACAAACTAGGCCTCTTTGAATAGCGCACTGTGATGGCTTGCGTTTGTTTGATGCTTTTAACCAAATAGCTTTGACGGCTTTGTAACATCCATTAGGTGTGCCAATACCTGCATAATAGATACCATTCTGTAAATCGATCTGACAAAGTCTATTGAAATCTTAGTCAAAGTTAAGCATTTATGTGTTAACCGATGCCAAAATTAATATCTAGCAGCCGCGTCGCCATTGTCCAGGACACAGACCCTTCTCAGGCAATGATTAATGCATGTGCCAAATCGCAATGCTTATTTATACTCTATTTAAATGGAATTAAAGTCGTCTGCAGCAGCCTTCGGTGGTTCTATTCCAAATTGAATGGAAATTAGCCAGGTAATGGACTATGTATATTATACATATACATACTGTGAACCCTCCAATTAGTTAGACAACTGCAACCCATTGAATAATTGATCTTAGTTAACTATTGCTGTCGTAGTGTCACATTGGTTTTGGCCCGGCGTTGTCCAGATACAATTGGCTGAATGCGTTGTGGTTCCCTTCACCTAAAAATGTGTCATTTCTCCGCCTCCTCCAGAGTATTGAATATTAAACTGAACAGACAATACCAACACACAGTCAATGTGAAAGGGTGTTTAGGGATCGAACACCCTACTAATGAATCCCACAGATATTCGGCGGATTAATCATCGCTGATGGTATGGCGAAAACCACAAATGTGAATATTACACTCGACTTTTGGCCCCATAAAGGTGGTGATGCTGCTGCAGCAACGGACGTGTGTATGTCCTTATTCGATAATGGCGAAATAATTGATTAAATCCACTTAATGTGGGGAGAATGCATTCGGTCGAAATTGACGCAACAAATACTTATAACACAATTTTGGGGATTTATGGGATTTTCCGGTCTCGGTGTGTGCACCCAGTGAAAATGGATTACCGTCAGATTTTTGAGTGGATGAAGAGTGGAGTTCAGAAAATAATTTATGAATAATGAATTGGAGAATTCCGAAGTGGATTGGATTTTCCGTGAGGAGATTAAATTCAAAATTAAATTTCAATTGTTAAGCATTTGCTTGGTCGTCGGTTCGTTGTCGGTTGTCCTCATTGATGGTGGTGGTGGGGAGTTTGCAGAAGATTTATTTGAACTCCACCGCAAAAAGGGGCTTCACTGGATAGTGTAAAGTTTGTGAGAGATTATACTCCATTTATTTGAAATCACAGTTGTGACAGAGTTTGCAAATAGATTTAAGATACAGAATGAAAGGGGTGATTTCTGTAAAGGTATATTCCTTCAGTTTATTATGTATTACCTTTCTTAATCTACTGATAAGTCTGAGTACCTACAGAATAATATCCACAATATTTGTGATATCGCAGAAAGTAACTGTGGAAATGGGTTTTTAATCGCTCTTTTTTGTATCTGTGTTGCAATTATAATAGTATTTTGTTTTTAAATATGACATTCAAAGTTTATTGCCTTCTTTAAAATTGTAGTCTCCATATTTTCCATAAGAAATAAAAACATGTACACGTACCTAACCCACATTTTTTGAAGACAAATATACGTATAATCTACCTATCTATGGCCTACATAGTCTAATATGTTCTATTCCACAAGTGCATTATTTGTTGATTTCATGTGATAAAAAAATGTCATTCTGCCGAACAGCACTTTTTTCTTTTAAATATTCTTTATCACTTTCGACTTTAAAGTTTATTTACCCAGTGATGGAGAGAGGAAATGGTAAAGAGGAAGACACGCTATCCCCGCTTGTTAGCGAATTTTCAGCCTCTCAGAAGCTGGAGAAACGGACGCCATTGGCCACCCATTTTGTGTCAGACGATGTGGAGGGGATCGTGTGGGGTTGTAATTGATCGGATTATGATCAATTAATCAAAAATATTGATCGATGGGATCAAAATCAAATTTCTGATCGATCGAAAACTCATATTGCGATCACGATCAAATATTATTTTGATAAAATGTAAGTCTTCGATCTGATCAAATTTCTGATCGTTAATTTCTGAGTTTGATCTCGAATAGCAGTGATCGAATTCGATTATTGAATCATCAAATATAATTGAATAAAGCACACAGGGTGTTACTAGGTGAGGTACAAATACGGAGAGACTTATTTTAAAGTTCAATTTTTGAATTCAGCAGAATAAAATAGTTATTTTTATTATTGAGTTTACTTTCCAATTAAAAATAAATACAGGGTGTCCCGTAGGTTCAGCACAAATACAAGGTGGCTTTGTGTTTAAGTTTTTAAATCAGCAGATTAAAATAGATATTCACATTACTACGTTTATTTTCCAACTGAAAATAAATACAATGTTTTTCGTAGGTAAGATGAGTTTATTTTTTTTTTCTTTAAGCTCAAAAATTTTTTTTTTTTTTTGTTTTTTTTTCCTGATTTATTTTCGGTTTGTGTAGCTCAGCCATTAAGTGCTTAGATCACTAAACGGAAGACTCAGGTTCGAGTCCCGGAAACACCAACATTTTTGTTCACTTCCCCACCTCTAGCGAACGTCTGACAAACAATCGAAAGTAAAATTATCATGCAGAAACTATCATGCAAAAGCGTATGGACAGGCAAACATCTTGTTGAATCTATAAGTGCTGCGTTTTACCATTTTAATACGGAGCACACAAAACAGAAACTAGCTACACACTCGCCGGAACAATCTGGCGGAAACACAAACTGTTCGATATAGGTGAGTAGAGGTTGCTTCCAAACCCCGGATTTTTTTTACACACTTCTCTCAGGAAAGGCAAATGTATAACCCTGTGACAGCGTCGTGAGATGCCTCTTGTACCGGTTCATCTGCCAAATGATATAAAGGGTTGTCCTCTAATTATCTAATGGATCGATTTTTAGGAAAAAAACAACAACTCGTCGTTTAAGTAAAATTGAGAAATGAAGGAAAACACTGTTGGCACTTGGCACTTAATAATTAAAAATCTTAATTCCGGCTGAGAAAGCTGCTAGTATTTGAGATATCACTTCGCGAACAATCACTGAATGGTTTGCATTATCTCTAAGTTCTAATTCGCTTTCCTACCAGATTCCAGGCATGTTCTGTAGGATTCATGTCTGAAGTGTGACTAGATTATTTAAATGCAAAATGTTTTCGACGTACGTCGCTACTGTCAACTATCCATTGGTCATGATCAGTTTGGTGACCAACTCAAACCCTCCGGAAAACACACCGTCTGATGGATACTGATGGAAGAAATCGTTTCCACATTGTCTTCCTCATACTTCTTTTTTTTCCATCTGGAGTTCAAAAGGCTACGCTGCTTTCGTCCGTAAATAAAAGCTTGTTTCATTGCTCGGTTGAAATTCTCACCTCACAAAAACCATAGACAAAGTCAGGATCTCTCTATGAAAGTCTCATTGGTAAAATTGGGGCCTAATAATTCTATGCTCTACACAGCGATAGCAAGACCGATCGTCACATATATGTGCAGTACCAGTATCGCTGCAAAAAATGAAACAGAGGTCTACACAAGATAGGCTCAATAAACTTCAAAGACTAGCTTATGTACGCACAACAGGTGCAACGATAACTACTCTTACTGCAGTTTTGGAGGTTATTCGAAAGCTACCACTTTCATCTTCAGATAAAGAGAGAAGCTATGGTTATGTGTAAAAAGTTGGCTAAAATAAAAAGCGCATCATTACTGGATGGAAACTGAAGGTAACAGACAAGCCAAAACTTGTCTGCCAAATACCTCCCACAACAGAACGAAACAACTCCTACAGCTAACTCCTAACAACTCCGCAAGATTCCTCACAGGCCACTCTCGAGTCAAAAAAATATCTCATGGCTATGGGGATACGCAGAATATGCGACGAAGACGAGGAATCAGCAGAACATATCTTATGTCACAGTGACTTACTTTAGTAAAGCAGGAGATATATCTGCTAGCTCACTCCAAAATATAGTTGGACTCATCGCCAACTCTGGCATCTTGAATGAGCTTTAAGATTAGAGGAAATCACAATAGGCCCTATATCCATGGTTCGTGCAGTAATAATGTGACCAGATCCCCTTCAACCAATAATCCACAATCTAGAATCCATGGTTCAATTGGCGTGTTGACGGATGATCCTTAACTGAGCTCCCGTCATCTTTGTGAGCAGTTCTGTGCTAAAGTATCTGAATACTTCTCCTTAATTCATCTTTTCAACTTCACGGTCACATACCGCGTTAATTGGATGTGCAGCTTAAACTCAGGGCGACTTTTTAGAATACCTTTGCAACGTGCGCAGATCATTGTGTGCATTATATGAACACAGTGTGGCAATAACATCCCGGATAAGAACCATATCTCAGCAACCAAGAGCGCCATCTATATGTCCGAACATGCGTTTTAAAGCTTAAATCTTTCTCTACTATTTGTCAATTTCATGACATTTGGTTGACATTTAAGAATTACAAAAATTATTTTTCGAGAACATATTGAATGATGATCACATTGATGAGAGTCTTGCATTCCAGAGACGTCATTGCGGCCTAAAGAAATGATCCAAACGTCATGAAAATAATTGTTATGGGTGATGAAACATGGTGTTTCCAATACGATCCACAAACCAAGTATAAAAAAAAACACGCCAAGTTACTTCAAAAATGAAGACAATGCTCATCACATTCTTCGATAGCAAAGGAATTATCCACAAAGAAACAGTCAAACAGTTACTGCCGCACATTATCTTGAAGTTTTGAAGCGTTTGATGGCCAGAATCCATCGTATTCGACCCGAATATTGCGATCCAAAAGTTGGTCTCTGGTGCACGATAATACACCGAGTCACACAGCACTAATTTTTGGCTCGAAATCAAGTGTGTGTGTTAAATCATCCGCCGTATTCACCTGATTTGGCACCTTGCCACTTCTTTTTGAAATTGAAGTTGAAAGCATGCTTTTTTGACGACATTCCGACCATTCAAGCAGCTTCGACACGGGCACTGAAGACAATTCCGCAAAATTAGCTAGAGCAGGCATTTGAATCACTATTGAAGCGCTGTAACAAGTGTATTGAATCGGGAGGAGAATATTTCGAATAAAAACACCGAAAAATAAACAGAAATCGTGTTTTAATTATGTTTTCTAGAGCCAGTTCGGGATACTATTGCCACACTGTGATATGTATGCTTTAAGAACCCTTTGCTTTGATCCATCGGAGTCAATGACCCCATCTGACTAAATCAAATAGATACATTATTAACATCGTCAACTTTCATCTAATAATATGATAGGAACGGCCAAACGACCTAAGTTCGTATCTGAATTTTGAGTTCGTTCAACTAAAGCATGCAATATAAACCCAGAACTTCTCTGCAAAAAGTTGTGCTAAACTTTCATTTTACAACAGTGCATCCGGAAAAGTATTCCAGAAACATATATCTATGTATATTTCTGAATTTACAATCGTTCCAGTTATAATCACAATTTATTTTTTGTTTCAAAGTAGATAATCTTCCAAACTTCATCCCCCCTAAAGATGTCAAGAGATACTCTTTTAAGTAGGTGTAGAAGAAGTGCATAATTGCACACCATTGTAGTGCAAATTTTCGAAGTTTCTATCTTTTATTTTATTTTGAATTTAAATATTTCTTTCTCCTTGGTATTATGTCCCTAAACTGACTTTTTATCCCATTTCGCTCATTTTACAAAAGGACTTAGTGCAGCAGATGTAAAGAAGGCAAACCAAGAGGAAATAAAATAAACATTAAAAAAATACCACCAACATTTCCATATCTGCCATAACAATAACACATCCCCACTTTAAGTAATAACAAAGAGGTATAAAAGGACTCCTGCAACTGGTATAAAATAAAAATAAAAAAGAGCGAACAACAATAGCAATTTCGAGAAGGACGTTGACACTCGGCTTGCATCCAAGAGATGTCAAAGCTACATTTGTCGCTCATAGTGGTGCAATATATTATACTCCAGGATATGCAAGCATGTGTATAGGCATGTTAGGATAGCAATTAATTGTGTCTCCTCCCTGCAATGGATATGAATAGTTTGAGATTTATACTCTAGCAGCACCGTTTCGCATCTCGTTTTTACAAATTATATTATTTCTGTCGGTTTCTCACACAATTTTAATTCCCCACACACACACAGGACTAACCGAATGCAAAAGCATATCTTGACAAATTTACATAACGGCTGTTGAAGTTTCCAAAAGAGAGCTTCTCTCTCATCCGGATCTATTTTCTGTTGTAAAAGTGGCGTGCGGTGGGTTGTTCATCCTTACGTTTTCGGCTTTTTGAAGGTACATTGAACCTTTTTATGATTTTTGGTACTAGTGGAGTTTGAACAATTTTCGTGTCAACAATGGAAAAACTGTTTGCTTTGGATGGCGTTGAAAACTTTATGCATTTTGAATTTGCTTTTCTAATGGATGAACGTAGAGATATTGCCAATTGAAAGATAGAATGGGTTGCGAAATATTTTTAAGGGTATACAGTGGGCGGGGTTTTTCTAATTTGAAGTTGAAAAGTTACCAGTTTATAGTATTTGAAGTGTATATACAGTATATACAATTTTAACAAAGCATCTTTAAAAAACTGCACTCCAAACACAATTTTTATTTTGAAAAGTAACTAATGTACTGGGTAAAAGTTTTTATAAGGATTTTATTGATTTTTATATGTTATAACCCTAGATTTTGCAGTTTGTGCGACGTTCATGAACTTGTCTTTGTCATATTTCGATCTCTCGATGAACTAAAATCGAAAAAAATGTCATTTGCTCAGAAAATTGTCTCGTGAATAACAAGAATTATAAAATAAACGAAAGTATGAGTAGCAATAGAATGTTGTATGTACCAATGGAAGCCCTAACCGAGGACGTTGGCAAATTCTCTTCTGAGCCTTGTCTAGTAAGCTCGTCAGAGATCTTATTTCCTCTTATCCCTTTGTGTCCTGGAACCCAAACAAGATTCAGTGAGTTCAGCTTTCCGACGGGGAAAGCTCCCAAGCAGCCGAGACAGATCGTTCTTTGGAGTTTGGCGAAAGCAGCAGTAATGTATTTACATGAGAGCTCATTCCATCAAACAACTGACGCATATGATAAGAAAGGTCTTATTATTGCCGTGTAGATCCAAAGGATTTTCCTTGGCGACAAGCCCCATGTCTTGTCGAAAACACCTTTGTATTGCCGAAAGATTGACAGAGCTTTGGAAGTTTTCAGCTCGACACGTTTCGTCCAAAGAAGTTTGCTATCTAAGATTACTCCTAAATATTTGGCTTCCTTAGAGAGTTGGATAGTGATGCCTTTTAGCACTGGCTGAGTCAAACCAGTCAATTTCCTCCTTCTCGTAAAGAGAACCACCTCGGTCTTGAGAGGATTAACTGAAACCCCATTCCTAGCGCACCAATCGTCGATTGCAATACAGTCGCTAGGCACTATCCGACAGACAGAACGAGTCCAAGATTCTGGGTACGCAGGCGCGCTAGCACATCCGCTGTTTTCCCAAGTTGCCCCGTGATTCAGGTGACGGCGCGCATCTGTTTAGTTGTCCTAAAGACCTTAAAAGTAGTGGTCTCAAGGGGGGGGATTTTCGGCACCGACACGCTAATCCATTCAGAGGTTTGCTGTGAAGAGCACTTCACCATAAAGGTCCCGCTCTTTAACTCACAGCCCTCCACCTGAATGAAAGCATTCGCTACTTGGGCCAGCCCTAACGGATGAACTTCGCAGTGTTTGCACTCCGCATCGGTCATGCTGTTGTCATTGCCAGCCTTCCCGATTCGGACAGTTAAAGAGGAGATAATAACAGCTTTCTTGTAAGAAACCTGCTTTTCTCGCTCCCTAACCACCGGGTTTTTCTCCTGCTCAGTAGATTTGTCCGCGACAGTCATCTTCCGTCCTCTGGGAATACAACTGGTTGTATCATCGGAATTTGTGCGCGGGAAACGCTACCAGTAAGATGGGTTTCAGAGATATTCAAGTCAGTGGATTTCCCTGCGGCGTCCAGATTCTGTCCACCGGTACTACCGCCATTACTGGGTGTACCGCCCGTCGTCAGACCTTTTGGCGTATGCAACGCCACCGGCTTGAGGTCTGTCGGAAGACGCACGCGCATGAGGTGGACGCATATGTCTACCAACAGGAGAGCTTGCAGCCTTCTTCGTTCGAGCTACTAGAAGAGGAGGCAGCGTCGGGTCCAAGTGACTTGCCAGTTTCTGTTGGGGTAACTTCCACCGACCTACTTCTTTTTGCCGTCTCTGCCAAGAGACTGTTGCCAGCACTTGCGCCTTCAACTTCTGCAGTCTCTTTGCGCCGTGCCGCCGCCAGTTTTCTTCGTTTCCTCTTCTTCTGGCTTTTGGACGGGAGCCCATCGGAGCGTGCTGCTTCTGGAACTCGTTCAACTTTTTCAGTTTCCCGAGTCGAGCCTTCAGCAACAGTGCTCCAATCAGCCTTCTGTTCATTAGGATGAAGATTAAGCGTATCAGGTTGAACCTCTCTGCTACTTTCTCCACCTTGCCAGCTCAACTTGCCGAACGTGTCGGGAAGAGAGCTGTAGGAGTCTTCAGAATCCAGCATTCTTACTACTCCTATATACGCGCCGGTGTTGGAGGGGGAGGGTATGATGGGTAGGGCCTCCAGAATCCTTGCCCTAGCCGCAGTCGAAAATACCACGGGTAGATTTTCGCTTCCGCGATTGCCACCTGGAGTAGTAATATCATTTGTTTTCTCGATTCATACTTTTCTTCTTTTAACGTTAAAGTCGGACGCCTTCAGCGCTTAGTTCGATGTCTCACCATGGGATCTTTTCAGACCCTTAGGATCTTTGACTCCTAAGCCTTCCGCTATGACAAGGCAGCTGAAAGAGGGAAGGGAATATATTCAGGTATACTTCTAGATACTTAATCCTGGACACATTGATTTCCATTCCAAAATGTGTCAAGAAAAATATGTGAAATGCTCTTGAAATGCTTGTGTGCAAAGGCTTGTATATACTCAAAATCGACCACCAATCGCTTGGTACATTTCTGCACCGCATTGTCCATCTTCGCTGCTAATTAGCTAGCTGATTCTGTTGGTGTATTTCAGTTAGCCTTTCGAGCTTCATCGCTGTCATTTCAGTGCTTTCCAGCGTCCGCTTTAAAAGTTTATTTACGAATTTAGAAATTTCTATCATATTTGTTAAAGATTGTTAAACATTGTTAAACATTCGCGAGAAAGTGGTAGAATGAAAAAAACAAAAACCATTTTGCTGCGATTCGGACTTGCTGTCACCATGTTCATCAAAAATGCTCAGCAGTCCAACTACTGCTTTGGACTACCATCTACCATCTAACTATCTATATGCCTAACCAAACCCACAAATCAAATTGCTTTAAAATTCGATCAATGGTTCTTGAGTTAGGCATATATACGTAAAGAGACAGATGGACATTTTTGAAAGATAGGGTGGACATTTTCGAACAGTAGACCAACAATTAGTCACCTTTCAGAACTGATTACATAGTGACATACACAGCTTTCTTCTATTCGCTGAGTCGACGAGGTAGCAAAAGGTAAGATGTTTAGAAATGACGGTACGGTTCGCTATCCACCTATTTATGTATATACGAGTAGATGGAGTGAGGTCAAAAATGAAGTCATTTGCAACAATTACGCTGGATTAAATCTGTCCGTATTTTGCATGTAAAACAATATCTCCAGTATCAACATCACCTGTGACAACATCATAAACTCAACCACTCTCTCTCTCGATGTAAGGCACATAAAACATCAAATAAACTTCAGCAATTTGCCACAAACAGCGTTTCCACGTTTTTACCTCACATGACGTTCGGCTGTTACAAAATATTAATGCGACTTCCTACAATTGATCGATAATCCACCTCGTATAACCCCAATCAAAGGATTAACATGTCGGTCGGTAGGTACCCCGCCCATAGCATTCACTTGCACATACTTTACACACACCCAGCTACGTAGTTAGAACTCCGTTTCAACACACTCATTTATCGCTGCACACTGTGCAACCCACAATTCTCTCGTTTACTGCCGCCAGGACAAAACCGATATCCTACCATGGGAATAATGCAATCAACAGATTCCACTACCGGAGCCCATAATTATATGGCCAGGCAACAACTTTGTTTACTCTGAAAATGTGCGGAAAGCGGCTGCAATGGCTGGTTGTCACGGGATGCATACTAATTGGCCTGAACAAAAGTTCCTAAAAGCACCTCTTCGCCAGGTTACTGCAAAGTTGGTATGGTGAACCTCCTCGTCATCATCATCGGCTTGACTGCATGCGGAGGTTGTGGCAGGACGTGCAGGCCATGCCACAGGTGACATTTTCTTTTGTGTTCTTGTCTACCTATTTGGGAAAATGAACATTGTGGGCTCTGGTGCTAAATTTGGGAAATTCTATCCCACACGGTCGATGGGAGGAGAGTGGATGTGTGCTGTGCACGTGGAAAGTGAGAAAGAAAATGTATGGCACGTATGTGTAAATTAATGGGATGTGAATAATCCTTAGAAGGAATTTTTGCTCCTTTCGCGTTCTAACAAAAAAAAAAAAAAAACGCCGTAGGGGACAAAATTAATTAAAAATGACAGACGTTGTATTGTGCACTTGGCACGGTAGATAGTTTTAACGAAGTTACCACAAGGATACGGGATATGTACCAGCACAGGAATGTTCAAAAAAATACTTTAGTGGAATTTAAAACGAGACACGGCTCATTGCGAACGTGATGATGATTTGTGATTTTTATAATAAGAAAATAGAGCCACAATCCATCATATGGAACATTTATTTCAACACGAACCAGGAAGCCCAAGGACATCCTGAAACAATTTGATTAATTTCTGTATTCAACAACACGAAAAATAAACGTATCCTACTCCGGTGTCATAACTTATAAATTTAAACTAATAACAATTGGACTGCGTACAACTGCCACAGAGGCGCACTAATAATAAAATCTAATTTACTTTTATTTATCGGCAATGCATATGCAATATGTATAAGACTATGTAAAGCGATAAAATACTAGAGATAGGATAGAAAAAGTAAAAAAAAAAAAACAAAGTGCAATCACATTGCCTGTGCAATTTATCGCATTTTTTTCTACGACAAGGACGACGAGACTTGTAGTCGTAGGGGCAAAAGCATGTTACGGAAAAATATGGTAACATGATGGTGCTTTGAATATGAGACCATGTTATGATGCCTGCATTTATCTATGGGACATTGCAGCTTACACAGGAATTCAGGATTTATTTTATTTTATTTTTTTTATATCGTTCACTTTGAATATACACAATTATTAGTTTTTTGTGTTTATTTTTGCATTTTTTTCCGTCAATTTAATATCGGATATTTTTTTATTGAGTTTTATGATTGAATCTAAGTTTTTTTTTTATGTTATGTAATTTAAAAATGTTTATTGGAATATGTGTAAGTATCCATAGCTAATACGTGGGACTCATGGATTTTCTGAAAAATTCCGACAAAATTAGATCCAGACTAGTAAATTAGAGGTATAGAACTTTAAAATAAAACACATAAAAATCGTGGTGATGGCCATGTGTATTGGATTTGTTGGAAAGATAATCTTATGCTATTAGTGTTTAAATATAATTTCGCCGCGAATAAAGCGCAGTCTGGAAGTCCAATTTTCGACGACTTTTTCGAGCAGTTGGTCCGAATATCGGCAGTAACACGGCAAATGTTGGCTTCCAAGTCGTCCATCGTATCTGGTTTATCGGCATAGACTAGCTGTAGACATCTCCACAGAAAATAATCCAAATGTGTTAAATCACACAATCTTGGAGGCCAATTCGAAGGTCAATTACGCGAAATTGTGCACTCATCGAATGGTTCCTTTAATAAATTGCGCCGTCTCACATTAATACCATTCAATTGAGGAACGAAAAAGTCAATAATCATGTTCTGGCTGGCATCACTTTTGAGGAAATATGGACCAATCATTCCACCAAGCCATAAAGCATACCAAACAGTGAATATCTGTGGATGTAACGGCGTCTTAATAATGGCTTGTGGATTTTCTTCACTCTGAATGCGGCATTCGACCAAAAATGAGCCTCATCGATGAACAAAATTTTGTGGTGAAAATGAGGATCAAGAGCAATATCGTTTGCGGCCCATTCATCAAACGTACGACGCACACAATGGTCAAGCTGCTTCAATTCTTCCACGAGCTGGATCTTGTAAGCTCCTAAACCAAGATCTTTCCGCAAAATCTTCCATAAACTGGATAGAAACAGCTCCAATTGCTGTGCATTATGGCGAATGGACTCATTCGGGTCCTCCTCAATACTACGCTGCACAGGAGTAACAGTTTCTTCAGTGCGCACTCTACGACGTCTCCGCGGATGCGTATTATCAATTAGAGTATGCGTGATGTCAAAACGATGCATGGTTATTCGAATTACTTACTCGGATGGATGATTATGTCGACCGTAAAATAAACGTAGCGCATGGTAAGTTTCGCGAATTAAACTACGATTTTCGAAATAAATTTGCACAATTTTCAAGCGTTGTTCTGACGTAAAGGTCCCGACCCATAGAAACCGTTAATCCGTTGCTGCATCGTTTTTAACTGACACATATTTAGAATACATGTATTCTTATGGAAGGTGGCCCATAGCCGACGCATGTATGAACTTCGACGGATAAAGTAGATTTACTTTCTACTTTTTTAGTCTGTTAATCTGTTGGCATGGCAGTCGGCAAATTGAGAGTTAGCACTTTCATTGGTGGAAGCATTGAGAGAGAAGTGAAACTGTCATCGCCGTTGACAATCTGTTGACATTTTAATCTGTCTACGAAGGTATGCGATGGACTGTTCTTTCCGGCAATACGTGAACGTCACCGTCAACCTTCACAGAACGACGTCGGCGGATTCTGTAGGTCGGGGCTTTAAGTCTATTCATGATAAAAATGGCAAACCAAACTGATCATAATTCAGCTGTCAGCTGAACAAATTGGCTGTCGCTGGAAAAAGTATTGCCAATTCGAAAAATGGAGCACTAAAAAAAATCAGAAGTTCTGATGTCAAAACATAAAAGGTTTTTAATTCATTTCCCTATGTTCTCTCAAGGTAGACGAACTTATAACGCTGGGACAGAGCCCCGAAATGCCTTTAGTGGATGCTTGTTGATTCTGTTCTTGAATAGCTGGAGATTTAATGCTTCTGGAAATACATACAATACATATGTCTCCTGTGAGTGAATTCCAATTACTAGTTCTGTAAGAAAGAGAGATGTACGCACGGTTTTCAGTTGAACATAAAAGTGATGAGCCCTAGCGGCAGGGCCAGCAGGTCGTCAGGGTCAAATCGATTGAGTTCTTCTGAGCGTTTTCCATGATATACCTAGTATATGTCTGCTCTCCGCCTTCGATGGATATTGGAGATCGTATGTTATGTTAGGTTGCAGGATTGCTGGAATAACTAAAGACTCGCATAGACCTCGCAGGCGCTTAGTGATGCCCATTTGTACCTGCTCGGAAGTAAGGCAGTAAAAAGCGATACTTAAACTTTATCAACTGATGTGGTTCTGTTCGCTATGACCATCCAAACTTGCTATAAAAACTCACAATCACGGCCATAGGGCTTTTGTATTCCTACGGGTTTGGATATTTTCTACCTTCTTTTCGCAATGTTTATTATGTTTTGTGCCATGGGGACCGCATAATTCGGCGACACTGTAAATTAGAATATTATGTGTGTCAGCATAATTAGTGCATAAATAGAAAGATTGAAGTTAATTAAGTTTGAGTTTAGAATAGAAGTTCCCAGGCATAACACGACTTTTACTTTATCAATACTTTACTGTATCCCCCACACCCAGTAAAGTAAAAATAGCCTGTTGAAACTCACGGTAAAGGGGCAATAATTGAGAGATTTAACACGCAGTTATCTTTAGGTCTCTGGAATACATGGGACATACATATAATATATTAGTAAATTTCTTGGGAAATTGTACATGTGGATTATTCTAATGAATAGCATCCGGTAATGGGAACTATTGACTTGTTCAATATCTAGTATCAAAATATTCATTCATTCGATAGTTATTAAGATTCGTTAATTACTATTTTCGTTCATTTAGGTCGGTATTCATCTAGGAATAATAAACCTCAATTTTAAATGGCGACGGACTATTCACCAAACTCGAATAGTTAAAAACAAATTTACAAAGTTCCAAACACACACAAAATTATTTTTCGAACTGGTCAGGAATAGTGCTGCCGTCTTTCAATTTTCAGTTATAACTTAATTCGAAATTTCTGAGTAGCATTTTGTAGCAGATAGTAGTAAACAGTACGTATTCTGTAGTAGAGATATATATGTTCAATTATATATTGTCAAAACATAGTGAGTGACTGCTAGACGAAGAAAATTGTAAAAAGAATGGAAAATCCAAACTTTTCCGTGACCCATGGTCATCTATTAGGAATCAATCCTTCAAGGTTTGTACCTACCTATATTCATGTATTACTATGAATTCTCTACTTTATTCTCATAGTAGAAGTGACAGTTTGACACCTCTTTTCATTTTATCCCTTGCGTTACGTGGAACAAGAGTATTGCATTTTCACTTTTGTGTGTATTTCTATTGTTGTGAAAGATGTCACTTGAATAAACTTATTTTTAGGTGACACGAGTATGAAAATAAGGTCGTTTATGGGTATGTCCTTTATCACTTCCCAACAACACTTTGCAGAATGGTCTACAGAAATTCTTAGGACATTATTCTCCATTCAATCAAAACTGATGAACTAAATGGGTCAGAACTTAAATTAAATTTCACTATTTTCTTCACCAAAAATTTCGATTTGCCTATTTTGAAAATATTTCGAAAAAAAAAAACAAATCGTGGAGTAAAAGAAACACACAAACCCATTCTGCCCTCTGTTTGGCTACATAATAAATTCAAACAATCGTTTTTATTTTCATTTTTAGTTTTTAGTTTTACATACAGATTCAGAAATTTTCTGTGAACAACACTTGTTGCTGACTGAAACATTCCCACATTGAAACACCTTATTTCGTTAATTCTCGAAATGTCAACCAAAGTGTACCCTTGAAGTTGGTCTACCTTGTCACTTAGCCGGCAATACAGTTTGTTCATGAAATACATCAAGTCAAGAATAAAGTGTACGACTGGGTCGCACATACTTGCGCCTATATGCTATTCATGAACAAAAACTCAGATTTAAACTTAACTTGAATCTGTAAAAATTAAAAATTAAAATTGCTCTCACTCACAAGTAGGAAATAATAGGTAAAGTACCGTTATTTTTTTGGCGAAAATGTAGTACGCCTCGAAATTAAACGGCCGGGAAACTTTTCGTGCAATAGAGCCACATTTTCCTGTGTTGGTTCCGTCCTGTTGGAACCAATGTCGCTCACATCAATATCTTCAACCTCAGGGTAGAAAAGTTGGTCGTCATTTGATCATGGCGCAGAGAATTCACCATAACAGTGACGCCTTCGTTGTTTTCAAAAAAATACGGACCGATCACAACGCGCACCAAACTGTCACCCGTGGTGGATGCAGTGGCTTCTCAATGATCACATTTGGGACTGTTGATTTTCCAGCACCCAATCGGCGTATGTTCTACTCATTCTATGATAAGCAGGCTTTAGTTGGTGTATAAGCTAGACCTTATAGGGATCCAACCAACAAAATACGCCAAACGTAGCTGTAGGAAATGCCCAATTGCTGAACGTGGCGTGGAATTGACACTTCTGGGTTTTCGTCGGCTATATTTTCAATTGATCGAGCATTACGATGATGCGCAGGCCTTACGATATCACAAACGCTACCGATTTATTCGAATTTGGTGATTGTGTTTAGAACTCTTCACTCAGTTGGGCGATTATGACGAATATAATATATCCTTAAATCGCGACACACACAGATTACAGAGCTGTTATTTTTGTAGTAAGATGCAACAATTTTAATGCATTGAGTGATGGTTAAGCGATCCATATTGTATAATGGCAAGACAAGAACTAACTGCCTGTCGCTATGGATGACAGATGGATTTGATAGATGTGAAATCCCAACCTCGAATTGAATAACCCTTAAAGAGTTTTCAAGTCTAACTCCATATGCCCAACAAACTGAATTAAATGGCCGTGAAACTGCCAACGTTTAAATACCTGCACGCCATCTATATGCCATGTATTCAACCAACCAATTGTTCGTGCAGTAGGTTCCAAACTTAAATATTCATGCGCTGAACAAACTCATTTTCGTCCAGCATTGACATAAACCGTCGGTAAAATTGGTTGTAGCCTTTGATTCCAGTACTTTTCAACCTTTGCGATGGTGTAATTTCTTCGTTAGTTCATAATTTTCTTATTTTTATTCATCACACTTTTTCTGTTTATTTTAGTTTCGCCAAAATGATTAAAAAATTTATTTTAAGCTCCGATGTCTGTCATTTTCATAAATAGATGATTTCTCCTTTATTCCCCACCTTCTATGATAAATTTAATTTATGTTTGGAAATTTTGCTTGCGTAGCGTATACTTGTCGACTTCCGGTAGAAGTAGAGAACCACTTGAATCGAATTTGCTCTTCAAATTAGAACCATACTCCTTAATTTTAAATTGGCAAAGTATGTAGGTATCTCACAAGTGGTAGGCATCTATCTATACAGAAACGTACGTACCCAGCAAAGAGGTAAAAGAAGTATCTCAACTTAAAGTATCTGCCATCACCTGCCCCTCATCCCTATCATTATGGTCACATCAAACGGCAGCAGTGCTGAGAACCCTTTCAAATGATCATGGGCCACTCCATCCAGTGTTAGGTAGACCACAACAGTGTTTCTCTAAAAAGACCAAAGTGCGGGGCATGAGATGACGACAACAACGATGACGGCGGTGGTGGCGGCGGTGTTTTTTTTTTCGGATGGCAAGCGGTCTACTACAACACCATACTCTACTCAGCACAGAGTACACAAACCGATAGAAGAACGACAACGAATGCAAGCAGAATGGCCTCCTCATACTGCCTCGTCAGTAGAATCGATCTTGTCGAAACGATCAAATGTGCGCGTCGCGTCGGATACTACACTTTCGCCGTTGAATTATTATTTTTTTTTCCATTTTCCTTTAAAACGAATTTCATCAATTGAACTGAATTTGTTGTTGTTCCAAAACCTAATCACACCATTTTTCAATTTAAAGTTGTTAAAGGCAGTTCTGTCTCGACCCTTGTGCCTTTGATTTGGTACGCTTAAGCGCTGACGTTTTGCCGTCGAAACGGCACAGTGTGGATTATTTTTAAAATTAACGACTATGGTTCATGACCCTCGCGGCTCTCCTCATCCAAAACATGCGTCGGCGATTGCGAATAAATTTTATTTCAAAGGAGAATTATACTGTTTGTTGTTTGATTTGATTTTTTTACATTTTGTCGTTGTGTTCCATGGCTAATTAGTTTGGTAATTTCTAAAAATACTGTTAGAGTGAGAATCAAGTGACAACAACACATGCTGAGTGAGTGAGACGCATCCGTGTGTGTTTGCGGGATCATGCGTTAGGGAAGAGATGTGAGAAGGATATACGCAACGCAACTCCCCACAGTATAAAGATAGTTTTTTTTTTTTTCAGATTCTTTTTTTTCCGTTCCGTTCCGTTGTGTTTTTCTTTTCGTAATTTGTTTGAAGAAGGAAGAGGAGATAAACAATTGTGTACACAAAAGAGAAAAAATATTCAACAGTGTGTTATGTGCCGGTGTTTTTTCAAATAAGTTTTATTTTTTTTTTATTTGATTTGATTTGATTTTTATTTTTTTTTTTTTGTGAAAAGTGTGATAACATCAAGTAGTTCATTTGAAAAAAATAAATAAATCGAAGTGACATTGAAAATTAAGAGTGTCATTACGAAATCGAGAAAAATTATAATATTTTCGAAAATAAAGTTTTTTGTGTGTGCGTGTTCAATCGGGAGGCGTTTTTATTGTGGACAGTGTTTCCGGTCAAGGATTATGACAAATTGGAGTACATTCAATGATGGCATACAAAATGATCAAATCAGCCCTAGATGGTTCACATCATCATCAGTATAACAATGGAGTTGTTTTAATTAAATGTAAGTACAAGCAAATTTTTTTGTATAACCTTTTAACCACTGAACGGATATAGGCACGATTGAACTAATAAATAAATTTAGATAGGTAACAGGTGCAGAACCGAATTGACTCAAGTATCTAGATATCTATTGTTATAGCCAGTAAACTTGTCACTTCAGGGGGTTAAGAATGCCCTTAACTAAGGTACGGTGCGACTAAACTATACATCCAGAGGAAGTAACCTTAATGATGCTAAGAGCAATGCTATCCGGGACTCCGGTGCCTGCCATTACCACCCTAGGCAGTCAGATCATAGTTGAAAGGTGAAGATAAACTCCAGGAGCGTCTGTCACAAAATGTGCGGGACACTAGTTAGCTTTTGACTGCCGAACGCACCAAAAAAGCTAGCGTAGCTTCCTATTCTTGCAAAAAGGCATTCAGCAACACGTGCGGCTTCAAACCAGCTCTGTGGTGTACTGGATATATACAGCGGTCGTAAGACCCATTCTCACATAAGGCCCACTAGTATGGTGGATGGTTTTTGAGAAGCAATATCAGCTTTCAAACCTCAACAAAATCCAGAGGGCAGTGTGTATCGGAGTCATGGGGTCAATAAGAACAACACCAACAGCGACAATGGAAACCATGCGCAGTTTCATTCCGCTTGATATATACTGTAGCAGTCAGGCGGCTAAAACCGCTGTAAGACTGAGAAAAGGCCGATTGTGGTCATCGAGCCTTTACGACCATGCCTCCATTTTATCCCGATGGGAGACTACCAGCAGATCGGTGGAAACTGATTTCATGACCCCTACGCTAGCATTTGAAAGGAGATTCAATATAAGAATTTATGATAGAACGCACTGGAGGAACCTAAGAACCATGAAGAAAAAGGAACTGGGGTTCTATACCGACGGTTCTAAGATGGTGATGTGATTGGGCGGTAAAGTAAACGCAAGGCGAATAATGGTTCCTTTATATTACGAGTATAATCAAAGTTCTTTATTTTTATGACTTGCCTCGGTGGGGGTTGATTCTAAAAAGTAAGCAGCCACTGATCCTAACCTCCTAAATAATTTCGATTGGTTTCTGTCATCTGCCAAACATCGATAACATTACTTCCTGATCGCTCGATAACAATGAAATATAGTAGTGTTGCCAATGTATGGTATTAAGAAATATTATAGCAACTATTTAACAATATTTAACAGATGGACTTTGGCACGGGAGCCAGAGTTTATTGTGAGACCCTAGAAATAATCAACTCCTTTAGAATCGACTGCAGCGTCTTTCGCCGAAATCACAGCCATCATACAGGCTGCGGAAATTATACCCGAGAGTAATATCGTTGGAAAAACGATAACTGTCTATATAGACAGCCAGGCAGCCATTAAGGCTCTGGACTCTGCTGTAATTAGATTAAGGCTTGTGAAGATCCAGTGCCACTGCGGTAACCCTCTGCAGGGCTGACGAGCTTGCACTTATCGGGGGCCTTCCCTTTCGTAGTAACCCCAATCAATTCCCTACGGAAGAAAGTAGAAGATGAAACCACCGATCTATTCAGACAGACGATGGATTCATCTGGAAACATGCGTAACGGTCAGGGCGCTATGGCCGGCCTTTAGCAAGAAGAGACCAACTTCTCTGGTGAAACTTAGTCGTTATAATATACGGGTCGTTCCTGGAATAATTACTGGTCATTGTGCCATTGGAGTTCACGCAGAGCGACTCGGTGTGGACGAAGAAGAAATTTAATCAGTTCGTCACCTGTTGTGTGATTATACTGCCCTATCCATTACAAGAATGAAGACTCTCGGAAGTTACTTTTTCTCGAAATTGGAGGACTTAGGTAATATAGAGCTTACGGACCTCCTTAGATTTATATCACTATCTGGGTGATTCTAACAGCGGACTTTATAACGTTTCCAGAGGGGCCACAAAAGGTGGGAGATAGAGACCCCCTCTTGTCACCAGTGAGATGCTAGGCTATTTGAAGTAGTAGTGATTACGTTTCGAAGCTTGACAGATTGACTGGTATTACAAGCATCTCGGGGCGCTGTCACAGCGTTATAGGTTCGCTATGTGCTATTAGCACATTCGCAGTGTGCTATTAGCACGCCTATCAAGATTCGAATTTCTTTTTTATTCATCGCCAATAGGCTTTTTGTTCAGTTTTCATCCACTATCGGTCATAAACTGCGAGATATGACACAGTCGCTTCTGGCGGACCATGCGAAGTTAATCAGTTCTTTTGCTTTTAGGTCTATTTTCCTTTTTAGTTCACCTATTGGAGTTTCTACTGATGTCCGAGTATGTTGAAAATCTAATGCTGATCCCTTTTGAACTAGTTCATCTGCTGTCTCGGTTCCTTTTATATTGCTATGTCCAGGAACCCAGCAGAGAGTTACGTTATGGGTGTTGCATATTCAGTTCCGCACCTGGAAACTGTTTTCGATCTGACTTCCAAACATTGCCTCTTGACTATCCACGAAAATTGTAATCTTTACGGAACTGTAATCTGGGTCATAAGAACCAGATTGATATGCATAAGTGTGTATTTACAAATAAACAGTCCCAATCAAGCAGAGGAAGGAAGAAGAGTGTGAGAGAATGAAGGTTTGGGGGGAGCTTCCCAAACTGAGGCACACCAAAGAACTTCTCGGGAGTTATAATAGAAAAATAAGAAAAAGTGACCAAAAATAGGCTTTCTAGTGGGTCACAGTAGACTGAGGCAGCATCTTAAGGGAAGATGGGAACTTCAGGAACTTGCAGGAGTATGTATTGTGGAAACCTCAGTGCACCTCCTCAAGGAATGTGGAGAATAAATTCCGAAAAAAAGCAAAAAAACTGCAATGGCTAGATCTATTCCAGACACTTAGAGTAGTTGAACTGAAGTTTGCTCGAGGTCGTGGGAGCACAATAGATCTATAAAGGTCGCAGAGCATTTGCAATCTTGCAACCTATCTAAGTAGGTACAAATGATTCCACGTCATTTGATGATGCTTTTCCTATTCCAGCATTGAATATTTAATAGGGGTAGTCAAACACTTACATATGTACCAATATGGATCGAACTGAACTTTTTATAACGATGACATATAAACGAAAATAGAACATCATGCCGCACCTAATGACAATGTGTAATTAGAAGCAGTTTGGCCCTGGGGTAGGTACATTAAAAAAAATAAAGAAATAAATATACATACAGAGCATCTCGCAGCTACTTACTGTGCGTCGAACGAATAATTGGGACCTACAGTTTTATGCTGTTTCCGAAGGGCAATTTTTTTTCGATTGAAAGAATCTTTTTGTGAGAATTTTACTCTCTGATGTTTGTCAGATGTGGAAACGTGAGAAAAAAATAGTCATTGCTTTAGTTGAATGCATGTAAAAGTATCTATAGTGAAGTATTTTAGTATTTTATAGGGCAAGATCCTTGTGTATTCAGAAATGGAAAGTGCAAGCGCACAGTCCGTTGATTTCTGAAAAAAGGTTGCGAACCACTGATCTACGCAATATAATTTATCATCCAATTCGATTTCATGGGCACACTACTCAGCAGAACCAAAAACCATTCGTGATGCATCCATGATCTTTGGGTAATCAAATAATATCTGTCTGTGAAAAGTTATGGAAGCTTCTCTGAGAGACATAAATGCCAATATAGCAGTGACACGACCCAGTTGATTTTTAGCGGTGACACAGTACTCGTATTTTTTTAAATACGTAATTGAATTGTTATGAAGGATGTTAATGAAGTATCTTTGTTAAGAAAATCTTATACTGTTAAGAGAGATATTATACAATATAACGAGTCGATAAAGAATAAAGCGACTTGAAGTGAAATATAGAATTTTAACAGAACGTGAATCAGTGGATTGTGATATAAAAGGAACAACTAGTTATTCTTCTTTTACTTACGGCGAGGTTATGATCCGGAGTAGAAGGATCACAACCCTCCCACTTTACTACATCCCTACTGGTCCGCCTGTGGGGTATGCCTTTTTAAGCGTTTTTTTTTTTTTTTTTTTTTGTTTTTTGATTTTGACACGTGCATGCTCCTGATGTTTGATTTATGTTTGATCTTACTTTTACAACACCGGTGATCTCCAGACGTGTCAACGCACGGATTCGCATGCACACTTGCGGGAGAGTTTTAAGATGATATATGTGTCGCTAGGCTCATCTAGATATTTAAAAAAAAAAATTGCCTAGATGTGATTTTCCCATTAGTCGTCTTCTACGGTAAGCGCTATGTATTTGTGGGAGCGCTGTAGTGATATTCTTAACCAGTCCCTGCACGGAGAAAAGGAACAACTAGGTATACAGAAGAAAATCTTGTCAGCTGAAGCATAGCGTACATGCTGCTGAAGGTGATCTTCATTCACCGGATGGGTAGATCCGCGAAGTCCGCTCTGTACCAGATAACTAGCAATAGACGTATTTCTTTGTGGAAATTATCCTCGGTTCAGTGAAAGTTCGCATGGAAAACAAGAACAACGGTGTGGACCCGGGTCTCAACCAACAAGCCTCTCTAGTCATCACACGAAGTTGAGGTCCCTTTCCATTTGTGTACGCCACCTTAAGTGTAGTCTTCCTTTATCGCATCGCTTCTCCGGGGTGGATTCGAAGACTTTCCGACAAGACAATGAGTACCTGGTACTTGATATCTACTTGAAAGCAAGTATTTGAGAAATTCTGGTAACTGATTTTTTCCAAGTATATGTTCCAGAGTTCTCAAGTATAAGTACTAGTCTCCGTACTTGGCTAATATGCAGGTAGTTCAAGACGCGGCCATCTACATCTTCTGGGCGCAGATGATTTTTGACAACACTTCACGTGACGCCGTTAGAAGGGGGATCTGACACGAAAGCGAGTAGATTGGCACATGCTGGGAACGAGAATGAGTGAAACACTGAAAGCACATAGAGAGAATGAACTCAATATGATTTCAAAAAGACTATGGGTCAAAAACTTTTCAATCGGAGACTCACGACGATCGGAATGTGCGGCTAAACTTAACCTCAAGAAACTTAACCGAGTGACATTAAATCACTGCGGTCTTTCGCAAACCGCTCAAAATTAGCCTGTAGATAGCAACAACTCTCATAACCGAGCATATCTATGGGGAGAGAGGGAAATAAATGAAGTGCACGACCATTGGTAAAGTATCGTTAATTTTTGGGGTTAAAATGAAAACTCCGATTTCTGACGAATTGAAGTAGATCCATTCAGCCGTTTAAGCTGCAGTTGTGCGTACAGAGATAGACAGACTCTATTATAGTAATGTTGAGTTCGATCAAAATCTAAAGAATGCGAATTTTCAGAAAACTAATACTTGTCCTTATAGCTCCAAATGAAAAGCAGATCTATGAAGAGTACTCTCAAAACTGCGACAAGGTAAGGGGACGTCTACCAAAATAGATTCAGGGCTTACATTAGCTAAGTAAATGTAATCCATCTCCTAGTAAATTTACTATGTTATATGTAAGATGTCTGGATTAACTCCAGAAAGATGTACTCTGGTCTAAATATAAAGAAATAGACCAATGATAGCCATATACTGTTTTTTTTTTTTCCTTACACAGCATTCATCGTCGAACAACTGAAAAAGTGTCATTAATTCCATAAAGTTACCATGGAGTACCAAGGGATTGATATTGCAAATACTCGTACGATTCAATTTGCGTAATATACAATGATTATTACATTCCGTGTAGTGCTAGCACTTTGAGCAATTCTTCATTGTTCACAGTTTCATGCTATTTATAAACTTATCTACTGACACAGTTAAGTCGCAACTTATAGTACAAGGAAGTTAAACGTGATCACGAATCAATTTGGACCATTTCACACATATGTACTTCTCAGATAGCTTATTAGTATATTTATGATAAGCTAGTCAGACAACTTGCATTCTTTTTTTGCATCTGACTTGTCTATTCAACTCGGAAATGCTAGTTTGCGTCTCCAATTATTATATTTTCTACACCAACTGACATATCTAATTAAATTGCACGTAACCACTAATAGGCTGTCCTAGCAACGGTACCGAATTTCGTTACCACATTATCCTGGCCAGCAAACAAGTCGAAATTGCCCGACCAAAAATATTTCTACCTAATTCCTAAGCTCCCGCCAAAGATCCAATTTGAAATGATTTCCCATTGATTCCGATCGTTGAATGCAAAATTGGGGGACACCGTCGAGAATTCCCCATCATCATTCAAATGCAATAGCGCGCTCAACGCTGCGAAAGTTGTCACTTCGTGGTTTAAGTGTCTTATGCACCTCTCAGATACATGCTACTCAAGGCACCGCACTGCTGCGGTGAATTGTGTCAAGTATCTGCGGATAGTCCACAGAGATTTTGTCGAGCTCTCAGTTGACTTACCGCAAATGCTGCCAAGTTGTAAATTCCCCCGCCATTTTATTGTATTCGCAACAGCGACGATGACATTCCCAGTGTGTTGTGTGCGCGCGCGCATATCTGCTTTGACAGCTCAGCTGGCGGAATGTATTTGCAAAACGGCAGCGCTGTAATGGGGACATATCCTAGCGGCTGGATACCTAATTCTTTCAACGCTCTCACCGCTTCAGCCAAAGTGACATACTGTGTGTCCATGGCAGCTCCTTTATGTTGCTGTGCTCTTTGATAAATGTGAAAAAAGTTTTTCACGAATTTCATGTTTAACACAAATAAGTTCCCTTGCTCCTCCGTGCCCGCCGGGGCACATTACAATGGGTCATCATTTTGGGTAGACGCGCGCACCGTCGTTGATCCTATTCACTTACATTCGCTTCGATGTAAGTTCCGGGAATTCAATTGAAGGAGTCTGGGGTAAGTTTTGTTACCACGCGTGGTCGTAGAGAGGCTGTGCTGAGCCATCTCCATTGGCAACGAAGGTCCCCCACATGCTGACAAAGAAAACACGGCGAGCACATTTGCAATTAATTATGTGCCACCATAGATTGGCAATGACACTTTGATATATTTAACCAGATAAAAGTGTCAGTGTTTTCCGAAACAGGGTAGAGCTCCCAAATCCGCTCTCATATGGGGAGATGTTCACAGGTTGGCGGCTACCAGCTAATTCTCTGTTTTAGGTTATCGATTTATTTAACTGTGAAATGTCAAACGGGCTTCGTAGGTAGATGTGTAGCACTGGGTTAGTGGGTAGCGCTTGAACAGTCAAAAGGCTCCATTCATTCGTTTAAGCTTCCAATCGTGGCGACACACGGCCCCATGTGATGATGGATATTGTTGGCGCTGAACATTTGAATCGGAGTAGATGACAGTTGGCATTTGACAACCACTGCTTGAATGGTCGTGTTTTCACTTTTAACTGATGATGTATCGGTCGAGGAAAGTTAGTATCAACGCTGTTGTCGCCGTTGTCGATGACTCTGGGAATAGTTATGTTGCTACGAAAAAACATTGTAGTGCGATAGTTATCTGTGAGAAAACTGTTTTCAGGAGCTAGCAGTGCCGTCTACTGATGGGAATTGATGATAGACTTGTAATAGTATCTTCTACGAATCTGATGAATTAAATTAAGTTGATAGCTCGTTGACAGTATGTGTCATTAATGTAATTTGTTTGTCTTAAGCTAATCGAGAGCAAATAGAATTTTAAATACGTTTCTCACTATGGTTTACGCTGATTGATGATTTCATCGGTAGTTCGTTATAGATTTGTATGGTATATACAATACCTATACGAGTATAACCTTAGAAGTATCTATGAGGCTGAAAGTTTTAAATATGTGAATGGAAGTAAATCGAGTTCCCGGAGTAAAAGCTTTTACCAAGAATCTGAAATGAACTCTATTACACTTGCACGTACGGATATATACGAGTGAAACTAAGACAGCCCCATACACAATAAATGCGATACCAAATGTACAATAAGTTCACAACTATAAATGACTCAAAAGTTTAAAGCCGATGAAAGTGCTCTACAAAAATTCCTCCTACGATCTATGGTTCTGTTCGAGTTAGGCAAACAGGGCCGTGGCAAAGATTAGATTACTCTAGGTTCGAGTGGCATTCTACTAAGGATGGGCGGTTATTGAAAACAAAAAATACAGCTTACACATTATCTGACCCATAGATCCATAAAAGAATGGCCGATGAACTATGAGACATTAATATGCAATAGTGTGGTCATGTGGTTGTAATGGAAATGAATCACTCAACATTGTTACGTAAATATTTGATGATAACTTGATACCCAATGGACTATTTGAAGCTGTAGCTTCTTATGAAGAGGACCATATCACTGACAACACACCAAATCATCGAAGAGAGACGATAAGATAAACCTGGATAGGTACAAAAGAAATGGAGCATAGTTTCTTCATCCTATTCATCCCTGCTGTAATGTAATAGTCGAAAATGTATTTTCTTTAAATTTTCTACGTATCCATCTAAAATGTCCGGCTTTACCCCAAATTTAATGGAAATCGTTTTTGAGCGCGAATATCTCGAGAACAGTGCATGCTACAAACACATTATTACTATCGAAATTGAAGTTTTAAAATTTGTTGTAAGGTGTGTATCGAATTATTCAAATTTCTGGAAATCTTGCCTCCGAAGTTTTTGAATTCGAATATTTCGAAAACTTTGTTTAATTTTTTAGTTGTGTCAACTCTATATGACACAACCCGCACTGTACTGATGACGGTGTTGAACTTCGCTTTAGCAAAACTAACTCCTTAGACCTCTTTGGATCCAGATTAGGCCCAAAGAGTTCCGAGTCTTGACAAGTAACGTGAGCCTCCTATGTGGTTAAATTGGCCGATTTCTCGCAACTTCACGAGACAAACGTGCTTCTACAGCGGCCTTAAGTGTGGTAGCGGTGGTTAAGTGCTGTCCGTGAAAATGCTTAAGTTCCCACTCATTACAGTCATTGATAGGGCAATCAGAATCCCTGGATAGCAAGTTCCATAGCATTGAATTGAAACCGATAGCAGCACTGGCGTGTATGCCTGCAGGGCGTCCAACGTAGCATTTTGGGAAAGCTGATATAAACTGACTGTCTAAATCGGGAAGTGGTATTTGACAGTAGGTTCACCACTATAATTCCCGACAGAAAGGATTAGACAAATACGAGTACACTATTAGAAGAAGAGCTGAACTTATACAATGATGGATCCAAGATAGGTGTCGGTACAGAAGCGAGACTGAACTAGAACTTTGGTTATGGATTGTGGATAATGTTGTCGTACTTTCTGTCGTACATCAGAATTCCGACTGCTGTGCAAATTTAAAGTCGACTTTCATCTCTGCAACCAGTCAGGTGTCTTCGTGGAAGACGACAATATTAGGCCGTTCAAGTAATGACTGATGCTATCCTAGTGGTAGTGAACTATATTGTGAGGAATAAGACCTTAAGGCCTTGTTTCACCATTTTCAAGATGGTTCAAGAGGATCTCTCTTAATTCGGTGTCAAGGTTAACTCACTGATTTTTGTTTGGGCTTCAAGTCACAATGTGATTTCAGGTAAACAAAATCTGCGATGAACTTGCTAGGGAGGTCCGAAATCTGCATTGGGTCTTCCTGCGTTGACGATTGTGTTTTCTATGAACATGACCGTCGGTGGCATGACTATTCAGAATGCAGATAGACCAAACGAATGCTTCCGTTTGTGTGAAATATTCGGCATTGTTGCCGAAAAGACTGCAGACAATTTACTTATGTCAATGTGCTAGGCTTAAACAACACCCCCATCTGCGGCGCCTGCCTCTGCTCGTACCAGGTTGCTGATTTTTGGGGCTGATGTGGTGAGATCTGATCACTCGTCTTTCTACAAAACGATTTTTTTTTTTTATGAAAACTAATTGTCCAATTGCCAGAGCACTCCAACTCGCTCTTCTGTCCATTGTACACCCTTTTTCGTGTAATAGTTGTAGACACTTACTAAACGAGTGGTTGTTAGGTGCTGCTCACCGCTCTTACTCGAACCTGCACAGTTCAGGTCACAAGCAAACACACTACTACCGTGGCCTCTACAAATGGGGTTGCATCCTGATAGTAAATGGACTAGTATTGAGTCTGGATGCTACAGTGGAGTGCTCCGTTCCCTGTCATAAAAATCCTCAATGGTTAAGTTCCCAAAGTAACGATTGATAAGAAGGATAAATCCCTGTCTTTCCTTGTAGCAAACTACAGAGTCAAACATGTAACGTCTGAGTAAAAAGGGAGGGTATGTTCTCTACTCATTTCAAGAGAACAACACGTCCTCTGTACTACAATACATATACGAGTACCTACTAGTAGACCTTCCATGAGCAACCAACTTACATATCAGACTCCTTGCTGCACATTCCACAAGATACTCGTATATCCAACAAATATTTTGTTTCGCCTAAATTTGGTTTGCTTGGAATACTTCTGAAACTGTCCACACCGTGCGTCTTTTTCATCGTCGTAGCCACATACTTCGCCGACTATTGCCCTCCATAAATTGCATTAAGTAATGCCAACTAAAACGTTCAGCTCAGCCAAGTTGTTTGCTATTCTGCTGATACACAGTACAATGACAATCAGCATCATCAGCTTGTTTGCCTAGTTGATATGATTAATGCATTTACAATGAGCTCATTACAAGAAGTGCGATGGCCAGCCATGCTCCATGCTGCTCCTAAAGTGGTAAATAATGCGGAAAATATAAAATACCCTGACTTTGATTAACAATATTGTAGACGTTGTCGTCTGCCTCAGGGTGAATTTGGTGTGCCCCAATGCGTACGTGTCAATTATTGTTGACTTAGGTCGAAGCAATGATTTTGGTTTTTGACTTTTAGGCGTTAGAATTGTAGTAGGTCTGTGTTGGTCTGCAATTTAACATGTATCGCTCTTTAAGTAAAAACATACAGTCCAGTTGGACACTTGTATAGGAAAGCATCTATAATTACCAGTCAATTATCGTCTTAGTTTATGTGAAAGCTAATGATGTCAGCGGTAATGTTATTCAAACATCGATATTTTAAGTACCTACACATAATATGCACCTTTAACAAGAACCCTAAAGAGTGAATTGTTAGAGTACTTTTTGCAAGTCTCATAAAAGAGACAGGAAACGGAAAAACATATGTTCTACAACATCCTGCTCAGCATCTTACCTATCTACTTTTACTACCCACTTTACGATAAATGCTTGTTATTGATCTAAGCTATCCCGAAGGCATGACTTCACCATTATGAGTAATGTATTTAAGCTTACGTAAGTCAGATATACATCGAAGACTGCAAAAAGTGATTCAGCTCACAAATAAATGTTTACTTTAGCCAATAGTTATTGTTTCTACATATGAATTCACCACAACTGGAAGACGTCTTAAATGTAAATAAATATTTTTACGTTTACGTCTATTTTAATTTTATTTCTTTTTAATAGTGGCAACGTTTTACATTGATGATTTGGTCTGCTGTTGGCACTAAAATTTATCTTAATGCCTCTAGTCAACATCGAATAGGAAGATATGAAAATGTATCTCGCTTTTAATTGCCATCTAAAAATTGGTAAACTTATGACTTTTTTTGCGAATCAATTTCAATTAACCCTCTAGCGAAAAATGTTATCGGTGTGCAAAGAAAACATAGCAAATATGTATGTGTGCATTTAAAAAAAAAAAAAAAAATAAATAAATTAAAAATAGTTTCCAAGAAATTATTTTATCATTTCAAACGAAATCACAGTATCGGTTCCACACCAGTTGCTCTCTAACTGGGCCGGTGGTTAAATCTGTGTGTCTGATTGGTAGTGAAACCTTATCCTACAGTGTTTACAGAATTCTCTGAGTAAATTTCTACGTCCAATTCGAAGATAGTAATGGTTAACTTTAAATCCGACAAGGCTGCTGCAGCCGACTAATTATTTAAAGCATTTGGGGATGATTTGGTACGGATCATGTATCAACTCGTCTGTAAAATATGCTCCAATGAAAGTATTCCCCACAAATGAAATCTCAGCATCGTTTGCCCGATCCTCAAGAAAGAAGACCCTCTGAACTGTGCCAACTAGTCTCCTCCACATCGCGTATAAGATCCTATCTGCCATATTACTCGTATGTGAACGCCTTTAACCTCTTGTCAACAGTGTGATTAGTCCGTATCATGGTTTTAGGTCAGAAAAGTTCACCATAGATCAAATATTCACACTAATCGGTCACCAACTTTTCATCGATTTTAAAGTCGTCTAGACTAGTTTTGGCATCCCTGCCGAACTCGTTCGTCTGTTCAAGGTGACAATGGAGAATGCACGCTGCTCCATCAAGGTCGGTAACAACATCACCGAGGCTTTTGATGTCAGAAAAGGACACCGACAAGGTGACGCACTGTCATGTGATGTCTTGAACATCATACTTGAAAGGATTGTACAAAATTCTCAAGCTAATAACAGGTAGTACGATCTTTCAAAAGTCTGTACAACTACTTGCGTACGCCGATAACATTGGCTTAATTGGAAGAACGCAGCGCTCTGTCAGTGCTTTCGTGAGTATTGAAACAGAAGCGGCGAAAATGGGTTTAGCAGTTAACGAGGGCAAAACAAAATATATGCTGTTATTAAAAAAGAACAGGCAACATGGGTGGTTTGGACATAAAGTCGCAATAGACAGCCACATTTTTGAGGTAGCTAAGGACTTTGTCTACCTATGCGCCGCTGTAAATTCAAGCGCAGATGATACCAGCGCAGAGATTAAGCGAAGAATCACTCTTGTCAACCGCTGATTCTTTGGGCTAAGAAGGCAATTTAATAACAAAGTCCTCTCGCGGATAACTAAGGTGACTTTATATAAGACGCTCATCATGCCAGTCCTGCTTTACAATGCAGAAGCATGGACGTTATCAAAGGCGGATGAAAACGCCCTTGATTGTTTTGGAAGGAAAAGAAAATTCTTCCGTCTCCTTTGTATCAACGGGGAGTAGAGGAGAAGACACACCAAAGAACCATTTGTACAGCGACATCGACCTCATATTCATCGCCTGAGATGGCTAGGACATATAGAGCGAATAGACATCAAAATAAATTAAGTAATTTGGTCCCTATCCTATACATATGGAAGCTTGGTCTAATCTTTAGTAATTTAGTCATCAACTTCAAGGTTATGACAAAGGTACAGAGGCTAGTATAGAGAAAGAAAAACCAGTACTATGAGAACAACTCCAATTAAATGCAGGTGACTGCTGTCAGGGGTGCTCTGAAAATAAGGCAGTTGAAATGTTGGAAGAAGAGTTTATTAGGGCCCGCTCGGATACTGAACAACTATTTAGGAGTAAATGTTATCTTCGAATACCTATCCTACTGCTCTGTATGAAAGTCCAATCTGTAGTAGCGAGGAATGAGAAACCAATGAAATAATTCAAGATGAGTCCAAATCCATTTACACTCATCGGTACTGCTCTAAACGGACGGAGGAATTGGCATTTAGAAACAAAAAAACTACGATGCTTAAACAGGCTCACTGGCCACAGTAGCCTTCTTCAACCAGAGGCTCTAGCAATACCGAAAATTGCCACCTAGATCATAATAGTGATAATAATACGAGATCATATATATTACTGGCCTACAAAAGCGATTCCCGCTATCGAAATTTATTAAGCTTTGTTGTAAAGAGCTAAAGATCCTTGGCGCAATTTTAAACGCTTCTGGGTTATGGGCATGGTTGGCTAAATAATTGATCTTAGATAGAAAATAAACCGACCAAACAGTTAAATATCCATTTTAATCGTAACACAGGCAAATACGAGTAACTGTTGGAAATCATGAGGCGTGAAGATGCCTTTGGCGGAAGTATGCTAGAACCAGCAAACTTCTAGAAAAGAGAGCAAATCAAAGTGAATGCTTTGGAAGCAAGTTTGAGGAAAAGAACATCCAAAACCTAACCTAATCTTACCATAATCGAAAAGTTTAATTACTTGAAATTGATGAATTGATTTGGTGTTATGATTCGAATTGAACAGTTTGTTTTGGGCATTTACCTTTTGTTTTTGTCCTTTCGTAAACGTGGAAGATATACAACATTACCTGGTCAAATTTAGTTCATTCGAACTCAAATTTTTGTATATTTTTAATGCTACCAAAATCTTTGAATAAAGGTAGCATAATTGAAGTTTGAATAGCATAGTAGCATGAGCCTTGCAAGAGTAGCAAAATGCCACTTTCGGCAGCGATGATTGAGACTCAACTCATCTTGGTACGATTTTATGCTCAAACAGGCTTCCTAGTGTTTCGGGTAAATTGTGCTCAACCGTATAGTTCCACACTGACTGCATTAATTCACGCTCTAGCTGGAGATTTGGGTGTTTGGTGAACCTTCATCCTGGTGTTTTCGGAACCTCCATCCTTAAAATCGAGGAAAGTACTAACGTTCCTAACTTATCGTGGTCCTTATTCGAAAGCCAAAGGCTGTCAATGAAGTATCTCTCCTTTTCCGAGGAATTCTTTTTCGCTTCGAGAATTTTAATTAATTTTTTTTTACAGACGCGGGATGTTGGACCAGAACAAAATCGAGACGTACTCTATTATTATCTGCAGAAAAAGCGCCATTTGCTATTTCCGAAAAAGTTACGCCTCCCCGATTCTCCCCATCTGTCTTTACTTATTTATTCTTTATAGGCATCCGACGAGCTAAAATGTTCTGCCTAAGACACGTATCTCAACACGTTGTCTGTCTGTTCACACGCTTGTAACTTTTGAACCATTTGACCTAGAGATCTGAAATATAATATATGGAGATAAGAAAACGTGTAAGTACTTCGATCTAACTGAAACTGTGGATTTTATCCGAAGAATTCTTTTGCCGTCACCTAGATCGCAGGACAATTTTAGAAAGCACACCTCCCTCTCGTTAGGTACGACTACCACTTTAATCTTTTTAGGTCAAAGGTTGCGAATATTTCTTCTTAATTAGATAACATAAACATTTTGCTATTTGTATACGAAATGGTCAGCTCACTTTTACTCACCTGTACATGGTTTACTCTTATTTTGTTGGATAGCTATAATGTTGTTTCAAGATTTAAGGGTATTTTTCGACTTTAGACTTAGTTAAACGACTTTAAATTTTAAAGAAGTTTAAGGACACATGGTCGGAGAAGGCATACTTGAGTTTGGTGTAGAATATCACTGTAAAAGGTGATAGGAGATATACATACCTAATTACTCATATAATGCACCTCAACTTCGAAAAGATGGTGCTATAGATAGTAAGTAGATACCTAAAAGCTTTCATAACAAACTCATTCCACGGAATATTAAAAAGTGTGATAAACTAACTTTCTTCTTACTCAACTTATATTTCTTACAAAAAAAAAAAAAAAAAACATTTCTTGAAACGTAAGAACCTCTTTTCTGATTTATATTTAGCTTTGCAGACAAACTTTTCTACTACATAAGTAAATGGAAAACTTTCAACTATTAATTTGATGATTACTATTTTCTTTTTCTTTGCAGGTAAGTTTCTTAGTTTATGTACATACATATGTTATGTATATAATATTTATAAACGTAAGTACGTCATTTGTATCTAAAAATATCTAGATTGAGATCTACTTAGGTACTCGTGCCTTACGATGCTCGGAAGTACTTCAAGCAGTTGGAAACAGTTTTATTTCTTGTGATTAAATACTAATTGAGATGATGAGTAATTGCAGCTGCATTTTTGTTTGAAATAGTAAATGCTTTAGTACCAAATCTATTACATTCCAATGTTTTTTTTTTTTTTTTAAATGTTCTCCACCACTTAGAATTGTGTTCTTTAAAGTTTGTAAAACCTTGTGCTTTAGGGAAAGGAAAAGAGTTGAGGGAGAGTGAGTTAACGATGCGCATTCATTTTAAATCTTTGCAAATTGTAAGTTTCTGGAAATACTGAGCAACGTAATACACATTTGTGTTGAATGGCTAAAATACCTGTGCGCAAACCTAATCTCTGAAATACGTGTGCATAAAATACACGTTTATTACGATTAGAGACGGATAAGCGGGTCTACAAGCTTGTCGCTGAACACGATCAAATAAATTCAAGCATGTGACGGGAGCTCTTGCCCAAATATGTGAGTTATATTCAAGTTTCGTGCAAACATAATCTTTGTAGATTGTGGACAAGTCCGCATGAATGAAAAGCATTCACATATTTTGAGGAATTTTAGGCATCTTACACCACATTTTATAGCAACGAAGGTCTGGGCTAACATACATGCCAAGCCTTGCCAAGCTATTAGATTCCTCAACATCAATTCCACCCATTTTGAGTTTGACCACTTCATAGACTGGAGACAGCTCTGGTTACATCGGTATTTGTCGAGAATGGTGTAGAAGTATATCCATCTAGTACAATCTGCAATGATAGACCAATAACCCCTTAAAAAATTCGCAGTTTATTCCACGAAATGTCACCGACGCCATGAGGTTCCACCTTATTATCGAGGGCACTGTACCATACTCTATGGAAAGTTTTGCATACTCGTATATCAACGGCAACAATTCTGCATTCATCGTGATCATGATGCAATGGTTTAATTTTTCGGACAGGCAAGTCTCCTGTGGAACGCTGTTACCGGGCACCATATTGGCGGTCATTAAGGAAATGATTTATTTCGAGATATCTCATAAGGTAGCGGTTAACAATGCTATCCATGACCTTGGACAGTAATGACGGCATTGCCAGCAGTTAGATGCGGAGGTTTTATTGCTGTTTTTCGGGATTGGCTGTACATGAGTAAGTTTGTATCTGTGGAATACGATAAGTGGAAGAGTTTATGCAGTGGTTTGACCAGGGTTGAAGAGCACTTCTTTAAGACCCTGAAGACTTGTTACTATTGAGATCTTTTAAAGATCGAATAATTCAGCATGGAAGGTGGATATTGCAGCTGGCTTGCTCTTTGGAGTCCGTGATATTCTTATCATTGCATCCAGTGCTGCCACTTTGTTACGATGGTAGCAAATTTGCTACATTCTAAGACAAATTAACATATTTGCAAGTCTACGTTTTAGACATTTCCTTAGTTTTGTTTCTTGCTTCCTCGTTGTTCGGAGAATAACAAGCTACGGATACGAGTATGTGATCATTTCTGAAATACAAACAATTGTTGGTTTCCGATTCCAAAATTTTAAATTGATTTTTTCATTCCAGATTTTAATGAAATTTGGTTTCCAGGTTTGTTCTAGTATGCACACAGTTCCACCCAAAAACCACTAAAATCAGACTGGATGTGAGTAAAATGCAGTGGGTTGAGTGCTACTCGTAAAAGTTGGTAGATGGTTGGTGCAGATGGTTCTGTCTAAGAATCATCAACATTTAACAAAGTGATGGTAACATATGTATGTCAGGGGGGTGAGGTTGCAAAATTCTTCAAAAATCGTTCCGTCGCACGCTTGACTTATGAAACGTTGCACGGTAGTTGGGAACAGTGTATAGATAGTTGCATATGAGAATCATTAAATAAAGTGGTGGATAAGATATAAGGGAGGGATATAATGATTTCGGAACGAAAACAATTTAATATAAGGGAGATAGCTGAGATCGTCGGCATTTCGTATGAACGGACCCAAAATATAAATCAAAACAAACTTGAGTTCTCTTGGATTGAAAAATAAAAGTAATTTGTGAACTTCCTATGGTCGGGCCTCGTATATAGAAAGTAAGCTTGGCTTACCACCAACAGACTCATGTACTGTATGAATTGCTAACAAATACATTATTTAGTGATTGTAAAGCCAATTTATAAACTTCCAGGCCATAATTAATTAAACTTTCGCGCTCGTAGTGAATTAGGGGATTTTTAGAATTTGACTCAGTACACTTAACTCAGGCATATTTCGAAATTTCCTGTAATACCGTAGTTTTTTTCGAGGAGAAAACCTACAATTTTCGGGCTCTTGCGTACTAAGTACCCAATATCTGTGAACATTCTTCAGATGTTAAACTTGTACCAATTACCGCCAGCAAGTGTGAAAGTCAATTTAAAATTACCACTCAATCTTTGTTGCTCATAAAAATCACAGTCCCATAACTTTGAAGGGAAAAGCCTCCACATAAATTTAATAACTCAAATTCTACCGGGACTATCAAATGCAGATGCAATCAATTTGAACCCAAAACATTTGAATTCACTCTCTCTCCGAGTGTCTGTAAAAAAAACGAACCAAAAAATTGCTCCAAATCAAATTGACCCAATTCTGACGCAGCGGCAAATGTAATACACACAATTCATTAACTCTTTAACTTAATTACACAAGCCTTTGCAGCTCGGTTGGGACGCACATCGGAAGCGATCACAGTGCACTGATAATGGCGTACTATCAGACAAGAACGACTCAATAAATTGTTGCAAGAAGTGCTTATACACTTTGTACGCCAACGACAACGACGACGACAATCCTAGGAACACGCAATTGCAGCAGCAGAGAACTGGCCACAGATAACAGCGGCTTTGAGGGCATTCGCAGTTGCAACTGCTTTCATGTTAAGTGTGTATAATCATTAGACGCGCAGTACTATTGACACCGTCCATATAGACACCTACATACGAGTACCTACCTACGACTGCATCTTTGGCTTGGACGCAGCGACTTCTACTAGAATCTAGAACAGCACTCCACGAGCCAAACCGAAAAAAGTCATCACATGTTTCCTTCTAATCGGACAGCGTCAGTTCATCTAAGAGTTAATGTGTTATATAGCCGTGTTATCTAAATGGAGCGCGTAGCACGTAATTACTGGCACAGACAGACGGAAAGTGGTCGGGACTGGGAAGTTGGACAAGGAGATGCCAATTCGGCATGCATTCAATCGAATCGGTCTTTCTTGTATTGCGTTTTGTTCGATACACTTTTGCAAATTGCCAGCGAAAAATTTCGCAATCATGCAGTTTCAGCTGTGAAAATGTTTTGTAAAAAAAAATATTTTTTTTTTTTTTTTTGTATCTGATAAGTGTTTGCTTTACTACTGACCTGAACGAATGTGTTTCATGGGCTTTTAGAGGCATTCTCTCATTCGAACTGCCTAAATACCAGGTGCTGTCAGAGTGTTAATTACCGACGCTGTTGTGATTTATTTGCCATTGAGGTTGAATTGACTGAGTGGAATCTTGAATGAAAGGAATGAAGCATGAAAGTGCATTTAAAAATATTTCGGGATTAAAAAGGCCTTAAATATTCGCTTTTATAGAAAGTTGTTTCGAGAAAGGTGTTTTTGGGTGTTTCCAAAGGTCAAATGGCTTTTGGATTTATTTATTACATAAAGCAGGGCCTTTACTCTTCTTTGAGCATCTCAGCAGAACACATGAGTATGTATGTATAGTAAGTTTGTGAAACTTTCGCTAGGTATTTACTAATTACCGATCGGAAAAAACCTTTGCCTGAAACAGCCCAACCTTTATATTAGTATCTGCAATATCCTCTCATAATAAATTTTGTTTTCAATGCCATAGAAGTTGCCGGTAATGTGCAGATCATGGGCCAAAGCCTCTTATTATATGCCCATTAAGAATTCATTCGTTACTATAATTTTTTTTTTTTAAATCCTGATACAACCTTGAAAAGATCTAATAGACTTGGGCTCCGAATATGTGGCAGTAGGTCGTTCTGACGAACTGAAGTACAAATATTGAATTCTTGAGGATTCTTCCATTGTAACTTATGATCTTCTCCACTTCCTCAGATCTCCAGTTTAACCTGCCTCCACAGATTTTAAAAAATTCTTCTTCAATCGAGCTACTAGATGACCAAGCTTCATTACTTAAAGGTGGACTTGGTAGGTTACAGACAGGGTCTGTGTGAAAACAATTGGCGTGACTTTGGTTCATTGCTCAAGTTTATATTTCGAATCCTATCAACGGATTGATTTTGTACGGCTTTCTTGTGTTGTCTAAAAGGAATGTTTCTAAATTTATTGAATATAGGGTGACCAGGAAAGAACGATAGGAAAAGAAATTTAAATAAAACAACAACGGTGTGAGATATCAAATTGATTCTGGCTTTATTTTGAAGCTACATTCATGCCATTATATATATGCAATAGCATATATAACGGCTTCGCTGGCAGTGCTTCAAGCAGTCGGTCCAATTTTTGATAACTCAGTCCAATATGTGCGGCGTTATTCCGGAAATAGCGATGCTTGGTCGAACACTTGTGGATTGTGGCCGCTCCAATAATCGCAATTTTGCTTGTTGACATAGCCGCTGAAAGGATGATTTTTTCGCCAAAATCCGGATCTCCGGCCAACATTTCCAGCGAACAATTAGCGAACTCACGGCGTTGTCTATGGTCGCCCGGCTTCAATTCTTGCACAATCTTATACGGATGTAGGCCCAAATCCAACCGCAAAATAGGCCTGGTTGACTCTCTGGCGATGCCCAATTCAGCTGATCGGCGCCGAATCGACATTTTTGGGTCTTCTTGGGTACAATGCTATATTTTCTTCACTTCGCACCGATTTCTGCCTGGTTGGTGGCTTAAGGTCCAAAAGAGTGTACTCACGCTCAAACTTTTCCACGGTGCGACGAATTGCCTGCGCATTGAAGCCATGATTACTACCGACCTCACGACGAAATTCACGTTGCGTATTTACAACTAAGCTGGAATTTCGATAATATGTTTTTTAATAATTTCCATACATTCTGGAACTGTCAAGCAATGCACGACGAAATGGCAAACCTTATTGAATATTTTGACAGCTGGATGTCATTGGTAACTTTGACAGCTGCTGAAACATAACAATTGGAAAAACTATCATTGCTATCTGGTCACCCTTTATATTGCTGGTTCGCCTCGCTAATGTTTCTACCCATATGCTGAAAAGATACGAGTAACGCAGAGGGAAATTTTTCAGAAATACGTAATACATTTCTCTCTACGATCAAAATGGTTACTTTTGATTTTGTACTATGTCTGGTGTGCTCAGTTGGTTTGGTTATGGTAGTGCCATCATTGTTGGGACATATGTAGTTGTAAACACAGTTGCTGCTTGTTTGTCAAATTATGCTCGAGGTTTCAGCATAATTGTTTTGATCCTTTTTATATTAAAACTAGTGGACCAGTGCGGCTTCCTTATAATTTGCTGTGTATTTCCTATAGTTGTTCGTGCATCAACAGCTATGTTGTTAAGACTTGCTGTAGTTTTAAGTTTACCACTCGGCCTTCTAAAGATACAAACTATATTTTTGTATATCTCAACCTTTCTCTAAGGAACCGCACTGAAATTAGTTTAGTGGTTCTCGGGATTAGTGCGTCCATACATTCAGACAGAGCAATACTTCAGTAAAAAAAAAAAAGAAGAAAATACAATATGTAGTGACTTCACATGAATCTTGAAGGATCGACTCTACGTCTACACACAAGATTGAGACTGCATAAGATCAGAAGTTCATATAGCGTCGGAATCAAGCTTAAAATATACTCGTAGTCAGTTGACAATCTGTCACTTGGACTATGGGAATAAGAGTAAATATGTAATAGCCAGTTGTCTCGAAGTATTTTAAATAATATCTTTTCTACCTTAGAGAATTTGCCTCTTCTATATCTACTCACAGTCATACAAAACCAGCCTTCTCAATATTCTGGTGGATTGTACTGCCTGATTCATCTGGTTCTGCTAAATGATCTCTGAGCAATCTCTGTGCACGAGTATCTAGGTTAATTCAACCAGGAAATACTGGTGACAGTTACATAGTTCGTTGCTGATGTGAAGAACTCCATTTCACTATACTACCGGCCAGTGGTGATCGAACATAACGAATTTTCTTTCGAACGAAGAATGCAGAATTAAAATAGCTGCCATTAGGTACTTTTCAAGAGCATTGCTCATAAAACTTTTGTGTCTAGCGATATCCCTTTGTATCAACGTGAATTCATTTTATTTGATGCCGGTCAATCCATATTCAACACACCTTTATTACCTGCATAAAATACCCAATAATACACAAATAATTTGTCTGTTACATAACATTCCATCCGCAACTGATTAGCATCTGATTGAAAATAAATTGCTCAAAATCCCCTAAAATTTCGCAATTAATCAGACACCCACATGAGCTAAACTCTGTACCTGGTATCGCTGGTTCACACATCCCTAATTAATTTTTTACGTATCAACCTCAAATTCTATCAAATATTCAAAATTAAATGATCCCGCTCAGAGCTTTCGGTTTCAATAATTTCGCCGTGTGATGTAATTGAATGAAACCTACACCACGCCACTGGCTGACCAGATACGAGCACTTTCGTGTCTATTCACTTGACTGGAATAATACTGCAACTGATTGACATTTTAAGTGAAAGAACGTAACAAATCATCTTGTTGGACCGGCTGAAGATAGATAGAGAAAAAAAAGCTAGGTTCGCCCGCCGCTGCTACCTATAACTGCCTTAAAATAATCTCACCCAACAGGACAACACCGCAAACCTCTGGGAGCACAAACAGATACATAAGTCTATTGGGACTGGGTGTCTCGTAAAGTTGCCAAAATTGATCATAAACAATATAAACGCAGACATTCCTAATGCTACAATACTGGGGCGAACTCAATTGAATTTTCTAATGGTGGTGGCGGATTTATAGCAGAACGAATCAACGATCCGTGGTGCCTGAAACTTTGGAGACGACGACAGAGCGCGATAGTAACGATGAAATGGAACGCACCATACGGCCAGACCACCAACAAGAATTTTGTATTTGTGTTAGCTAACGTCGTAGTAGATACATTTTTTTGCGAGAACCGATACACTAGGGACCTAGGCTAGGTACTTCATCTTTGCCTTAGTGTGATGAAATGGTTGATTGTAACAATGACATCGGCGGTGGGGGAGGGACACCGTTCGTGTAGATTTGACAATTCGATTGGAGGCAAAACGCAACAAGCACATTTGTTGGGTTCATTTATTGAATGGCACAAGTGCTTGTGATTGTGATACGTATCTATACGTAGAGTCGTACATGGTGTTGATATCATTTGTTGCTAGTGCCAATTATTTTGTTTGGGTGTTTTTTTTTTTTTTTTTTGCTAAAATTTATCTTCAGATATAATGTCGATTTACATGGTTTAAGGGGCGTTTTGTTTTGCCACTTTTACTTTCGTGGTATAGAACATGTTGTCATGTATTGAGAGAAGAGTTCTTTATTTGAAAAATTAGTCGACTTTTAGAATATCAAAATGTTGTCGATTTAGTATCACATCCTGAGATAGCTTTAACGGAGACAATCCAAACACTTATTTTTTGCTCACAAATACACTCTACTTTGTAGAGTTTGAATCCTGTACACAAAAGGCCAATGTCAATAGCTATGACTTTACTTACTTTAGATGGAGCCCCCTCAACCAGCTAGAACCTTACAGTTTTGCATACTTACTTGGTTGAGGTCCTTTCCCTCTTGTGTGTGACATGAGGTCGTGTCTTCCTTTTACGGTGGAAGAATTCTAACCTTACTGACTAAGTCGATATCCCGATATTCGATACAATCCGTAGCCCGGAAGTTGTAGCTTCTTCTCCATACTCGAAGCATACAAGGCGAAGGGTATTTTCATCCATTTAAGCTTGTTATTTTGTTGAGGAATGTTTTCTTCAAAAAATGTGAAGTGCACCACTGAGTGACAAGTACTTGTACCATATATACATACATACATATGTGCTGTTTGTTCTTATATTATTGACATGTCGAGTACAGTGGTGGTCATTGAAATAGAGCCATTCTTGTTACGCATAACATTATTCAAAAACCATTGTTTAAGAGAATGAATGTAAAGAATAAAACTATTTCAGTAAAACTTATGCATGTTAAATACAGGAAACAAATTATCCAAAAATAATAAAAGAACAAACTAGGATGAAACCCCTGGTCAATGACATAGAGCCAGTCAACTTTTTTGACAGTGGAGCGAACATCGAAAAGAATAATATTCTGAGCAAAATTTAACTGGACATTAGTACTTGGTTGCAAAACCTTTATTTTTGATGACGGCTTCACAGCGTCTGGGCATTGAGTCAACTAACGATTGACACCGCTTTTTGCGCCATTCTTTTTGCACAACTTCCCACAATTCTTCTGCGTTTTTAACGTGATGATTGCTTACGGATGCCTTGAGTTCCTGTCATAAGCTTTCGATCGGATTTAAGTCCGGTGATTGAGCTGGCCAAGACAGAACTGTCACGTTGTGATTCTGAAAAACTTTTTTGCATTTTTCACGAAACATGTTTTAGATCGTTATATTGGTGAAATGTCCATCTCAAAGGCATGTTATCCTCGGCATAAGTCAGCATCACATTCTCAAGGATATTAACATATTCGTGTTGATTCATGTTTTCCTTAATCCAATATATTGGACCAAGCCCATACCAGGAAAATGAATCCCACTTCCATGTTTCACACATTTTTGTGTGTATTTGGGTGAGAATTCTTCCTTCTTTTGAAGACGTCTCACATGAAGTATTTCTCCATTATTTTTATTCGTTTCTCTTTTATACTCGGGTGGAATGTGGTTGCTGTTCCCCTTCTGGGCTCGAACCTGTACAGTTCGAGTGCATGCACATGCAGACAACATAAAGATTCTTTCGGATATATAACGACGTCATAAACTCAGGCGAAATTCGGAAAATATTGGCATTTCTTAGTAGCAGAGAGATGGTTCTATTTCAATGACCACCACTGTATGTCTAGAGTGATTTTCATAAGAGAATTTAATAGTGCCGTCTAAGCCGTAGCCGAGATATGGCAAATTTATGGAGGTCCACTAAAGTAAAGTACCGCCATTCGAGGTATGAACTGAGTATGCAGTTTTATTGCAAACGTCCATAACCTCAGATTTTTATCGAGAAAATCATATTTTTGCAAAATCGACTGTACTGATCCAAGATATGAAATTTGAAGAAAATTGGTCCAGCAGTTTGAAGAAAATTGGGGGTGGCCGTGGTGTAGTGGTAACATCATCGCTTGTCACGCTACAGGTTCACGGTTCGAATCCTGATGTCAAAAATCATCTATTTATTTCGCATGAAATAAATAAAAAGTCGATCAATTGCGAAAGCTTATGTCAATCTCTACTGCGAAGGCATAACATTGGCAGTAGGGCGGTCATATGGCTAAAATGCAACTTGATCGTGATGATGACATCAGGAGGACGGAAAAAAATACTGTGAATCATGAGCAACGACAAAAGCAAAATCAAACAAGCTCCCCAGTTATCTGGACAGCCACCCTTGGAGTTCACTGAAACTTAATACCAGCTGAGTTTCAAACCAATTACACCAATCTGTCTTTCTCTCTGTCTCTTCCCCTTTCCTCAAAACGCCCGTGTCCTAAAAATTAGTATAAGGGTATTCATAATCCCTTTCACACGTGCAAATTATAAAAAAAAAAAAAAAAGCAGTGTAGGCTGCAGTTTGCCATACATGTAGACAATCAGACACACACACACTACAATTGAGAAACATACTTTTTTGAAATTTTTTATTATAATAATATCGATCAAAATCTGGAGATGAAAAATGTTCACAAAAGCAATACTTGCCCTTATCAAGTAAAAAGTTATGTTCGGGCGCGGACCAAAATAAGGTTTTTGGATATATTCTTGAAAACAGTCCACGTCACAAAAAATGTCCGTACAATAATAGTTCAACATGAAAACATATACAATTTTTGTCATAACAATTTCTTTGATTTCTCCTACCATGGAGTCACAAAATTGCATAAAACCTTTATCTCCTACGATAGCTTAATACACTTTGTCATTGCATGTGTTTTTCTCGCCGAATTATCTGGAAACCACCGGATGACCTAGAAAGCTGAAACTTTGCACACTTATAACACATAGCAAGGTGCAGAGCGTACTAGAGCCGATTATGTGATTTTCAAAATACGGGGTATTTCAGGGAATATTTTTCCAAACCCTTAAAGTGCATGTGCATATTTCTCAACCTCACAGAAGGACCGGATTACCTAGAAAGACACAACTTTGTACACTTACCATATAGACTACAAGGTATAACAGTACGGAAACGTTGCACAATAATATGATAGTATCAACTAGGGAATAAACATAACGGCGACAGATTTTATGATAGATTTTCGAAATACTAACTGTTTAAAATAACACTTCTCGGTCTCTTTAATAAAATTTAAAAATATTGTGTGTGACTTTAACAATTTTCAGCACCTTACAGATATTTTATAAAACTAATACGTTGTGTCTCATGGCTCATGGCACAAAAACGATTTTCGGTTTTCAAAACACATGGTGCAATTTCCAAGAAAGATAGAACTCTGCACACTTACAGAACAGACTACGGTGTAAAACCTTATTTAGCCAGATTTTTGATTTTCGAAATACAGGCTGCTGCAATGAACATTTTTTGTATCTCTTAAATATAATTTATAAATGTTTTCATGCGCCTTTTAACTACTTCCAGGATCCGTCGGACTACATAGAAAGATTAACCCTTGCACTTATACAACATATGGCGTCGATGAGTCTCTTCTTTAATGGATTAGAAATACAAATTGTCTTGAACGGCTTCAAGTCTGCAATTCACCAAATAAATACTGGTGTTCCCCAAGGCTCTGTTTTATCTCCGAGTATTTTTCTTATTTTTATGAATGATCTCTTCTAATCCAATCCATTCTTTCACTGACGACAGTACACTCAGTTTTTCATATTCGTTTCCGAACTTACGTCCTTGATCTTCGGCCGTAGAAAAGGAACGACAACGTATGTTAAACACATTAAATTCCGACCTGGGCAGCATAATCAAATGGGGTTCAACCAACAGAGTGGAATTTAATGCTTCCAAAACACAATTCTGTCTTCTGTCTCTCAAGCGGAACCATAACCCTCAACCATTATCCATGAATGGTACTTGCATCATTGAAACCGAAAGACTTGCAATTCTCGGTATGTGTATTAATAACCATCTTCGATGGAACGATCACATATTCGAGGTCGCCAAAAATGCTGCAAAATGTCTAGGATTCTTTAAACGGTGCAAGAAATATTTGACCCCGTCTGATCTGGCCTCAATTTATAAGGCATTCATCCGCCCAAAGCTGGAATATAACGCCCATATCTGGTCTGGTGCACCCAAGACCGTTCTGCACATACCAGATAGGGTACAGAATCGCGCGTTAAAACTTATAAGTGATAGAGACATTGTGAACTCCATACATTTACCTGAACACTGTAGAACGGTCTCATGTTCGTTTTTTATCGTTTTTTTTATAAAAAAAAATGCTCCAGCCAGTTGCATTCCTCCCCTCCAAAATTTTACCCGCAATACGCATCATGCTTCGAATGCACATCAGTTCACCCTTAAGCCCAACTTCAGTCGTATTGTCAAATATAGGGATTCGTTTATAAGCCAAACGACACGAATGTGGAATGATCTACCAGGTTCTGTACCTCCCCATCACTACAACCTTTTAAAGCTAACGGGCACTCCTCTATTCTTCGTGTCCTGAAAAAAATATAAGGGTATTAATAATCCCTTTGCCTCGCTCAAATTATAAGAAAAAAAGAACATACCGCGTCCCAGAACGTCACGGAGATAGATTTTCTATTTTCAAAATACAGGATGCTAAAACTACGTTTTTAGAATCTCTTTAAAAAAAAACTTTCCAATGTGTAATTTCGTGCATTTGCACTTTTATCTTGGAAATAGATTTTCAAATCCTCTAGAAACATACAAATTAAGGCTGTTATAAACAGTGTTGCATACGTCCGATACTAAGTTTAATTTTCTTTTCAAATCGTATTTTGGCCGCCAAGATTTTGTTAGGGAAAGTATAAAATTTTAATTCGAAGGACAATGTAGGTATGTATTCAAATTCTCCTACTGATATGTACTATTTTTGAAAGCACCTCTTGTTTGCGTATACTCGTAATTACTATGCTAAGGCAGAACAGCCTTACGAAAAACCAACTCGAATTGAATGGCCAGGCCAGTAAGGTAGTTCCTACTAATCCTGAACAGATTCATCGACACCTTCTGACCTCGTGAGATAGTGAGACGTCTAGTCCTCATGACACCTCATGACAGCTTTTGAAACATTGTGAAACCCCATGATACCTCGTGGAATCTTCTGATCCTTATAATAAATGGCGAGATATCGTGGGGCCCCATGAGATCCCTGAGATCTTTTCGAGACCTTAAGGGGCATTTCTTGTTATTCAATTTGTTGCTACCCCAGTAATTCATGTCATTTTGAATCACTGTTAGCAAAATTGTGAACCACAGTCGCCCAAAATAAATGTTGTAGACAAAAATAGAACCAAAATCCAAACAACTTACCTTTTTTTTACCAAGAGATGATGTCAATGTGCCTTAGCTAAGAATCATCCCATTAAATCCAGACAAATCAAATAAATAATAAAAAAAAAAAAAAATGCAGCAAACAGAAGACATGGGAATATGCAAGAAAATTCAGTTCTGCGAAACCAAAAGTTCCAACAAGTTAATGTAGAACTCTGGCCAGACGAAATACTGTCTGACTTCAGAGACCCTGCAACATATGTATACACATTTATACCTACATCTATATATAACCTATAATTCAGATGATAAACAAAACAGCCACTTAGCAAATCGCATTCTGGCCACAGCCAACAAAACAAACTGAAATTCTTCAGAATTCAAATAAAAAAAAAAACAAAAAAAAAAATGTAGGTATAAACCTTGTTGCAAAATCGTTCCTTTTTATTTTTATTTATTTTTTTCGCTTTTATTCTCGTAACACTGTGACCAAAGTTTCAAAACAAAATTGAAAGGGTTCACTCCAAATAAATTTGTATACGTTTTCGTATTTTGTATTTGATTTTTCATCCGTCGTCGTTGTCGTCGTCGTCCAACCAACCATCATCGAGACAAAAGTGTGTAGTCGAATTGAATTCGTGAGGTAGACCCTTTTTGTTGCCCTCTGTGATCACGATACACACCCTGTGTATGCTTAACAAACAAAATGAAAACATTTATAACACGGCTTACGAACAGTCAAAGAACTTTGCTTAGTTGAATGGCTTGTACCCAAAATAGATTTCAAAATGCACCTCGAACTCAATGTCAACCGCTCGCGTTGGCAATTTGTTAGTCGATTTGTTATGGTGGGAAAGAGGGGGAACCGAACCAAACTAAAAACCTCTAATGTTACGAACTTTTGCAAGAAAGCAAAACGCCAGTTCATTTTGATAGCGATGCATTGAACTGGTAGTTATTGCGCAATGTATTGTGGTAGTTGTCGTTAGTTTATACAAAGTTGCTGAAACCATGTAACTAAAATGCAGAAGTTGAATAAGGTATGACAATGGGTTACGTAGATTCGGATATGTACGGGTACGTGTGTATTTCTAAGAATGCGGAAATGGCAATAACTTCTGTTATAAACAGAATATTATGAGATTGTTATAAGACTTTCAATCAGATCCTGCCTGACTATATTTTATTGTATACGAATATCTACCGGCTTATATGTACTCAGTTCTTCGTAAGTATTCTTCAGCCGGACGCTTGTCTTCGGCCCTTTGAGTTGAATCGATTTCCACTTGTTTGGTCATCCGTAGTTTCGACCGTTTTGATGTGTCTATCGATGTGTCTATCGTGTTTGATGTCTATCTCATAATCCAGCTATGATGTTCAGGTCATGTTATTTTTTAGCGAGTTTTTGCTAGGAAAATCCTAAGTACTTTTCATCTCCTTTTGTAAATACCAATACAATATCATGTACGGGTATCTTAGATTAGTTGAAATTGTATTGACAATTTGATGCGAAAATTCCAATTAGAAACATGCAATCTGCAAAGATTTATTGTGCTGATAGTAGTGGTAAAACAGTTGCTCCAGTCTAAGTTCCTTTAGATCGATTTTCTAGAGCTCTACTTCCTTACAAAATCTACAAGTACTGTCACTTTTTTACTACAACGTATGCCTATTTGTACGATGCTAATGGTTGCTCCTTTAGTCACTTTCTCGATTACTAGGTTTAAAGCTGTTGGATAGAGTATCACCCCCACTGAAAACATCACCTCATTACTAATGTTATGCATGTGCCGCAGTCTTTGGTTTGTTGGGGTCGGATTAGTTCTTCTTCCTAAGTCACCCAATGACATTTGCAACTAAGTACATACATATACTCCTATACATCTCGACAAGCTTGTTTCAAAGAAGTTTGCTATCTAGGATTACTGGCATACCTTGAGGAATATGAGAAAAGATTGAAATCACGTACCTACATATGTATGCAAGTATACTCGTATGAATGTATACGAGTATAAAGGGTGACCAGATAACAATGATAGTTTTTCCAACTGTTATGTTTCAGCAGCTGTCAAAGTTACCAATGATATCCAGCTGTCAAAATATTCAGTAAGGTTTGCCATTTCATCGTGCATCGTTTAACAGTTCCCGAATGTGTGGAAATTATTAAAAAATATTATCGAAATTCCGGCTTAATTGTAAATACGCAACGTGAATTTCGTCGTGAGGCAGGTCGTCATCTTGGCTTCAGTGCGCAAACAATTCGTTGTACCGTGGAAAAGTTTGAGCGTGAGTACACTCTTTTGGACCTTGAGCCACGAACCAGACAGAAATCGGTGCGAAATGAAGAAAACATAGCCGCCGTAACGGCCAGTATCGAAGAAGACCCAGAAATGTCGATTCGGCGCCGATCAGCTGAATTGGGCATCGTCAGAGAATCAACCAGGCTTATTTTGCGGTTGGATTTGGGCCTACATCCGTATATCCGTGCTGACGCAGGAACTGAAGCCGGGCGACCATAGACGCTATTGCCGGAATAACACCGCACATATTGGACCGACCGCTTGAAGCACTGCCAGCGAAGGAGAGGCGGCCAAATAAATGATGTGCTATTCCATACATAATGGCATGAATGTAGCTTCAAAATAAAGCCAGAATCAATTTGATATCTCATACCGTTGTTGTTTTATTTAAATTTCTTTTCTTATCATTCTTACCTGGTCACCCTATAGAAAATCTTTTCTACTACCACTCCCTCCCTATAATTGTCCATCACAGCAGTTATCCACTACATTTATACATCACACTGCATGTGATTATCACTTAGTCCCAAAGATTTTTTGAACACTCTACACCCTACATTTTCTAATATCAAGATATTCTACAAAAGTTAACTTTGGGTGCATAATGATGCCCAGGTATAATATATGATTGTACTAGATGGTACTAATTAAGTACCCAGTTAGTACCATCCTTAGACAGTTTTCTCGTTACTGTGAATAGCACTATCAAACTACAACTGCTCACAACTATCATAAATTGTACAACTTATATTTGGAAGAAATTGATCTGATAGCAGTTGTGCAGACAAAATAGAAGACGCAAACTGACAAACTATTACGTATCCGCACCAAAATTAATTAATTATTTGTAAATATTTAGCTAAGCAATATTACTCGTATATACTTCGATTTTTTGACTAATAGTTTGAAACAAATTCACACTGTGACTGCTTAGCTAAGGCCTCTCTCCCACCTGAGAATCAAACTTTCACCTCAGCAAACAACAAATTTCACCCCCATTAACGGTAAAACTGTTCCTTCCTTAGTATTCAATCATTAGTCAATTTTAAATCAATTGGTGAAAATCAGTGTGCATCCTACAATTTCCTTTTTCCTATTGAAAATCAATCACACAGCATCCTCTGTCACGAGGTAAAGATACCGCCGCCGCGATGGGCTACCCATCACATACCACTTGAGAAAGCATTAATTACACTCTCTCACACACACACAGCACAGTTCTCCAAAGTAACGGTACAATTTGCATGTAAAAATTAATTATTTATAAGCACTTATTAACCACAATCAATTGTTGCCCGTCTTGACATGTGACATAATTTCTATACGGGAAATTCGCCTGACAGGTGCATCATACACCTGAAAAAAAAAAAAAAAAAAATCCGACCTTAAAAAAAGCTCCAGACAAGACCCAAAAAATATCGATTCTCCTCTGAGAGAGAGGTGTATAATTTCCCGCGCAACGCACGGAACCCTTCAATTGAAATCATTCATCTTTGAAGCTGGACTCCAGCCGGCAGACACTACTAACAAAAAAAAAAAAAAGATACCAAAATTTTTTATAAATATTCATGCGGATTCACCGTCTTCATCGTCGTCGTTGCTTTGAAATATCGGCACCCAGGCGACTGTTAAATGAATGAAGATCACAGGAATGCATGAGTGCAGCGCAGCCGTAGGCGCATTGTGGAAGAAAGTCTTTGACCAACTCAACGAATTATGTCTGCACTCGCTTCCATATGCAGTTTCGGTGATTAAGATACATGGATACATAGCATCACCTTGCGGCTAAGGAGCGCATATTTTAAATTTGCAATGCAGTCACTGGGATGCTGAGGATAGGTACATACAACGGATTGCATGGAATGCAGTGGATGCCTGAAATACCGGTTGTCTTTTGTGAAAAAGAAGGGGAATGTTGTGTCACCCGGTAGGAATTTTCTAACTCTGACGTGATTCCATAATTATTTCCTTTTTCGTTCACAAAAAAACCTTGAAAATCTTACAGACATCTTTGAACGTAGGTGGATACACATGTTAAAGTAAATCTCTTTCATTTCGTCATGGCCCATCCCATCCTCTATCAAAATTCATCATCATCTATCCCGTCATCATCATCGCCATAACCATCTGAGGCTATTTGAAAGGTTATTCTTTTCTGGTGTACCCTTTTTGAGAATTCTACAAAAAAAGAAAATACCTAATAAATGGATATACGCATGTTTATTTCATAAAAAAAAGGATACCGAGACAAGTAGACCCACCTTTAGCTCTACGTTTTTTTTTTTTTTTTTATTTTACTCGAGTGTTCAATTGCCTCGGGAAAAAAAAAACCTCCAAAAAGGCCGAACGGACGAGAGCAGGGAAAGTATTTTTCCACTTCATGTTAAGTTCGGGTGCTTATTATATTTTTGTTCGCATTTATCAAGCCAATAAAGGAAGCGAACCGAAGGAGATGGGGAATGTATCTGAGTAAAAATGCTTCAATTTACTTGACATTATGTACGAATATCAATGAAAATATCAGCTTACGAACAAATTTCATCAATGTTTATTTTTCGGGAAATTTTCTATTAAATTTTCTAAAAAAAATTCCAAGAATTCGACGCAAAAAATAGAAATTGAAAAACTCATTTAATGAAAAAAAAAAGTGACATCATATTTAATGGATTAGCTTACGGAAATCAAGGATAGATGGTCTTTTTAATTATCGATAAATTTGAAATTATTTTTAGACAATGTTTTCCTTATTTATCTTGTCTAAAAGACGCTCTTGAAATAAAGCTGAAACAGCCGTATAGCCTCAAGTGTAATTACTGACATCAACCTCTCGAGGAATAGATTGAGGATGTTGGTTAGCAACATGTACCTACACTACGTGTCACTTGAATAAGGCCGAACTCTTAAAAGGATACCATTTAATAGATCTATAGTAAATGGTTTTTTGACCAGTAAAATCAAATTATTTGATTAACAATTAAACCGTTTTTTGATCATCAGAAAATTATTTTTTAATTTCAAAAATGATTAGCAAAAAATTAATTATTTGATCAGCAGAATATAATTTTTTGATGAGCAGAGAAAATAAAAAAATCAGCAGAATAGAAAAATAAAATTTTGGTAGAAAAGTAAAGCAGTTATGCTTGGTTGCGAATTTTAGAAAATAATATTAAAAGATTCGCCCGAATTTATTATTTATTTTTGAAAACAATTCCTTTGTTTTAATTTTCTTTATCTTGCAAAATTGTTCCTTTCTGCTGATCACATAAATCGTTTTTACTAATCATTTACTTTTTACGCCGACTTTGTTTTCTATTTTCTGCTGATCAAAAAATTATCGTTTGCTGATTGAAAAATGTTTTTCTTGTGGATAATTTATTTTTGTAAGCATATTTTGTTGGTCATTTAATTATTTTGGCTGGCACGTTTAAGGAGTGTATTAGGAGTATATTGTAGTGAATGTAATTAGGCAAAGTTTTAGAATTTGTACAGATTTCTGATTGTTTTGAACCAAAAAAGTAGCATACATTTTTATCACTTTATGAATAATTTTGATTATAATTATTTTAAAATAAAAAAATCGTTGTTTTCAATACATGCTTCCTATAGGATTCTAATATTGAAGGTAAATTTGAGTAATTACATAAACGGTACAAGATTACAAATAGTTAAACCTTTCGTGCAAAGTAGGTGACTCTCTAAACTGCACAAATTTTTGAAGCACAATTAGTTAGGTTAGCTTAGTTATGGAGCTTTTGAAGTTTATAGAAACACTTTCAAAGACAGCCTCAAATGACGCCTTCTATTGTACGGATATGCACAAAATTCAATGAGAAGTCTTATTCACTTTGTGCCAAACTTGTCGAGTACGAGTAACATGAGGAGTAGATATTACACTTCAGTCAAGAGAGCACAATCTCAGAGTCAGAGTTGACGAGCATGTGAGATCGATTGTCCAAAGCGGAACTCGGACTCAGTTTCACATGTAGAAAAAAGAGATCATTCTTAACTGCTCTGACTAGATGGATTTGAGTCAGGTCTCAAAGCTCTCTGTCTTATTTGGTTGCGATTAGAATTTGTTAGCGGCATGTTAAATAAAAAAAGTAAAAATGTCTTCTGAGAGTGAAAAAGTAAATTGGATCACTTTAATAAATTTTTGATTAAAGAACTAAAGTAAAATACAAATTTGCTCGAAAAGGCGAGGAAGAGGAATGCAGTGCTAAAAATTGAGGTTGCTTACTCGTATACAACGGGCGAAAATCTTCGCCAACTGTCTTAATAAATTCGATTTGTAACGAAATTTAGCTGAAATTCGGCCATCTTGACAGTTGTATAGGTATATGAACTGAGTAAAGGAAATACCATGCCTAACTATTTATGAGATCGATCTCGTGCAATCAATCTGTCTCACATGGAGCTTTCAATTTGTGATCGATCTCAACACTTTGAGATCGAGCTCACAACATGAGATCTAACTCGGTCAGTGTAATTATTTTTTTTTTTTTTTTGCACACCATGTTAAGAATTATCCCAGAAAGGTGAGTAAACAGCTTGAACTCATCTTTTTGCATACGACCTATTATGTCGACTGTCTTGATCGCTATGATGTCATTTGGAAAGTAAAAAATATGGCCGCTTTTAGTTTGTATGAAAACATACGGCTCTCGCTGATAGATACAGTGGCCTGGAAATATTGTACGTTGTGCAGAATCACGAATGCACGACCAAGTTTTGTCCCATTCTAAGAAGCTCCACAACCACAAAAGGTTTCAGGGTCGATGTAGGGGGATTCTGAATACCACATGGCAAGTTCATTAGTAACCTGATCTCCCTCGATGTCGTCATCTTCTAGAATTTTAATGGGTGTGATATTATTGTGAACAGCGAGCTGTTTTGCGGTGTTCAGACAGTGCTAGGCAAGTTTTAATGCAAAAGGGATATAGTTGAAACTTTGACAACGTATATAGGGCCCTATAAATAACCAAACCAGCATTACAAAACCATCAAATCCCATGGTGCGATCTATGCTACCTATGGTGTTGTACTCTGTGAGTCTTCGACTTTGGGACACACTATTGAAAAAAGTTGATAGCTTTTAATCACTTATAATTAATAATTTCTTATTAAGGATAAAGGGATTGCAGAAGTAAACTTACCTGTACCTTGGGGTGTGAAAATATTATTAGCCTTTCCTAGCAATTGAATGCGATAAGACTGACTCAGCTTATCGCAGTCATTCTTGCGTATTACATGTTTCCAACCCATGAAAATAATTAGAAGTGAATAAAATGTTATACCAAAGCTCTATACTATTCCCTCTATTCTTCTTTTCTGATGGCTTTACTCAGGATGGACTCAATATTTCTATAAGTGAGCCTTACATTTCCAATAGGCATTCAGGTATTCCAAATTAAGGTTAATCAAATATATTACTACTTGGCCCTACTAAACCCAATCAGATTGTAAATGGGCCAGCTTCATTTCATCCTTAATGAATGACATAAGGGTGAAACTTCTTTCGAGTAAGGATGATTTCATTTTTGCTACCGTCTTCCAAATCCACTACAAATATTAATAAAAAATCGCAGTAAAATGCCTAAAGCACATTGGGTGTATTCATGTATCTATATATTTACATCGTTAAAAAGATAAACAGTAGTTTTCCTGCCCCGACCACTCATCAGAAACATTAACTTCAACCCACTCTTCCTTCTGCCAAAGACAATATAGTTGCCAAAGGTTATTAATTTAGGTTCGATTGTAGTCAAATTCATGAAATGTCTTCTTTCAATTATTGTACGTTACTTTGCCTCAAGGCTGTAATGCAGGAAATATTTTGAAACCAACATTTAACAGATTTATCTGTTTTGTTCACTTTCATTGTTTTTTGGCCGTAAAAACCTTGTAAAATGGTACGAGTTCATATTTTTCACTAAATATTCGTCGTTATCGTCTAAGTTTTCTTTTCATGATCATTGGTAAAGTTCTTCCTTTTATGAATGGCAAATTGCGCAGCACTCTGTGAATGGAAGTACTTAAACGATGTCGTTCGACAGAGAATTATTATTAAAACCTCACAAAAGAACACTTTACAAACGACGCGGCCACAGCTCCAGATAGTATTCAACAAAACAAATTATTTTGGATTTTCAAATCCGGTTTCTTTGTGAATAGAAAAGGAAAAAAAAATATGTATATATATATCTCAATCAGTTGAATGACAACAGCAGGTACAAGATTAATGTTCTTTCTTTCTTCTTGTTGTTCTTTTTTCATGTTGGATGTTCACTTTCTCACTTTTTTTTTGGAAATCATGAAATCACCCCTATGAAGGCCTACAAAATTAATGTAGATTCCGCCTCCGAAAAAAAAAAAAAACCAAAACCATTTGGAACTTGAACAAATTGTGACACGAACATATCTGTACGAGTATTGTTCCATTTTTCAGACACACGAAACGAAAACGTTTTCTGGGCTAAACTACATAATTTCAGATAGGAATGATAGATACAAATGATCTTCAACAAATCTAGCATCTCATTAATATGCATTGACATCACAATCACGACGACGATAGCCATTTTTAAAAACTCTTTCAAATTCAGTGCAAGGATACCATCGAGGTCGGTCGATTTAGTATCTTTGATATACTCGTACGCTTATACACCATGTAAAGAGTGACTTAACGAGATGCACATTTAATCAGTTTTATCGTAGTAATAAAGAATTTAATTACATGAAAGATATACAGATACTTTGGCATCCACACATACGAGTATGCCCAGATTCGAGCATCAAAATGTGCGATCTTCGTAGTCTTATTGCAATAATAGACTTTGGAATGCAAAAAAAGAGCCATGTGAGGTATGTTTTGTTGTTTTCTTGTTTTGAAATTTAAAAATAGATTTACGATATTTTCATCCGGATAGGATTCGTTTTTGCTACAACAGAACTCATTAAGGCGGCTTCTAATGAGACGCAAATAAAAATAGCTAAGGCCAGAGTGCATTGGCAAAAACAAAAAAGGGGGCTCTGGTGAATTCGTCGCGGAATATACGAGTAGTCTCTGCTTTAGTTGAACGGACAATGAACATTTTTTATGATGAATAACTTTAAAGACAAATGATATTAATAATTTAACTTCCTATGACGCATTGAAACAGAATGATCATCATTATATTTCCTTATAGTCAAGCCTTGGGATGTTATTTTGTGCTTGTTAATGGCTTATTGTACAAGACGTGTCGTGAGGATATTATATGTACGTGTTTACAAAACAAGCAAATATGAAGTAAAATCCTGTTTGTCATGCATAGATTACCCGCGTTGGGCGCCAAAATTTAACGTTACCAACTCCATTCTTTAGGTACCGCATTCTTCCATACTCTATCTAAGCTGATGAAGGTGTCATCATTATAAACGACACCAATTCATTACCACCCTTATCTGGGTTCCAGATACTAAAATACATGTCAGAGAACGAACAGCGAAGTTTTTGTTTCGGTATCAATGTCATGTCAAAATTACAGATACGTCAGTTACATGTTAAAGAGCAGAGTCGACCTAATAATTTGAACAGAATGGTACATATCGGTTTTTAATGCAGTAACTCTATCTGTGCTGCCGAATGATGTACATGTATTATCCTAAAGTCTACGTGACACAAATGTGTTTTGAAAATTCGGCCCCATTCAAGTGAATCGCGGAGTACAATAGTTCTTTATCGAACATCTGTCCGCTTCTGTTTTTTATGTTCTTTGTCTTAGATGCATAGGGATGAGATGAATCACACAGTAAATCGTCGTTAAATCGTTTTTATAGCGTTCGTCATTAATTTTTAATATTAGAGCATTTTGGGCTTAAATATTTCCCCGTAATGGCTATATAATAGGTTATTCGATCAAACAGTTATACGGAATATATTGGAATTAAACAGTTTGTTGACTTTATTGTTGTCATAGAATTTTTTCGTAATCGGTGATATAGTGTTTTTTTATATTTTTTTTTATATTTACCCTGTGACAAAGCTTTATAATGACCCCAACATTACACCGTTTGTAGTATATTTGCTTTGAATATTTGGATAAGTGAAAACAAGCCATATTTTGAAATAAAAACTATGACTGATGTGGTGCTTCTCTCATATCTACATAGGATATGCCTAGCACATCAACTGAAATTTCTAACTTTCCTACTGGACTGGGTATGTGGATTCCACTCCATGGTGTATGTTGCAACCGAATCGCTGTAAAGTGTGACCTATCTATTGACATCATGTGAATAAAACTATTTGTTTGAGATAACATTAGGCCAGAAAATTCTCAAGATGAGGAAAAGGCATTTGTTTATGAAGGACTGTAAATTATAAGTGACACAACAGCTTAGGCTTTGTGCTGAAAACTTTATTTTATCAGATTTTTAACAACATACCGAATGCAGCTTTCATTTTCCCGATTTTTCTGTCCACATTCAGCTCGGTGCAGCCATTTTTTGGGACAAATCTTGCTAGATAAAGAAAGTTGTCAAATTTTCGACTTTCTGGTCGGCAATTCTTACTTGACCAATGAATAAGAAAGGCCGAGTACTTTTGTCTTGCCCGTATTAATTGTTACTGCCACTCTGTTTGCTTTGGCTTCTGTACAAGTCTATTATTCTGCACGAAAACAAAATAATAATGGTGACAATACGCAACCTTGTCGCACTCTGTTTTGAACTTCAAAGACTTCCAACACCTTACGGTTGTACAATGCAATACATGATACTCTGCATCCTCGTAAATAGACTTTATAATAGCTACATATGAGTTTTTGGAGGATATTTCTTATGCGCAGGCCATAATGGATAAAATTCGAGTTCACACATAGACTTTGAGAACTCGGCCGACTGTGATCGAATCGGAAATCAGTGTTCTGAAATAAATTTTGGGGGAATTTGGCGTTTCGTCTCACCCTCATTCCCAGAGCCGATAACATTCCAGAATCTCATTGTAATCCTATTTCCGAGGTATTGTAGTTAGTTTCGAAGCATTATGCGGCTTTTACAAGTGCAGGCTGCTGGCCCACAGCCAAAACAAAATTTAAGCTGGTATTTTGTACAAATAACTCGTCATTCGTCCCCTCTTGTTCGCATTTTCCAAATAAATTCTTAGATTGCACTACTTGGAGGCAGAACTTGCTAATAGATCTACAAAATGTTCGGTTATAGTTTATAGGGAGAAGCCTTTGCCAGTTACTATCATAGCAGGTTATTGCCGAACTGTCGGATAGTTCGTTGTCAGATATGTGCCATCTTGCAAAGGCAACTAAATAGTTAGTTAGACAATAACTAGGAATTAAAAAGTTGTTTATATAATTAATTGTTTGCACAAGATTTTAGACCAAAATCGCGACAGCCGAACAAGAAGAATAACCGTAAGTTTACTTCCTCTGCTAGAGGCTCTGACACAAAAATGAGGAAACCTCTCCAAGTTCATTCAGAAAGTCCGCCTCTTCTATGGCACATGAAACGGATGTTCGCCGACAAATTCGTAGTTCGTTCACGTCAATCCAGAGAAAACTCTAAACTTTCTGAAAACTACTTTAGACATTTTTATAGAATGGTACAATATAGTTGTCACACTGTCACAGATGTTTCTCTTCCTATAAAATCTTTGCTATATAATGCAAAGCCCCTATTTTGGCCAATTTTGACGAACAAGCCCTGACGGTTCTGTTCAGATACATATGTAACTCTATCCGGAATAGTGCACTCGTCGTGGATTCAAAGATCACAAGTTTCAAAAGTTCTAGCTATTGATGCGATGTTTTTTTTAAGCAAATAAATATTTAGTATCTCTAAGGACCTAAAACATATTGTCTGTCTATGTCATGTCCAAACGCACTTGAGAGTAGCAGTGATTTAATCGCTCTTAAGAATACAGCTAACGTTTGATTGCTTTCTTCTCTTTAGTGCTCAGTTGCGTTTGCTGCTCAGTACTCTTTGCATATGCTTGTTGCGATGTACCCCTTCTGCTCTTTTAAGGGCTGTTGTTTGTGTATATTGAATAAAGAAAACAAATAAAGAAATATAATAAAATGAGGAATGCTTATTAAAAAAAAAAACAACCAAATGAATTGCAAGTGGCAGGAACAAGAAAAAGAAAACATAAAGGAAAGTGACAATTCGTCGAAACGAATCATATAATACCCTATCCCTCATCTTCTAACTTACCCCTAATATAAGGATATTATTAACAACTTTATCACAAAACTGTTGTTGCAACTCTTTCCTAACAGAATTTATATTTGTAACCGAAGTTCACGGATTTTGATGAGATATTCTCAATAAGACTCAACCATCACCGTAAATAGCTTTGAAACAGCAATATATGTATGTATGGGTTTTTTAATCAAAATTAATATACCCTGCATAGGTATAATAAATCTACACAAACGAACGACGAAGAATGAAATTCTCTCTCTCTCCTTAGAATCATACACAAGTGTGAGTACCTTGAGCCTATTTTGATTTGGGCAAGAGTAAAAGAGGCATGTGAACTGCAGTTTAGTATGTACCTATCTGCGCAATATTCAAGCAGTGTGTGCGTCTGTGTAGGATCGAAGCAGTAAAAGCATTGAGCAGCAGAGCAGTTATACTCTAATTATAGGAATCTCAACTATTGAGGAACAGTGAACAACCAGTGTATGTGAAAGCATTGAGCAGCTGACCAATTATCCTGTAGAGTAACGGCTACTGTTCTCTGCTCAGTACCAAGAACAGTGTGATGAGTAACAGTGATCGCAATCACAGTTTCATCTTTACCTTTTCGTAGCTTTTGTTTCACCCAATCTCACTGTAACATTAATAAGCTTGAAATTATTCTATTCTCTTATTATTATAGTATTGATCCTAAAGTGCAAATGCTGAATTTTATACAGGGTGTTTCTTAAATATTGTTCGCCATTTTGGGATCTGATAAAGCATTGAACAGAAAATATGAACAGAAATTACGTTATGTTAAGTATGAGTCCGACTTTTTCATTAAGGCGTTATACTGGTTTCTAAGTTCTTTATTTTACAATCTTGTCTGGGCTGGGATTCGAAGATCCTCTTAGCTGGATCATTATTGTCCATTCGCTCGATGTGGCTGAGCCAGTGTAGTCGTTGTATGATAGGTAATTAAAAACTTACATATTTCAAGATACATAACAAATGCAATTGAAATATTAAGTCTGAAGCAATTTTTCACTCTCTTTATTTGACCGGGGCAGTCACTTTAAATATTTGGCTCTAGGTTTTGTGGTATTTCAATTTTATTTGCTTTATATCTTTCAAAGTATGAGTTACATATAAAAACTGCATTCACAAAATTGTAAGCTCTTTTAACTACATTTCACACTGTGAAACAAACAGGTCTTATTATTATACTTTTTTCATAATAATTACCCTTTTTTTCTCAAAAATGTATATTGAAAAAAAAAAAAAAAAAAAAAAACGTACCACCCCTAATGAAGTGAGCGTGGCCCTGCGAATTTTTTAAAACAGATGTGCAATGATATTTTTCTATTCATAGGATACTTTAGCGATTTGTAAAAAAAATTATCACAAAACTGCTGTTCTGACTTTCTTTTAGCAGAAAGTAAGAAAGACGTAGCTACAGATTCTAATGATTCACAATAAAACTTAACAATCAAACTTCCCCAAAAAGTAGGCGTGACCATGTATAAGGTATGGACGAAATGTGGATATATGTAAATATCGCTATTATTTCTCTATGTTACAAACTACATAAGTATCAAAATTAATATACCCTGGATAGGGTATAAATGAGCTAAATCGTATTTATCTCAAAGTTGCAAGGAAACTATGCTTTACTTATGTCCTGTATCCCCTTGTGGGTCCTAGGGCCTCTACAATGCCTACGCGCCATCGTGTGCGATTTCTGGAAATGTGCCTCAGCTCTCCCCAACTCTTTCCCAGTTGCCGTGCTTCCTTCTCAACTGTTCTGCGCCACGTACTCCTAGGACCGCCGCGTATCCTGCCATCCTGGGTAAGCGGGTTCCATTGCATCGTTTGGTTAGCTATGGACCTGTCACCCTTTCGGATAGTGTGACCGATCCACTGCCACTTTCGTCGTCGTATGGTTGTGCCTATAGGTTCATGGCCCGTTCTCTGATAAAGCTGTTCGTTAGAGATACGGTTTGGCCAGAATATCCTTAAGATGTAACGTAGACACCTATTGACAAACGTTTGCAGCTTCCTCGTGATAGTGACGGTCACTCTCCAGGTACCACATCCATATAGCAACACGGATTCAACGTTGGAACGGAACAGTCGTAGCTTGGTGTTTAAGCTAATTGCATTACTTCGCCAAACTATGGATAGCATCCCAAACGCAGATTTTGCTTTACCTATTCGGCTGGCTATATCCTGTTCGGTTCCGCCATCGGTTGAGACAATACTCCCAAGGTATTGGAAACTCTCTACTCTCTCAACCGTTTGTCCAGCAATGCATATATGAGTTGATCCTAGGCTGATCATTTTTGTTTTTGCCGAGTTAATTTTCAGCCCAACGACGTCTGCTTCCCTCTCCACATTTGCTGTCATTTGGTGAAGGTCCATTATTCTGTGAGACAGTAGGCATACATCGTCGGCGTAGTCGAGGTGTTTGAGTTCAGATGTAAGAGTCTATCGAATTCCTCCATTTCCTGTTGATAAGGCCGCATTCAGCACATCGCTAATCACCAATAAAAACAATATTGGTGAAAGTATGCAGCCTTGCCGAACCCCACTTTGGACTTCGAATTCCTCAGACAGCCTTCCTCTGTGCAAAACGTGACATGTGGACCCATCATATGTAGCTTTGATAATTGCTATTAATTTATCCGGAATGCCTCTCCTGCGCAAGGCACGCCAAATAAATTCCCGATTGACACTATCAAACGCCTTTTCAAAATCGATGAACAACAGGTGAAGTGGTGATCGATATTCAACACATTGCTCGATGATGATCCGCAGGGTGTTGATGTGGTCGACACAGGAGGATCCAGAGCGGAAACCTGCTTGTTCGGCATCAAGTGTGTCTTCAAGGTGTTCTTTGATTCGCTCCAGGATGATTCTAGCTATTATCTTGGCCACAGCAGGCAGCACGCAGATACCTCTCCAGTTTTCACACTGCATTAGGTTGCCTTTTTTAGGGAGCTTGACAATCATTCCCTTTTTCCACTCATCTGGAAAACTCTCGGCTTCCCATGTTCTCCCGACAAGTGGGAACAGTAGCTCTGCCGATGCTGTTGGCGCAGCTTGAAAAAGCTCCGCGGGTATGCCGTCAAGTCCTACCGCCTTATTAGTTGTCAGTGCTTTGATTGCGGTAATAATCTCCTCTTTACTGGGGGTTGTGGTGCGAATTCGGGAACTTCTTTCTACGGACACTTCAGTCTGACTTGGGTGCATATTGCTGGCGAATACTCGGTTTAGAACCGAAGCAAAATGCTCCTTCCATCTCTTCAGTTGATCCTCATCCGATATTAGCAACGAACCGTCTAAGCCTTTCACTGGGTATTGAGTAGAGCTTCGGCCACCTATAAGCTCTTTAGTGATTCTATAAACGGTTCTGCTGTCGCACCTCGCTGCTGCTTCTTCTGCTTCCGTAGCCAGCGCATTGATGTAATTGCGCTTGTCACGTCTCACGCTACGCTGTACTTCTCTCATCTTCATGCGATATAGGGACTCAAGCTCGATCCTCCCTGCTGCTGGAGTTGCTGCAATTTGAGCTCTTAGCTGTTTTCGTTCGTTGATCCTTCTCCAGGTATCCTCGGAAAGCCACGCCCGATCCCTGTGATCGACCGACAATCCTTTCAGCACCTGATGTGAAAACAGTTTTCACAGCGCACCAATGGTCTTGAGAGATGGTCCCTTAATTCTGGCGCACTGTGGGAACTCTCAGTCGGTCTACATTGAACCTAGGTATTCTTGTGTCATTAGATCTACGAACGGCAGCAGTGCGTAGTCGGAGAGTAACTATCATAAGATGGTGATCTCATACCAACCCCATGTCGGCACCTCGCCTGTTTCGGACGTCTAGGAGACTACTTCTAAAACGGCGACTGATGGCAAAATGGTCAATTTGGTTGGAGGTTGCTTGCCTGTCAGTTGACACCCAATTGATTTTATGGCAGGCTTTGTGCTCAAACATGGTGCCACCTATGACAAGACGATTTGCGTTGCAAAAGTCAACAAATCTTTCGCCGTTGTCATTCCGATTGCCTAGTCCGTGCCGTCCCATAACATGTTTGAGCCCTTCGTTGTCGCAGCCTACCTTGGCATTCAGGTCCCCCATCACAATGAGAATGTCGCCGTTGGGTGTTGCATTATGAACAGCTTCCAACTGGTTGTAGAAGTTCTCCTTTTCTTCCTCAGACGAACCATCGGTGGGGGCGTAACACTGTATGATGGTGACGCGACGTACTCTCGTCCGGAATCTGGCCGTTAAAATCCTATCACCGTGCGGTTGCCAGGTAATTAGGCCTCTGCGTGCTGTTGGCGTTAGCAGCAGTCCAACTCCATATCCACGGGGGTTTCCGGTTGGTCTTCCGGAGTAGAGTAATACAGTATTACGCGTTGGGGATTGGTACTCACCCGCATCTAACCATCTTATCTCGCTTACTCCCAATATGTCCAGCCTATATCGCATGAACTCATGCTCCAATTGAAGGAATCTGGCGTTCTGAGGTCCTTCACTCTGAGAGTCAAGGAGCGTCTTCACATTCCAGAAACCAATCTTAGTCCGGGAACGATAGCCAAAGGTCGTCAACGTATTATCAGTCCTTATCCGAGGCATTGTGTCGGTTTCCATATCAATCGCCATGCAGATCCCCAAACTTAAACTATAGGCCATACTCGTATGTTTCAAAATCTTTTAAAATTGCATGTAATACCTTCTGATCAAAAAGTACTCGGCATTCTTCAATATTCAAAGTAATCACCATTGCAAGCAATACACATATTCCAACGCTTCCTCCAATCTTCAAAAGACTTTTCATAGGCCTATTTTGGAATCGCCTTCAGCTCCTTCTGCTCCTCCTTTATCGCCTCAATCCTCTCAAAACTCTTTTCACGAAGTGGTAACTTGAGTCGTGGGAATAGGAAAAAATCACAAGGAGCAATGTCAGGTGAATATGGAGCTTGTGTAGCTTGTGAAGCTTTAATACGCTCACGTAATACTCCTTACGAGTCCGGCCTGGCGGAATAAATTCGGAGTGGACCACACCACGGCAATCAAAGAAATCGGTCAACAAAGCCTTGATTTTGGATCGACTCTGTCGTGGTTTTTTGGGTTTTGGCTCGTCTGAGAAGCGCCATTCCGATGATTATTGGTTAGCTTCGATGTCATATTCATAGACCCATGTCTCATCACCGTTAATGATGCCATCGATAACATTTTGGTCCAAAGAAAGCATTTCTTTAGCGACATCAATGCGATGCTGTTGCTGTAACAAATTCTGCGAAATTCGCAGAGCACAACAAAAGCGCACAGACAAATGGCGCTCAAACAGATATTTGAGCGCCAGATGACAGATGTACCAACCTAAAAAAAAAAGCTTTTGACAATATCTCAAGCGCGGTTTGTTTGAATGGGAAATTCCGGGTACTTTTTGATCAGATGGTAGATATCTTTTGCTCGATTAAATGTAGAATTGCTGAAATTGGTATAGACATGGTGAAGATAAAGGTATAAAAAACATAAAATCCGGTATAGGTCCTTAATTGGGCCAAATTTTTAATTACTCCTATAGGGCAAGTATTGTTTTCCCAAAAATTGTCGATCTCGAAATTTTAATCAATTTTGGTATTACAGTTTTTTTTTTTTTTTTTTTTTTTATAATTTGCGCGCGCCAAATGGGATATGAATACCATTAAATTATTTCAGGGCACGGGCGTTTGCAGAAATTGAGAGAGAGAGAAAGGAAGATTGGTGTAGTGGGTTTGAAACTTAGGTGGTATTAAGTTTCAGTAAACTCCAAGGGTGGCATCCAGATAACTGGGGAGCTTGTTTGTTTTGCTTTTTGTCGTTGCTCATGATTCACAGTATTTTTTTCCCTCCACCTGATGTCATCATCACGATCAAGTTGCATTTAAGCCATATGACCACTCTACTGCCAGTGTTATGCCTTCGCAGTAGAGTTGACTAAGCTTTCGCAATTGATCGACTTTTTTATTTATTTCAAACGAAATAAATAGATGATTGTTGAGATCAGGATTTGAACCGTGAACCAAGAGCGTGACAAGCGTTGATGTTACCACTACACCACGGCCACCCTTAAGTTAAGTTAAGTTATGGAGGAACTACAAAAGTAGGTCTTGCAATTCTGTCTGCCTAGCCGTCTGTCTGTCTGTAGCTAGCTGCAACCTAAACGGTTGGACGGATTTTTTTCAAACTTTATATCTAGTGTCTGTGGGATAATGTCCAGAGAAGAAATTGGAATTTTCGCTCTAGACTCAAAATGAACGGTACTTTATTAAAGGTGTAATTTTTCTGGAAACCGTCTCCAACGATTCCAATAAAATTTCATATCTGATGTGACACTGACGTTTGCAATATGTCTGCGTACTCAAACAAATTTGATTAACGGTACTTTTACTTATTAGCGAATTTGTGAAAAGTGGCTCTTTCTCGGATATTTCGATGATGATTTTATTCAAAATTGATATCTAAGTCATCTTCGATGTACTGACATGGTAATGACAGCATTTTTCGAAAACTAAAGCATTGTTGTCTCTGTTGAACTTTGTATAAATTTTAAATCGGAACAATATACGAATGAACAGCATATATGAAGCGAGTACGTTCGACTTAGTCATGCCCTTTATTTGTTCAGAATTTAAAATTAAATTCCCATCCAACCGTATACTTACGAAAAGAATAAATTTACATATGTTTAACCTTTGCTATTACTCGTATTTTTAATGAACCGATCTTTGATCTAAAATTAAATTTCTTTATTTCTTCTCTTTCCAGGTAAGTGGACACACTAATTTACTTCGAGGACATTACTGCAACCATATTGCAATTATCTCGCCAAGGTTTGTGTAACTTAAAGCGTAGGCAGCGAAGCCAAAGAGAAATACAGGAGGATCAATTATATGAGAATGGGAAAATATTTCTCGAAATAAATTTTCTTTTTGAATAGCATTTGATAGAAGGAAATGTAAAAAGAACAGATACCCACATACAGTATAAAGGCAAATTCTTAAAATACCCAGTAGCGATGAAATGGTGATTTAGAGGAGCTACTTACAGATCACACAATTTCAACAGTGAATAGCTTTCGGCAGCGTAATTACAGTTGTATCTGTAGCTTGCGTCAAGTTACAAATTATTATTGCAGGCATTATACTAGATGAATGTACTTGTCTTATTGCTAAGCATTTTATAATAAGATAATTTAAAGTTATTTCATTGGTAAAGCGGTAATGGCATTGATTATGGAGAGTTAGTTGAATAGGTCGTTGACGCACATCACAATAATATTTAAGACTGATGCGTAAAAGGGTAGGAGTGCTATGTTGTTCGGAATCTATTTTTAGCTTGGTTATTGTTTATTTTTAAACGACAACTAAAAATCTAAATATAAATATTTAAATATTTTCAGAGAGGATTAAATTATGGTGTGTATTTCTTAAGTATTTTCTAAAAAAACAAAAAAATAATTACTCTCCAACAGGCAGATTTAATAAAACACTGGATTCATGTAGACATCTTTTGAGGATCATACATCTTTGATAAGATTTAAGGAATAATTAATCAGTGCTAAATGTCGTGAAATCTAGCGTTTTATGTTTTTTCTGGTGCTAGTGTTTATTTCGGCTAGCTAGTCAGTCATAAAATGTTTACAAGCCACAAGAGTGTACAACATACGTATATTAGTTTCAGGTTCCTGTGATTATTTTTATTTTATTTCTTCATTAAGCATTGTTGTAAATCGAAAATAAAACATCTTTCCTTTATGAGTCAGATACATTTATATATAATTCACTAGCATCATAACTTCTCTATAACTTTCTACAAAGTTCTTGAAGTTCTTTGCAATTATAAAGCACTCTATAGGACTGTGCTTCTAACTTTTAGATAAACTATAGCATAGACCTGTTGATCAGCATTATTCATCAAAATTCAAAGCAACTGCTTTTGTATTAACACTTCGTAACCAGATTGTAGAGCTTCACCTAAAATAAAATAAAAGATTTGTAAACCGGCAAACCTTACAGGCGGACCAGTAGGGATGCAGTGAAGTGGGAGGGTTGTGATCCTTCTACTCCGGATCATAGCCTCGCCGTAAGAAAAAGAAAAATAAGAAAATAAAAGATTTGTACCTCAAACGATCTTTTCATGTATTTTGCATGACCCAGCGATGCATTCATACACTGGGTATCATCGATTGATTTTTTTTCTGTTGACATTTTTGATAGTCTGAAACTATTTACATACTCGTATGAATACAAATATGCTATCAACAGTGTTTTCTGCATTCACATACCTCGCCGCAGTATGTGCATAGATCTGTTATACTTAAACGCATTCTGTTTAGGTGGGCCGCTGACAGACTTGAATAAGCAAGGCGTAAAATAGTACGAGTAAGCTTGCACAAAAACATATTTAGAACATTTTTTAGGTAACACAGTCCATGAGTATTGCCTATACGACATCAATTTCAGAAAGGTCAGGGTAAAATATCCGGCTGGGAAAAAAGTGAGCGTTTCAGTAGCGATACTTTTCGTTACTGTTTTACAGTAGCACCTCTCCATTTTTCCGAACTTTTCTGAGCAGATCCCTCTTTGTCCCTCCCTTTCTGTTTATAAAGCCGACGAGCAGTTCTTTTCCTATTTTGCTGGGCCACTTCGTAGGCTTCCGATTTTTTCATCGTTTTTTCCGGGCACAATCGGCATCAAACCAAGGTTTTAGAGTAGGTGGTTGAGTGAAACCAAGGCAAATCACCTGCGGCACTTCTAAAGGTTTGCTGCAATGCAGCCTCTGGTCCTCCGCACTTGCTGTTGCTGTAGTTAGACTTTTATAAAGTTATTGGGACACGCGATAAGCAATCGTTCCGGCAATGCCTTGTAATTCTAGTCTCTCCACGTAGACTTTCTCTCGGTGGTGCTTCTTGTCGCTACGTTGCCTTATATTAGCAATTGTTCGTTTGCCATAACTACATGTGAATCGATATTCACACCTCGGCACGTGTCTATCAATTGCAAAGTGATTAATTTGGTTCATGGTGTTTTGATCACACTGCTTTCCGTTTTACTGAAGTGGTATTATACTTTTCGAAGTGGACTATACTTTCCGACAGACATACTCAAGGTGACATCCTTTCGGATTATCTCTGGGACATTGTTCGAATTTTTTTTTTTTTTTGTTTTCGAAAAGTGTGTAAAAGCAGTTTTTGGTGCAAAAGTCTTTCTTTTCTGCATTAGCTTTTGGATTTTTCATCACTCAATAGTCTCCCTTCCGCTCGCGGCAAGTGAATCCGACGTTCTGGTTCTTCATGCATAATCCCCTCCTTATTGAGAAGATAACTCAAATTACACAGGTAGTAGAGTAGTCTAATGTCCGTCATTACGGTTAGTATTGATACCAAGTAAGTATTGATAGTTTCTCGTCGATACCCAATAATTTTGTATTTTGTATATTTTTTGGTATTGAAGACAGAGTATCGAATCGACACAAAAAATTTGTAATAAAGTACCTATCTATTCGAATGATCAACTATTTAATGGCACAAGTCAATACTTTTAAGCCCGAACTTCGGGTAAAAATGTTAGCATCATACTTTCTGCTAAGAAAAAGTCATAACAACAGTTTTTCTGATAAAATCTCTCAAAAATAGCGGAAATATCCTCTGAATAAAGAATATCATTGCATCTGGGATACCGGAATAGGGTATCATACGATCCGTTCCAAATGGATTGTGTTTTTCCCGTATATTTGTTAATCAAATTATTTTTACCTCGATACTTAGCAGTATCGATACTTTCCCCTACAAGGTACTACAAGGGTATCAATACTTTAGTTCCCATACTAAAGTAAGTTTTATCTCTACTTATGCCTTATCTAGGGGGTAGAACGTGGAACAGAGAAGCGTTTTCACCCACGTTAGACAAGTATTATTATTCAAAACTGAAGGAGATAAAAAATGTCGCGATCGAGAACTCGTGCTTCCGGCCAGGGGTCTTCAAGGGAATTACATACATTAATTTGCAAAAAAAATACGCTCTGGGAAACATGCATAAACACACAACCAGGGTTATTTAATATTTTTGGATGATTTATGATCAATAAAATTTGATTTTATGTATCAACAAGAATTCTGCATGTAGTACCTATATATGTGTTATACATACAGGGTGCGACAAAAGTAACTATATGATTTATTTTTTAAATAAATATTGAATGAAATGAAAAAGAGCAAAAAGTGTAAACTTAAAAAAAAAATTACCACACGGTTAGACGTATACACTTTTTCCTTGAGATAGCCCCACGAGAAAAATCTGGAGCAGTCAAATCAGGTGATCCTGGTGGCCGATTGAAATCGCCATATATGGAAATTATTCGATTTGGAAATCGCGTTTTCTGCTATGCTCTGTCTCATAACATCAATATTTTCGTCCGATCTGTCAGTTTGAGGTCTGTCCGTACGTCTTGAATCTCCAACAGTTCCAAATTCAACAAAATTATCCACCAGCGAACGAATGGTTGGACCCGTTAGAGCAGCTTATTCACCATAAAATCAAGTTGAGTATTAATTATTGAACGTTTATTTTCAAGGAATAGAAAAACAATCTTAGTTCTTTGCGCAATTGTGTAGCTTTCTTTATATCTCCCAAGTCTAATCTGTGAAATAGAAAAAAAAGTGAAATATTCGTAAACAAAGAAGCTCAACATTTTTTACATCATATAGTTACTTTTGCCGCACCCTGTATAGGCAAATGTTTGTGAACTACACGTGCCACTATAAATTATAATTTTATTAAGACGCTGGCAAATCTCACAAGCTATTGATGAACCTAGAACTAAGCTAAAATAATTTCCCAGCGTTTTCATAAAATAATATTTTTCAAGTTTAGAACAGAAAACTATAAAAATTAGCTAAAAATAAAGCGATAAATAAAAACGCACTTATTGCAGAGTCTATTTTGTTTAGCTTAGATAAGTGTGCACAATGAAACAAATAAACGTCGTACTCGTATAGCTTATTATTTATTTATCATCTGCCTTTTAGTTGGCTTTTTGCCGCCCGTCAAAATAATGTTGCAAACATGTCCCCGATGCACAGAGAAAATTTATTTGGGACAAGAAATAAGAAAAATAAGAGAAAATCCATATCCAGGTCATAATCGTGACGGTTTTGTCGGATTCAAAAGAATGATTCATTTCCCACAAAGATGATGGCATTCCTGTACCACTGCTGACAAGTGTTTTTCTTTTTCTATTTTTTTTTTTTTTTTTTTTTTTGCATGGAAGTTGATTCAGGCAAATACCTTAGACAGTGGAAACAAATGGACATAACTTGAAATTTGCTGTTGAATGTAATAAAAAAATGTTTTTAAATAAATTTTGCAAGCATAATAGAGGCCGTGTTGTGAAGAGGTCACTGCCACCATTGTTGTTGCTATAAATTCCATAGAGAATATATACATATATACGCCGCTGGCCACCTAGAATTTTATTAATTTATAAATTCTGCAAAACCTTGAAAACGATTCTTTACTCCTACGCCGCCACTAGGAGGCAAAGAAATGACTCGATTTTTCCGAAGATGAATCATTCAATCCACTAGCAGCTGTGGTCGCAATCACATCACCAAGAAATTATTGTAAATTGTGCGAAACAAAATTAATTATAAAAAAAAGTCGGTGATTTGAATAATGGGAGGTGAGTAATATAAGGCAAAATGAGGTGAATACATGTCGTTATGATTCAGTAATAAAGAGTGCCAATAACTTTTGTGTTGCACACTGCCACAATACAAGGAGAGCCTCTATTAAAAATTGATATGCGAGGCCGAATGGTAGGTTTCTAATATCAGTTATAAAAGTAATAGCCAGCACTCGCTACCCACTTCTTAATATTTACAAAGGGACTGACAGTCTCCAGATCAACAAACCGTAAACCAGATTGATTATATTGCGATTGACGCCGAGAACGACTCCAGAACTAATTGTTGGTAGCTGATCGAGCCAGAAGTTTTGCTGATCAAGTTCCCCTTGTCATCTCGACAAGCATTTTGCCATCAATTTATGATGATAATTCTTGGATAGTGGTAACACTGTTGGGTTTTACTCGGCGACCACAACGAAACTCCTGGTTTGACGAAAAGTGCCGGAAGGAAAATGCAGCAAAGCTAGAGACGTACTAAGCCTACTCTGTGGAGCAAGGCGAGGGATGCTCGTAAGATCTACATGCAAAAATGAATGGAGGAGTACCGACTTCTTTAAAAAAAAGCAGAAGGAATATTAGAAAATACTGTAGAATCCATAGTGGGGTTTTACTTTTCAGTTAAAAGGCCCAATGTGAAGCCTGCAGAGACGCTTAAAGGGGTAGACAAGAACCCAACCCCAATAGTCGTGATTACCTTTCGGAGCTTGGAAGAATAATCGGTACTGTAGGCATCTCGGAGCGCTGTTAAAACATTAAAGAACTGAGAATCTGGAAGAAACATTTCTCTAAGCTGTTAAGTGACGCTAACTTCCAACAGCCCGCTGTCAGGCAGAATGATCCATTTCCGACCAACTTGAAGTGAATGATCCATTTCCGGCCAACTTGAAGTGAGAATAACAATTTCTTACTTCAAGTCAAATAAGGCTGACGGAGTTTATAGCGGGGTATTATTTGGTGAAGAGAATGCAACGACTTATTTGTAAAATGTGATTAGTTGCCCGATCCACAGAAAAGGAGGTACTCTGAACTGCACAAATTTTTGAAAGATTTGGTGTAGTGGTTTGAAACTCAGGTGGTATTAAGTTTCTGTAAACTCCAATGGTAGCGTCCAGATAACTGGGGAACATTTTTGTTTTGCTTTTATTGTCATTGCTCATGATTCACAGTATTTTGTCTCGTCCTCCTGATGTCATCATCAAGATCAAGTTGCATTTTCAGCCATATGACCACCCTACTGCCAGTGTTATGCCTTCGCAGTAGAGTTGACTTACTCGTAACTTTCGCAATTGATCGACTTTTTTATTTATTAAATGTGAAATAAATAGATGATTCTTGACATCAGGATTTGAATCGTGAACCAACAGCGTTACAAGCGATGATGTTACCACTACACCACGGCCACCCTAATTTGTCCTTAACTGTGCGGACTTAGGCCAGGAATATCTACCGTCGATCAGAATACGGCAGAGCTTAGAGAAAATCTAGTTAGATCGGTTTAGTTTAGACATCCCTGTCAAGCTCGTCTATCGATATGGGATCCTGTCCGCAGAGTTTGATATAAAGACGTAACTTCTTCGACATCTTGCTCGATAGGATCACACGAAACTCGCAGGCTAATACCAGATGTATAATATTTCACAGTTTGTTCAACTACTCGAATACGTCAATGGTGTTGATATTAATGGAAGAATGCAGCAAACTGCAAATGACGCGTTCATATCGAAACAAAAGCATCAAATATGGGTTTGTCTGTTAACGAAGATAAAACGAACTATACACGCTGTCAACAAGTCAGGACACGGTGAATCGGACAAAATAGACAATTATAACTTCAAAGTGGTTAAGAATTTTGATTACCTACCGTTATTTATTGGCCTAAGAAAATAAATATATAACCTTCTAAACGTTTGTATTTTATTTTGAAAACTTAACAAAAAATGATTTCGACCACATTTCTTACTGCAATAGATGTTACAAAATGTCGTCCATTTTGATTGAGACATTCTTGCGATATTCCTGCATAGTTTTCATGAAGTTCTTGAAGCCCTTAGGCTGTTTCTTTGTAAACAATTTGTTGAGTTCTTTCTTCCATGTTTTACCTGGTGAAAGGTCTTTGTTTGCACGTTCCTTACCTCTGCCCCAAATATATATTTCCAAAAGCCTTTCACCGGAGGAGAATATTAAAGACAATTGTCGCAGAACAACAAACCAAGAGTTGCAAAGGATTCATACAACCTCTCCCCGAAGATTGAAAAAATATCTTAATAAAAATGGCCACCACATACTACGTCTGTTGTTGTAAGATATCTTCGATATCTCGTATCTCGTAAATGGTTAAATTTTCAAAAAAAAGTAAGCATGCAAAAGATTATTAATTTTTCTAGTTCCACCACTTTTCTTAGGAATGTAAGCTTAGTTCATATCTATAAAATCAAGGACATTCAAGGTCACGACAAATTATATGGGGTTGACAGCGTCGTCGACGTGGGCTACGAATCCAGCGTCTATTATAGCAAGCCTAGTCTACTCCGGACTGTAGCGCCATCTGAAGTAAGTGAGATGGGTTTTCAAAGTGTAGGTATAGGCCATCTATGAATACACAAGTGTCAGTATATTGTAACATAATGTAGCATAATGCAACAAATTCCAAAGTGTCTTTTCATTCTGGCATAATTTTGTTCCGAAGTGTCTTTTCAATCGAGGTTCGTGTCTGCAATTAGTCTCCACAGTTCGGATAATATCACGGATAAGAGAGAACAAGAGATTATTGGCTGCAGCTGTCATCCTGGAATTATTACATCAGAATTGTCTCGTTCCAGTGGTCGAAGAATTTGCTAGAAGTTTCTGGCTATTAGAAATGCGGCTATTTAAGGACAGATGGCGATCGAGACCCGGCAGTTGGTTCTGAACCGCACGAGGAGATTGGAAAAGTGATAACAGCCGAAGTTGTAATTTTGTGATAAATTGAAAGTTGAGAGTTAGCAAGAAGAAGTAATTGGTTTGGATTTGTGAATTAAGTAATTAAAAGGAGATAAAGTGATTTGAGAAGAAAGAGACCTTGTAAGGAAGGAGTTTGCGAAGAATAGTATAGTGTGAACTTGAATTGTTCTATAGACTAGAAAATAAAGAAATAATTTCACAGAATATTGTTTTATCTACTCGAGCCGTAGCGCGCATATTACAATATTATCCACTGTGAATAAACTTCTCATATCACGTTCAAGTTGATCTTTTGGTTGAGAAGCTCGTAGAGCCTATATTTAGTGACAACACCTTTCTCTGCGGGGAGTGAGTAGGCTGATGTTCGAGTATTACCCTTTAATGCGAATGCGAATTGTCAGCAGGCGCTTCTTATAACTGTAGAGTCTTTGACGAAAAACCCTCATCAAATTAGAGGTTGCTTCTAACCTAGCTACGCGGAAGTCACCGTAGTACGTGTCACAATTAAACTTCAAACAATTATAATCACTTAAACCTAATGTAAATACAACTCACCGCCATGAATAAACAAAACACGTCGAGTGCTTGCAACTGCAAAAATATTTGTTGCAATTATTTTAATTTAAACAAATTATCTAACACTCTTCCCAAAACCTTTGTTATAAAGTTTGAAGAAATATGCACAATCAGTATGTGGACGCACGTAAATATATAATTTGATTTGTGGTACTTTGATACCCACAACATTTATGATTATTCTGCTTCTAGGTGGGTTTTCTGCCATAACACCTGACCATGCCACCAATTGCATTCAACTCCAATAAAATCGAACAACCTACCATTGTGAATTTCTAAATAAAATGCCCCCGAATAGAGTTATTGCAAACGCATAAGTGTATCGACTCCCAAGCCTATTCAATTATGTATATAAAATGGACAATAAAAAAAAAAACAAAAAAAAAAATGCAGATACCAAAGTCTAAAACTGCGTAATCCTTTATGGCGCTGGCGGTGGTATTACTTGCTGCACCGGCACCAGCTCCAACACCAGTTATGGCTTCATAAAAATTAACGACGCACATTTGAACAATAAAACGAAAATTGCTTATTACAGGTAATGCTCGGCTGTGCCGTGTACTCACTGGCTGTCTGTGCTGATGAAAGAGTTTCGATTTCAATAAAATACCAAAATTTATGGTCAGCATTTAAGTTGTCAAGCGCATTCTCAGTCAGTCTGACTTCCAGAACGGTCTGTTGTTGTGAGAGTAAAGCTTGTACAGCTTAGCTAGCCGGTGTTGCACTTGCATGGTGGAGATTAGCGTGCCAAGAAGAGGTTATAGAGGTACATATAGGCGATCGATTGAAAAGTAGTTATATATTTTAAATGCCATGTTTGGGAATTTTGCGTCCACGCAGTAGTGGGCAAGATTTAGTATGGCACATAAGAAATTTATTTAGAGTCTGTTATATTATTGAAATCATAATAAAATTTTATCGAAGATATCAATAGCAGTTATTAAAAATACATTGTAGCCGTATGCAATATTTTGGGTTCAGTTTGAGATGTTGATCCTTTGAGCATGTCAGATGTTTGTTGAATATATCTATAAAATATTTCAGTGCAGCACTTGAGATATCATTTCCTCACTACAAAATCAAAGAACGAAGAAAATGACTCTCACTTCAGAGGTAATGCATTTCCGGAAGTTTGTCTGAAATTTGTCTTTAATTATATCACAGCAATGCTACTTATGATTTATTAAAGGAAGAAAATCAGTTGAAGTGGAAAGTAAAACAACAATAGGCGTGTTCTTTTGTAACTTTATATACAGCACAATATAAATTTGCTGCATAACCAGTAGCGTCTTGCTGTGGGTTTTATCGGCAATAGGGGTCTGATTTGGATACATTGTTCGGGTTAATAATATGAAGAGTTTATTGAGAGTGGCATCAGACAAATTTACCCAATTGGTAAAAAAGAAGACTTTCAAAATCTAAAATCAAAATCTATTGTTTCCAAAGTTTTTGACAATCCCCTCCTGTCACTCTCTTGGAGCTATTCTTTTAGCATGTTTTGAACTCCTCCAGGGTCAATTGTCTTTTTACCAGGGCCCAATATCTTTCAAATGGTCCAAGTTCTGTCGAATTTGGAGAATTGGCCAATCTGGGAACCACCGAGATGTTATTTTGTTCATACCAAACCATCGACGTCTTTCCATAGTGACATAATGCTAGATCAAGCCAAAACAAGGGAACTGTTGATGATTTTTATGAGAAGGCTGCAACCGTTTCAGCAGACACTCATTAACATAAATTTTGCCATTAACTGAACCAATGTTGATGAATGTTTGGCTTCTGAGACCACAATAGCAAAATGCTTCCCAATTTTTTTTTTTTTGGAAAAAAAGTTTTCCAGCCTTCGATGGTGGTGAGGTGGCTGACATGAACTGTTACCAACTTCACGTCGCTGTGTCTGCCAAACTGCGAATGACAGCGTACTGAAAATTTGACAGTTGTTAACTCATTTCATTGCTGACAAGCGTGTGTAAGTTTTTTTTTTTTATATCGTGTTTAGTTTTTGTTCTATCGACAATGGAATTCAAACGTAATAGTGTTATTGCCCATTTTTGGCTGGAAAATCACAACCAGCTATAGTTCGTGAGCTGAAACATTTGAAAGTGAACAAAATGTTTGTGTATCGCACCATATCGCGTTACAAAGAAACCGGTAGCATTGCGAAACGCTAGGAGGTAGTCCAAAAAAGACAGCAACATCGTCAACAGTGATTCGGAGAGTGAAGGCCAGAATCGAATGAAATCCTCGGCGTAGCGGAAGAAAAATGGCTTATGAGCTAAACATATCTAGAGAACGGATATATTTTGTATAAAAGTTACAAGGAGTAAAGGCACTCGCAACTATGGATATGAGTAGGAAATGCCTGATTATTTTAACGGTAGTTTTTGGATAGTTAATTAAATAAAAAGGTTGGTAAATTTTGTCAATGTGCCTCCTTACTGCAAACTAAGGGAATCTTATCTTTTTTGTAGCATGTGCTTTAGAGTAAGATATCTTGTGGATAGAGTGGCTCAGTGGTTATGTGTGTAATAACTAAGTGGGACACTTAAGATTTGGGTCCTCGAATAAAACAAGTTTTCAGGGTCCCACTTCTCGCGAACATTTGACAGACATACGAGAGTAAAATTATATGAAAAGCTTCTATGAATTGCCCTTCGGAAACAAAACATTTTAGGAATGTTACAATTGATGTTACAATGGGTATTATGGCTGAGTGGTAAACTGTAGGTCTCAATCATTAGTGCAGCGCACAGCACGGGAGCTGCAAGAAGCTAATTTAGGCTCTGTTACCGCCAAAATATATATAATGTTGCAAAGACTGCGCATGATGTGAATATATGAAAGCAATCAAGTTGGCTCTCTTTTCATAGATGGTGCAAATCAACTGGTAACCTTAATAGATCAATTGTGCTTCCTCCACCTAGAACTCTAATCAATGAGGTGCCTCAGCAATAGCACGTCCGCCAGTCCTGACTTTATAAACCTCCAGTTCTGGAGAGGATCTGTTTCTGATAAATTAATAGGCCTCTAGGCCTATTAATCTCAGATCACCTTCTTTTGGTGATCTGAGATTTCCTCAACATTCCTACATAGTTCGCAGTTTACGCTTTCTTCTATGCATCCAGTTTTCTGTAATGTTTTCTAAAATTAGAGTAACGGTTTTTACACACGCAGGCCAGAAAAATTCTCGGTTACTATAACCGGAATAGGATAAAGGACTGCATAAGTCTGCATAAGTCTAAAGGACTGCATAAGTCTACTATAACCGGAATAGGATAAAGGACTTATGTAGTCCGAGAATTTTTCTGGCCTGCCTCAGTTTAGGAAGTTCGTCCCTTTTACATTTCTCTTCTTTTCTTAGCTGTACCAGACAGTAAAATCATTTCGGTCCAACGAACGTAGTCTCCAACCCTTCCCTTGCTAATTCATGGGCTGCTGCATATCTTATTAAGGCATTTTCATTCTAGTTTGGATCTGATTTCATGGGAGCTCAGTGCCTTCATGGCTGCCGTGCTATCTGTCAATATCGCGATTTCTTGCCCTTGATATATCCTATCGAGGTTAAATTAAGCACACCTTTCGATCGCATGAATGTCTGCTGGAAAGACACTTGGGAATGTTACCAGGGATTCCGAGTAAATAATTCTGGGCCCGTTTTCACCCGCTATCCATGGTCCTTGTACCATTTGTTGATGTTGTGTTCTAGTTGATCGAATTCGTTGTTCCATCTCTTTTCTTACTCAGATTTGAGCCAAATCTTATTTGAAATCATTTTTTCTTGATAATATCATCTCTGAGTTAATCTATAAGCGTGGCTTATTCGTAGAGGGTTTTTTCGCTCTTTGTGTGCAATGCATTTCCCTTTACCGATGCCGTTTTTAAAGTCTCAATTGCACATGCAATCTGTGCTCAGTCTAGTTCTTCTGACGCATGCTTCTGTTCCGTACGTGATGATGGGTCTAACCACTTACTATAGGTAAAGTCTGTCCTCTACCTCGAAATTTAAAAAGAAATGAAGAAAAAAATTAATTTTTCCTACCTTACCTTTTCAGGAGGATATCCGACGACGGAATTTTGTTCCGCAGGATGTATGTACATACATATGATAATTTCAGAATTATAAGTGGTGCTAAGCACTGTCGACAACAATTCAATGCGAGTACCAGATACATCTTTAGTAGGTCGGGGAAAACTAATGCACGTGCAGATGGAGAAATTATTTACCACGATTGAACAATCTGCCAAAGCCGTTGATCTCATAGTCAACGAGAAAGAAATTAATACACAAAGCTATAGAGCAAATAAAGTGTACGAATAGTATGCATGACTTCATACAGGAACGTATGGAAGCTGCAAACAAGGTACGAGTATACTATGCGTAACTTAAACTATTCAAGATAATAGCATAATAGCGAATACACAAAACAATTGTCAGATATGGACTATAAAGCTGAATTTAAATTTGCATTTTTGAATTTAAATTTGACTATACACCCCTGCACAACAGATACCCTAGTCGGCTAAGGATCTGTTGGATCGATTGCGTTTATGAAGATACCAGGACATTTGGCATAAGAAACTAGAAAACCATGATGATGAGGATATATCTATGTATACAGGATCTTGAAATCAGAACTCCGTCATTTGGTTAAGTGTAAATTATTCTCCAAACCATCATATATTTTTCGACTTTCAAAAGTGGATTCTGCTACGTGGACTGCAATAGCCTCTTCGTTCATTTAAGTGACTGTCGAAACTTTTTCCCATTATAAGGATTGACGTCCTCCAGCCAAGGTTTTATTATTCCAGGCATCAAATAAATTCATAAATTAATCAGATTGAAAGCATTATGATCGTGTTATATGTAAGTTTGAAAAGCAAATGTGCCAAACGAACAATTTTGAAAATATTCTTCGAAAACCCATTTAGGACAAAAGCAAAGGTGCAATATTTTATGCTTAATTAATTCAGTAATAATCTCATCACTTCGTTTACATAAAGTTAAAATCCATTCAAAGTCTAAGACAAACAAACAAAACCCCAAAGGAAACACAAACATTGCTGCCCTCATTTTCGACAAAATTTAACATCTCCAGCTGAAACTTAAATTTAAAATAAATTATTTACTTGGACACCGAAGAGGGCAATCGGTCGGTCACTTTTACAATAATTGAACTGATCTCTTAAGTGAAAGTGAAACCAGTATAATTAGTCGGCCAAAAATGAAAAAAAGTCTTTGGGAAACATTTTCTCAGCCAAATTTAAAATCACAAAGGGTGTTAACCGAAAGTAAAACGAAGAAAAGCAATATGACTATTCAATTGATAGTGGGTGTGGCCGCTTCCAGCATTTGTTTAAATTAAATCCAATTTCGAAAAACTCACCCACATTGTCTGCAAACAACAATTGACCAAATGTAATATACCGCCTACCGAAAACCATGAGGGTGTATTTTTTTTTTTAAATAAATTTACATTTACCGAACTACCAAATGTTGAGTGGCTAACGTTTTATGCCAGATGAAATGCTTATTTCAAATTGAAAGGGTTCTCCTTTTTTTTTTTGTGGTGGTGGGGGGATAAATTGATACTTTTAGGATTATTGAAGTTGGCAGGGTTCTAAGTCCATTATTAAATTGAAAATATAATAAATCATGGTAATTTGTTTTTAAATGATTCAATTCAATTAAGTTTACATTTTGGATTCGTGGGGTACCTACCCGAAATGGACTGGAATTCCCGGAGGGAATTACTACTTAAGTATATCGCAGCAGAAAAATGCTTAGGTTTCTAGAAACTCACCACTAATCAGTGAAATGACGCAAACCGAAAGGTCTCCCTTTCTTCAAATTGTAAAGGCTTCGTTAGCAGGTTAATACGCCATATTGCTCGCAATAAATTCTATCTCCAACGACACAAGATTGACTTCTACAACATCAACAATCTTTGTGTCATTGTCACCCTTTTCTATTTCACGTTTATTCAATAAAATAAAAAATTGCTTCTCCATTAATCCGTTTGTTACGAGTAGCATTACAAAATCCTGGTCGGGAAAAATCCCCTTTTGAAGTAAATATTTTCTGCGTAGTTGGACCGATCAAAACTAAGCAGTTTTAATTAATGACACACGCGTAAAGGATAACAACCCTAACCCTATTATGGTTTTACTACCCTTAACCACTTTTCTACTCTCGTCAGAGAATTAAACGTGCGGGCAGGGCCGTCCCAATAGTTTTGCCATTCTACCCCTATCGATTGTTGCTGTTATTTCTGTTTCGTGGCATACGAATTTTCCCTACTACCTACGAGTATATAAGTGCGGTTGACAATTTAAAAACTCAACAGATGTCAACCAGTGTAAATGTTTGTTGGCGGTGACGTGTGACAGGATCGCCAATTCAATCGGAAGTTCACATTACCACAAGTGATTGTGCGGATTAAACCAACGGCCAATTAATGTAATCGGCAAATTTAATGCGAAATCGCAAACACATACTCAGACGCGATGACATGTGAGTGTTGTGTGATAACGATATGTGGTCGTTCTAGAGATGAGTATTATATCCGCTGGGCAAAGTAGGGTAGATTTTTTTTTTTTGTTTATTTTAGAAAATATTTCCTGCCGAAAAAAGAAAACCCATTCAGCCTCATTTTGAAGTGAGCAGCTGGAAGATAAAGGGACGAGTTTCGTCTGTTTTGGGTTGGGAATATCAATTTGATGATTACCTATAAATATCTAGGCAGTTGGCATGCTCCTATTTTATTAGAAATGTCAAATAGTCGTAGATTATTAGCACTCCTCTGCTACAGTATTTAAATGGGATCATAGTAAATATTATAAATCATTGTCTTGTAATCTCTAAGCTGAAGTAGAGCAATTAGCATTACAAACCAAGAGTTATGTGACGATGGGGTGGTGTTAGGGTGTACCTAAATGCATTTAGAGCATTCCGAAGGCTTACAAAATGCATTTTATTGGCCTTATAGATTCGAAGGTCTGCTTGTGTTTCAACACCTAGTCGAATAATAGGCCATAAACTAAAGATGTTTAGCTATGTACTTACTCAGGCCCCATCAGCCCCTATGCGGCATGAGCAATGCTTGCACGCAATCGTATTCATTGCGCAGTGCACTTGAACTGAGTCGAGATAATCTTAGCTGTTCCTCGACCGTTCTGCAACTACAAATTCAATGTAATCGCCACCCAAGAAAGCGAGGCCTTGAAGATAAAATTCGAAAACAAAAATAATTCTAACATGCAGTGGTATACTAACTCGGATGTAGCCCCAATGCGTCCTTACGATTTAAATACTAAGACCGGAAAACAAATGTAATAAGATGGGTGGCTGACCCATTATATCACACTGTGAAACATGATAGTTAGAAGTACTACATCCTTCCGCTTTGTTATCCACTGCCAATGTGTCTAATGCTTTCCAACCCCACTCACAAAATTCTCAGATTTAAACATTTATTTAATCGAAACTAATCAGTGAAAACTGCGGCATCTAATTATTACTATGTAAAGTCTGAGCTACTCGAAGACTCTTTGAAATAAAGAATGAAAAGAGGTAATATGAGTGCATGGTCCAGGAAGGTGACCTGATGAGGAGTAGGAACGGCGTGTAAAAGTTCCTCTATTCGAAGTTTAGATAAAATGATCTAAATCCACAAAGACATAGGGAGCTGAAATCTTGCAGACAGGCAATTGTAAATCAAAAAAGTGGCAGCAATATTAGTGCATTAAACCAAATTTTTAAATTTCGATAAAAATTGTTTCTGAGTTAAGTATGCAACAAAGTCAATTTCTTAAGCCCCTTGTCAAGCATCATATCAATACTCCATTCGATATCTATGATTTTCAGTAGAAATTATCTACAGACTAAGTGTGTCTTTCGATATATTTACTGTAAATGCTGTAGCGCCTCGAAAATCCATACTTTCACCAAATCTATTTGTACTCCATAACAACCACCTACCTGAATCGTCAAACAACAAGATCTCTAGTTTTGACGATGGCAGCGCCCTAATATCATCTTCCTCGATATATCTCTGAATGCAAATACCTCGCACCATCAGAGATGCGGCCAAATTCACTCATTACACGAAGATTTACAGAAAATCTTGCAGTCCGGGATATCTAACTTAGTAGACTTCAATGCGAGTGAAACTCAATTCACCGTCCTTTCCAAAAAGAAAACGTCTATTGTACTACAGCTTCAAATGGACAAACAAACAACTCAATCTAAGCAAACAATTCAACTTCTTGGCGTTCAGTCAACTCTGGTGTAACATGGCATGACCACATATCTAATATCGCAAAATCGGCGTCCATAAAGTTGAGCTACTTATTTAGAGCAAAGAGATACTTTACATCGCAACAGCTCCTTCTACTGTACAAAGCACAAGTTAGACAAGAACTTGAGTATTGTTCTCACGTTTGGAGCTCGGCCCCAAAACATTCTCTACTTTCCCTAGGCAGATGAGAAGTTTGTTTAATAGATGATCCCTCTCTTACATCTAGTCTCTTACAGCAAACTTCTATATATAAAGCGGGGCTCTTTTCCAGCGTTATAGGTTCGTCTCTCCTGAGAGAAGATTATAAAAAAAAATCTTTTATCAAAATCTGTATTTTAAAGTTCATCTTGCTCCAGCCGATTTCGTTAATTTTTTTGAAATAATTCCGTCTACTGTGTTTTGAAAATAACTCCAAACGCTACTCATGCCCAAAAGAACAGAAACTGACAAAGTGAAGTCATCATATCAAGTCATCATATCTGGTCTCACATTGAGAAACATGCGGGTTCTCTGAAAGATGATGTAACCACCTATGTACAATTTTCTGGTTTCGTATTCAAAATAAGGTATAGTGATCTTCTGGAGTGCTATAACCATTTGAAGTTGAAAGTCTGCAATCGTAAGGGACTGCCGTAACTGATCTGCTAGGCTTTACTTGAACACATGCTCAACACGCCTTCTGTGATATTCAAAGAATCAAAGAATATCGACCGATGGACATGGTGTACTGAGTAGTATGTTTGCGTGTGACCTGTGCTACTCAGGATCAAGCCTGAACGGTTAACATCAATCAACAGAGCCACCGAGCGTATGAGATGAAATTTCACCTTCTCCAACCACTACGTCTTGTAGTAATCGAGTCTGAGATTTCTAGGATTTGGAAATGTCCTTAACAAAAAAAATCAGATCGAAAAAATGGAAACACATTTGAATTTGGATGACTAGCCATTTTTCCAAACAAACGGGATTCAAAGCTGCTACAACCAGACTTGCATCAAACAAAGCAGCTGCATTAGATGGCCTAACTGAACTATAAGTAGCTGAGGAATATATATATTCTGGTAGGATGTATCCCTTACAATACTAGATCCAGATGAGAACCCAAGTATACTAAGTTTATACCTATTATAGGTTTATAGGCCGCTAATAATAGCGTGAATAGGAACAAGATACGTATTTTTTGTACAAATAGCTAAACACATCTTCCTCATTATTATCCTATCATACATACATATTTATTATGCATGTAGTCGTCTATATCCCATTGATAAAAGAGAAGTTAGATAAATTTAGCATCATAACCGAAAAGTATCCTTACATTCCAGAAATAAATTTTTGTCAAGGTATTATAGTCAAAAATCCCCAACGTGTAATGACTCCTTATCTGAAGTATAGAAAGGTAGACTCACATTTCCAGTGAAAAGTACTTACAAGGGATAACCAAGACGAAGCAGAACAAACAGTATGCTATGAAAGAAAAAGGTTAAGTTTGACTTCATCAGCTATATTACGAAATCTATTTGTGCCTCAGAGCCACAGGAATTGTGGAACGATAAAAACCTAGTTTGTCACCATCATCACAGAGTTTTACCCCACGAGAATACATTTCCTAATCCAGCTGGTTGTAAATGGTGCGAATCAAACACTTCCCAAACATGCCGCTACCCGTATCCACGATAATAGCTTTTGTGAAGGAGGATGAATCAAATCCACCATGCGGCGGTTATGTAAACCATCAGATAATCTAATTTTTATCTGTGATAACCCGATAGCCAAGGAGTCATAAAAGTACCAAATTTACATAAAGGGATCTTGGTTTCACTTTGAAATGCCCGACTGTAATGTTTCACTCTGCAGGTTTGTTTGTCAAACTAAGCCGCGCCGACTCTGTGTGTTCCCTCGATGATAAATTATTATTTTATTTCTTGGGAGCTCTAACTACGCCTTAGTAAGTATTTTGTTTCTTTTTCGTTCCCAAATTTACATGTAACAATATTTTGAATGCGGTGAACCTCCCCGCGGCTTGTTTTGTTACTGTCACACACTACATGCTCATAAATATCCAAATTAACAGCGTTTTCAAGTGTCCATTATGATATTTAAAAAAAAAAAAAAACATTAAAAGAAATTAAATGTTAACACTCCATTGGATAAGGTGATAAATTATGTATTCTAGGGTAGGAGAAGACCGAGCCTCATAAAACCACGTCCTCTCTGTCTAATAAAGTGGTTATTCGTGTCCCTATTTAAATGTGTCTCCCCCTTAAATTTAACAACTTACTCGGGTTCTATGTCACGATAGTGCATCGTTGAATGCATCTCGGAAATTTAAGACGAACCTCTATCTATACAGGGGTATTTGGATATTTTATGACAATGCGATTGTCCAATGTACACGATGATGACAATAACGACAGACCACACACGCAGCAGCCGCAGAAGATTTTCGGAGGTCCCTTCAATTGGGCCTTTATCCTGTTGTTTGGTGTATCTTTCTCTTTTTGTCTTCTTTTGATATCAGATGGATCATCCATTAATAACAAATGAAAAGAATAATTTTTCAAAGAGGAAACCCGTTCTTGTCCTTTGATATTGTGGAACTCAAAACGCTTTGAGGATGCATTGACGAAATGGGTTAACACTTAAATGGGTCTTCTTCTGTTTCTTCGAAGTTCTTCGGCGAATCAGCGATAAATTATACTGTGGGCTTTTTGGGGTAATTGATGGTGAAGTAATTTAGTATGACTTACAAACGAGATGCGTGGTTTGCTTATGGATGCCGCGCGGTATGTTAATTTGTGGCTTGATGCTCAATTTTGGCTGACAGTTACTGTCATACTTCACAAGCTTCTCCAACGAGTTTGGTTACAATTATATATATGTATTTCATGCAATCAATTCGGACTCAATTTGCGACACAAGGGTGGGAGGCATCCACAACAGAGTGTGCTTTCAATTTACTTTGGTCCTTGAAACGTGTACGAGTGCGAAACAAGATACGTGATAACTAGAGCAACCGGCATCTCTAGAGCAACGTCAGTTGTTGGTAACCAATTGCTAGGTAAACAACACATCCTTGAATCTAGAGGCAATTGACATCGAATTGGATTCATATATAACTCCTTGTAAGTATATTGTAGGAGGGTAGATATTGATAGCCCCAGAGAAAGGTCAGATAATGTAATTTATTTGAAAGGACAAAAAAAGATTTGATAGAGGGAGGCTAGTATCGAAATCCAAGAGCAAATTAAATTTCACTTTATTTAGATATTTAATATGATGATAAAGGCGGTGCTAATTGCCACGAGCCCTGGAGCCCCATTGGGGGTTGAGCATGTCTCCAAAGCTTACTTAATCAGTTACGTTAAAAATATAAAAAAATAGGATGAAACTGATTATTTATATATTTCATTTGAAGTACAATTTTTCAGTCGCTTGTATCTTGAAAATAGTAAAGAAATATTTTAAAAAAGGAAGTGACACACTCAACAATTCTGGGAAGCAAATCGTGCCGATTTCAGCCCGAATTTTCAAATTGCATTTGCAATCATTTTTATTCTTTTCAAAACCCGTAACTTATATGAAATGCAAGCCATATTAAGTTGCAGTTGGTTGGCAGTTTGTTAAATCGCACATAACTTTCAACAAATTGAACACGTTCAGGGTTTATACCTGAAAAAAATGCAACACCTGTCAAAAACCTGTTCTCAAACAGTGCAGTGAAATTTTTCAACTCAGAGGATTTTCTATCGATTTTTAAGAACTTTTAAGAAGATTTTGCAACGTGGGCGTGGCTATGCCATTTGCAACCGTAGGTCAAGAAGTTTAGTGAAACATTCATCATCACTGTAAATAGCTTCGAGAAAGTAAAATACTTCTTCTTTTTTTAAGAAAACGCCCCCAAAAGTGGGCGGGGCGTTATACAATGTGTTGAAGAATTGTAGAGAATGTGAACATCTATATACTACGTTAAGGCTGCGCAGAGGCCAAATTCGAATTTTCATTCTAGCTTCAAAATTGACGGTACTTTACTTTTCGTGGGTTCGCGAAAAATCTTCATAGTAGTGTGAGATTTTTACTCACTAAACAACACCTCCTTTCAACTGGTTTACTATGACTAAGTTTCCTTATCAAGTAGTTTTAGTAGTTTCGTTCTTTGTAGTCGGCGCACAAGGTTTGTTTTATCCAGAATTTGGAGTATAACGTTATTGCAATGACCATGAAGACGAAAACTGAGTTTTCGAGCAAAGTTAGTTATTTCGTCATCGACGGTAGTTAGTCCTAAGACTCTATGGATATCATTGTTTCTGATATACGATGGGGCATTTACTATAACTCTTAGCACTTTGTTTTGAAAAGATTGTAGAATATCTCTATTGCTACGTTTGGTACAACCCCAAAGTTGTATACCATACGTCCAAACGGGTTTAAGCACTTGCTTGTATAAAAGCAGTTTGTTATATACGAGTATGCTTAATTTGGAATGTCTTCCAAGTAGCCAATACATTTGTCTGAATCTATTTTCAAGCTCGTCGCGTTTCTTTTTAACGTGGGACTTCCATTTGAGTTTCGCGTCTATTGTCATTCCTAGATACTTTGCCTCGTTTGCATACGGTATTTGTACCGAGTTAATGAAAATGGATAGGTTGTTAATTTATTTGTAAGTAAAGTTAACATGAGTTGATTTGGTCTCGTTGAGAGCAATGCCCCAAATCTTCGTCCACTCGCAAATTTTGTCCAAAGCTCGTTGGAGCTTCACAGTTGCTGACTCGACTGGTTTATCTGTTATTAATATAGCCGTATCGTCCGCGAATGTAGCTACGACAGTGCCTTCTTCTTGCGGGATATTACGAGTGTATAGTAAGAACAAAACCGGACCTAGAACACTTCCTTGCGGTATTCCGGCAACGATTTCCTTAAATTGGGAGTATTCCGATCCGTGTTTAACACGGAATAGTCTGTTCGCAAGGTAGGATTCTAAGATCTCATATAATGCTCCAGAAGAACCTATCTTAACTTAAACTTCAAGCTTTCGTACCATACCTTGTCGAAGGCTTGAGAGATGTCCAGAAAAGCGTTAGATAATATTTTTTTCTTCTCTAAGGTTTTCTCTATTTCATTTGTTATTCTACAAACCTGATCAATTGTAGAATGCTTTGTTTAGAAGCCAAATTGATGGTCAGGAAACAAACGTCTTTCTTCAGTGACCTGTTGTAGGTGCTTTAACAAAAGCTTTTCAAATACCTTAGATACTATAGACAGGAGCGATATCGGTCTGTACGATTTTTAGTCGTTTGAATGCTTTCCCGGTTTTGGAACCATTATAACCTCGGCGACTTTCCATTGCCTTGGAAGGTATGATAATCTTAGCGCGGCATTTATAATATGCAGAAGCTTGATCGGGGCTTTCTTTGGCAATTCCTTGAGGATTTGTCACGATTTTTGAAATCTTTGATTGCTTTCTTGAGTTCATTACACAGATGGTTTAAAAGAGTTTTGTGCTGGGGAGCTCGGAATTGTTGCCATCTCTTGAGTGCTCTCCTCTTTTGGCGTATCAGTTCTTTTATTTCCGGCGGATAAGGAGTGTTGTTCTGTATGACTTCAATAAATCTGCCAACTTCGTCTTCTACTTCATACGGTGTTTTAAGCGACACATTCAGAACAATATTTTCTTTACAATATTTCCTAAAGCCGTCCCAGTTAGTTTTGTTGGTAGTTAATCTAGGCGCCCCTTCTTTTTTCATTAGACACTCACTTATTGTCATGATTATTGGTGAATTCCAAAACTTGCATAAGTAATATTGTTTAGATATTGATTTCGAAGAAAATCAATTGAGCCATAGCTGATAAAGGACCATTTTTCAAAGAACAGCTAATAAAAGTACCATTATGTGAATATTTTACCAAAAACCTGGTACTCCATTTGATACAATATGTCCACCATAACTCAATTATTAAATTTGATCAATATCGTTAGAGTGGTTTTCGAGAAAATCATATTTTTCAAAATCGGTGATTTGTAAACTACCGCTGATTTTGGAGTTAGAATGAAAATTCTGATTTTGACTCGAATTTTGCCAGACGGACAGGCAGACAGAGTTGGGAGACCCGCTTCTTTTAGATTCTCTATTCATAATAACATAAAGCCTGATGAAAATTTCGAGATCAAACATATAAGTAAAATAAGATGATATGGTCACCGGGGGATGATGAACTCTTTGTGGAACTATGGTTTACATAGACTGGATCAGAAAAAGGAGCTTCGTGATTTCTCAAAATCATTTGGCAGCTAGGTTCAAATGATTTTTAATTTTTTTTTTAAGTCGATGGAACTTCACTGATATTTCTAAATTTTTCTCCCGAAATGCAAATTTTTATACTCGTATAAGGACATCTACCACCCCACATTGCTCCGACCAGTCCTTCCCCAATTGTCGAAATTTCTCTTCGACTGTACTGAGTTAAGTTTCTCGCGGACGACCTGTTCTTCTTCTCTTTTGGACAAGAACAACCAAACAAGAAATCTCTATAAGGAATGCACTTTTGGCTATAACAGCTTATTTTTAAATTTTGAAGTCGCAACCACTGTGCAAGAGATGTACCTACATGCATGCGTCCTTTTTTTTTCTCTCGTAACGTGGTATAACACCAGACCCCCTCCTATTACACTGTAGAAATAGACTAAATATTGATTATATCGAGACCTCTGTGCAAGGGAAGTACCTACAAAGATCTAAATACATCATTTAGCATGTGGCGGGTTGGGTGTTACATAAATAAAAGCCACCTGTGTAGTTTAAATAAATACAGCCAAACTTCATTCAAATGGAATGGCTGAGACCAAAGGCAATCCGGGAAATATCGTAGAAAATTCTAAATAAAATAATTAAATATTTTACATTGAAAAACAGTTTTTTTCAAATTTAATTATAAATAAACAACTTACATCCTTCGGTGAATGCACATATATTCTTCCGGTTATTAGAGTGAAATATTCTGGAATTAACCCAGAAAGATATCTAAGATCAGTTTTAGAGGTCTCCGAATAAAAGATTTCCAGATACAAGAGGTTTGACTGTATTGCTAAACTAGTCCCAACCACGCTATAAATCAGCATAAGGGATGCACTTTTGTCTAAATAGCTAAAATTTGAAGTTTTTTTCTTTTGCGCGATTCAGCCTCTCATCTTTTTCAAAATGTGGTCCCAACTTTTATGGACTCACCGGAAAGTGGCACAAAAAGAAACAACGCTGTTAAGTGGGTTCCTTTGCATGGCCTGACGGGCTACACTCTAAAAACCATAAAACCCCCATAAAGGTTTCAGAAAATTGTCAAATTACCGTCAATCTCTAGCACCTCTCACACATTGATTGTCCTGCATCTGACGCCTTCTCATGCATAATTCATGTCTTAATTATCGTTCTCATAAAAATATTTTACATGACCATTCTAGCGTAGCCAGGGAAAATAAATAATAGCGTCAAATGTTCCTACCCTGAAGCGCCAGCTGATACCCTCTACTCACCCAATTAGCATTTTATCAGCGATTTGCTCTCGAAAACTAATAAATTACACCCTAAATAAGGATAATAAATGGATCCGTTTATGGACACACGCTTGCCCATGTGATGTGCATGATACATATGTCATTGCATCGTGTTAAGTTATTACAAATAATTAATTGTTCCATGCCCATGTCAAGTCGATTTATTTAGGCAAATCACCCACCATATTATTCCGTCAAATAAAATAAACACAGCTGCTAGAGTGGTCAGTTTTGTAACTACACAATGTTGGGGGTAGTAATGAATGGGAAAAAAACTGTATGCTTAAATCCAAATATTCGTACAGTCTGATTGGAAGAGAGGTCAATGTTATAATTATCATAACTTTAATATAATTTTTGCTTTAAAAAGTATTTTATTTATTTTTTTTTTCTTTTTCATTTCAGGTGAGTGTAGAAGAATAAATGAGTAGGTATTACAATATATAGTAAGCTGTGCTAAAATAACCACGCCGTGAACGCCAGTTTAATGTTTGAATCTAAGACTAATATTTGGTGCAAACAGCGAATATAGGGCCAAGGGATTAGCTTCTAGCAGGCATTCATGAGACAACTTAGGTGTTTTTTTATTCCTAGTTTTCTGGGATTCGAAACATGTCCAATGAAGTCTAGAACTGTGCTCTTTAGTATCGGTCAATTTATATATGTGAACAGTATTGAAGATCTGTGCTTAAAAGGGAAAATATACTCTGTCTGCCTTTAATGTACCTCAAGAAAAAACACATTTTTACACCCCATCCTGAGTCCTCATGCGATTGTGATGATGTTTAGACGTAATTCATCAAAATCCGTCGATTGTTTCTTGAGTTAGTTATGATAATAGGCAATCACGCAGCACGGCAAGGGTTACCTCATAACGACTACTGTAGAAGCTGCAGGGACGTAGAGGAAATAGAATCCGTTCATCATCTCCTGTGTGACTGTCCAGCTTTGGCCAACAAAAGAAGCCTTGCCTTTGGCAGATACTTTAGGTAGCATTGAGCTAAGAAAACTCCTGAGATTCATATATTTATCTGGGTGGTTTAGCCTAGCGGTCGAAGATCGTAACTTTTATGTTCCCATGGTTCTTAATATTGCACAATGGACTCATAGTGGTCTAAGTGAGCTGTTGACAACCCTGTCAACAAGGGCACCCAGTTACCTAACCTAATCTAGTTATGATGAAAATGTTTCGAAAATGTTTTAAACCCCTCCTCATATCTTACTCCTAAACCATGATCGACTTCGATCAATTTCAAGTGGAAATACTAACGTATCAGTCTTAGCTTACATGTTAAATTTCATCGAAATCCGTTTGGGAGTTCTTGAGTTAAGAGACTAATAAAGATGATTTAAAGATTTTCTAAACCCCGCCCCCACATCCAACTCTCACTTGACTTGAAATGACCTACGTGTCGGGATGTACATGCATACGAATTAAATTTCATCAAAATGGCTTTAGTGGTTTTTGAGCGAGCCGTGTGAGATCAACCACGACGGCACGGACCACTAACCGTGCGAGGCGCGACTCGCATTTGACCAATTTTTAAGCAAACAAGTATTATTTTTTTTTAAAGCAAATGATATGAACCTTAAATTCAGTACACATAAAATATGTGGAATTTAATAGTTTAAAAGGGTAAAAAAGCATTGTGTGATGTTTTAGACTTCAAAGAGCTTTTGTACCTCTTAGAATAAAAAGGCTCTTTCAGATGTTTCATTTTTTAATTTCAAGTACTTAACACTGATAAATCGGGACAAGTAACCAAATGGGTGACTTTCATCATTAGTACCTACTTATGTACGAATCACAATTTTTCCACAAAATTAAACAAAGAAATATTTTATTATTATTTGATTTATTTTTTGGACGGTTATGTGCATTTTGCCTCAGAGTTATTTATCACACATTTTACATTAATATCAACTAATTCAGGAGCCTATCATTAAAAGCTACCTCACCCCCATTGATCGTCAAAAGAACAGGTTTCAAATAGGTTCGTCTTACTTATTTAGATCTGTCCTTAAATATTTTTTTAGTAGCTAGTACCCTGAATAAAATTGCAGCACTACCAGCTATTTTTCCTTCAAAGTATCTGCTATAAAAATAGACGAAATAGGGGCAGTTGTATTACCAACAACTGCAAGAATTTACAATATACTATAGATATAAATTTTTGTAGTAACAGTTGGTGGCCACAATGTAGTAGGTAGTGTGTTTGCTTGTGACTCGAGCTGTGCATGTTCGAGCCCGAGAGGGAAACAGTAACCAACAACCATCGAGAGTAAAAGAGAAACTAAGAAAATCTACATGTCTCTAACCGCATGACCAAAAAGGAATTTCTGCTTGGTAGTTCAATGCCTGGTAGTACAATGCTAAATCTAAATAGCTATTTTAGTCATTATTTAAAGAAGAATTAGCTGTGAGAAATAGTTGTTCATATGAAATGAAAATGAAAGAATCATCAGCGAAAAATAGTTATTATATAACTGCTATTTAGTTATTCCTAAATAGCAGCTTTAGCTATTTTTATTAAGGAAATAGTAGACTTAAATAATTTAGATATACCAAACTTTTTAAAACGCCAGAAGTGTAATGTAAATGTGAGAATTAGCAATGAAAATGACAATTATTCGTAAATTATTCAGTGTAGTGCCAAATGGCAGTATTTGCAGTTCTTACTTATTACGCTATTTTTGCTATAAAGCAAATTGGGAACACCAGAATGTTTCTGTAAGCCTCGGCTATTTGATACTTAAAACTTTGCAATACTAGAAATGCCACATTAAGCAACAAAAACAATACGTAAGTAGCTACGCCCAGATACAGATATAGTTTTATAGGAAGATGAATGGAAGCGACATTTTTCAGTGCAGGAAATACGAATACATTTAACTGCTGCCGAAATGTGACAGATGTTGGATCACTGTGGCGCATCTTCGGCAAAGTTATAACACAAACCACAACTTTTTTTTTTTCCCCGAGGGTTGGTGAAAAATCTTCCATAGACACTGAGGATAGCAAGCGCGTGCTCATAGTAGTGTCAGATTCTTACTGACTAAAAAAAACACCACCCTGCGATTTAATTTGTTATATATTGCAACTAAGAAGGACCTTATCAAGCAATTTTTCTATCATGAAAAAAACTCGTTTGGCAGGTTACCTTCCACTGAAAGATCCTGCATGTTTCGCAATCTAGGCGCGGTTGATTCCTATCTCGCCAAGTCGAAAGGTTTCGTCCTTTGTAGTCGGCGCAATCAATTGCTTTCATGCAGAATTTGTAGGATTGTATTGTTGACATGTCCGATTAGTCGGTTTCTATGCTTTCTCGTGAAGCTTCTAATTTCAGCTTCGATTGTCGGAATTCCGAGATCCCTGTGGATATCATCGTTTCTAATATACCACGGTGCGTGGACAATTTCTCTTAGCACTTTATTTTGAAAGTTTGTAAAATATTGGCATTTGTTTTCTTGGTACAGCCCCAAAGTTGTATACCGTAAATCCACACCGGCTTTAGCACTTGCTTGTATAAAAGCATTTTGTTCTCAATACTGAGCTGGGAGTGTTTTCCGAGCAACCAGTTCATTTCTCTATATTTGATTGAGTTCTTTACGTTTCATTTTCACGTGCGAATTCCATTTCAGTTTTACGTCGAGTATTATTCCAAGGTATTTGGCCTCGTTTGCAAAAGGTATTCGGGAAAAGTTTAGGAAAATTGGCAAAATATTAGATTCGTTGAGGGTGATCCGCCAGTCCTTCGTCCATTCATTTACTTTATTCAGTGCGTTTTTTAGTTTTGCAGTCGTTTCTTCGATTGTTTTACCTACGGTCATCGGCAAACGTAGCCAGGATAGTACCATCTTCTTTCGGTATATCTCGAGTATATAACAGATAGAGAAGTGGCCCAAGAACGCTTCCTTGCGGTACACCGACCGAAATTTCTTTGAGCTCTGAGTATTCATTTCCATGTCTAACACCGGAGAGTCTATTCCCGAGATATGATTCTAGAATGTCGTATATGCATACAGGGAGAACTTGTCGTAATTTGCAATTCAAGCCATCAAACCACAACTTGTACCTACCATGTGTCTGTTACAGCCTTATAACTTTTGTACCATTTGACATAGAATGTCAAAATTTGGACCCGAGAAAAAGTAAAAAAAAAACAACAAAGTTATGCAGGTTAAAGTGAAATTCAGAAAAACTTGTAACGCTGATTCCAAAAATGTATAATTCCGTTATTCTCACTTTATTAGATTTTGAGAAAAAAAAAAATAATATGTGTACAACTGTGACATTCGTTGACAGACTAATAGATGATTAAAATCGCAAAAGAATGCCATAAATATTCATATTATAGAGTACCGCTTTCTCCCCCACCGTATCAAACGATATTCAGATAATAAAATAAACCTCTCAACGCACAACTTCGTGAAATAGCTTCCTCATCGTTTGCCTCCATTGCACAAGTGCAATATATTCATCTGAATAAATTCTATTTATTCATTCTCCTTGAAACACATTTCACTTCAAATTAACTGCAGCCATACAAGTGACATAGGCTAGGCAGCAATCCTTTGATGCTCCCGTTGATTAACTCCACACATAAACATTTATTTTATTGGATGTGGAAAAGAAGCCAGAACTGAATCTACAAAGAAGAACAAAGCTACGAATGGAATCAGTAATGCGAAGACCAAAAATTCTCTCAGATATGTTCATCATACACCAAGAGATACACCTGTTATTTTTCTTTAGAAAATCATTTTTATTTCTCCAATCGAGTCGAAAATCAAGAAATTGCCTTCCAAAGATTTATCGATGTTGAAAAGAAGAAGAAATTCCAAATCAATATCCAATAAAGCAAATGGTATTCTACCAATCCAGTACTGTACCGCACAAACAATCTTCCCGAATGTCTGTCATATAACTCGTAAGTTCGCTTGAATTAAATGAAACTGCAAAAGGAGACGGGGAGGGAAACTCCAACAGCAGCGTTTGTGATGCAACACGCCGTCTTCGATAGATGCACCTCCAGCTGCGCGCCAACTGAATGTGCAGCATTTTACCAAGAAAAAGAAGAAAACTCATTGCTTTGCATCCACGGCATTTATTTGTGGCAATTTCAGTTTTAAATTTGATCGCATTTTCCCTTCCCGTACTGGTCTTACAATCGCGTCTGTCCGTCCATGGTGTGTTCGGAGTTCAAATTGTTTTGGCGCCGACGACTGATTTATGCTCTTAACCAAAAAAAAAAAGATGAGAGAGACGTGCCGCATGAAAGCGACAGTTCTTGAGAATTCCCAAAGAAAAAAAGGAAGACCGCCCGCTGGCCATACAATGTAGAATTTCTAATGAATGAAATTCGAAAACAAAGTCAATTGACGGCTGATCGTCAACCGAAGATAAGCCGAGACACAAGCGGCACCGACCAAGTGGTCAAAAGACAATTGAGACTGCTAATGAGCCTGCTAATGGCATTGACAATTCCGGTCAACCCTTTTGGTGGTGGTTTATTGCCGTGTGACCTGGCCTATGGACATCCGTATCTCAATATACGAGTATTTTGTGGAGAAACAACGAGGCGAAAGTTTATGTGTTCTCCACGTGCCAATGTCATTAAGCGAATAACCGAGAGTGAATAACCACCCACTGGGTATTCATGTCTCGTCCTTGCCCCCAAAGAAATGACGTGCTCGTGATTTCATCTTGATACACCAGCAACAAGTTATTACTTTTGCGCTGTTGTGGTGCTGGCTATTTTGGGACGAAGAGTTTATCAAAAGTTTTTAATTCAATTTTTGTCGGATTTAGAGCCTTACCGCCCTCCCGTTGAGGCGCACACGTATGAGATACACTGAGAAAAACTAAATTGGCCACAAAGTCAAGTCACAATTTGGTTGGTAATGAGAGCTTTATTTGGCGATCTGTCGCAAGTGGAGTCATTAGGGAATGCGTCACGGTTTCATGGGACACATGTCAACAGAAAATGTCTGTATTGTGAATGGATTCGGAACACGTGGGGAGTGCTTATCGATAGCATAAAGCATATTACATGCATTTGATGGGCCTGGGTGGCTGCTCACTATTGACTATGATTATCCAAAACTAAACTTAGTTGAGCTAGTAGCGCAACAATTAAGTTTGTAATGAAGTTCTTGCTTCACGACCTTGTGGTGGCCCAAGTGCGTGCTCTGACTGGTAGCATAATATTAGTCTTCCGATACAATAACTGTCACCGATTTTGTGTTTATTCAGAGAGATATTGGAACCAGACGACCTTGCCGGTGGCTTTGTATCACTGTGTCTTCGATAAGAAATTACCAAAAACTCAAGATCCTCTAACTTGAGAAAGATTACACCGTACAAGTAGGACATCTTGGAATTGGGGTTAAATGTTGGGTTAATTTCATTCTTCAACGCGGGACATTAGCGCGTACCAATCCTTCGCATTCTGTACCCTGCAGCTATTAATTGAAACCCATTTCATAAAAGCAATCATCTTAGCTAGAAAAATGACCAAAGCATACATTCTAAAGGAAGTTTCCATCAATTCTGTTAAAGGGTCTCCGAATTCTAAAGTACGTGTAGCTTAAACGTTTAGTACAGGTTTCCAAACCAATCGACGACCTTCAGCGGCATTAGTTGAATTGTCATCTTCTTGTACACTGGAAACATGCTACTTTCGAAAGGATTGAATAAATTTTCATGAAGCAGGTTTCTGAGTTCCCCTGCGTCAACTACATCAACTTATATCTTCACCAAATACCACTGGCGTTGAGTATAGATCTCCACTACATCTGTTTTTTTTAAACTTCAGAAGGGCTTTTGAGCTTTTGTGGACAGGCAGTTCGGACAAACTCAAAAATCGGACAAATAAATAATAAAAAATAGATTGGTAAAAAATCATCCGCGTCATCGAGGTTTGAACCTACGACTATCGTCATAGTTTATGGTTAACAGCGTTGGCTAACTTGTCTACGCCGGTGTTATTTATTGCGTGGCCAAGAGCTGTACTGGTCATTCAAGACTTTAGTAACGTCTGTAGTTCTACTAAAATTCTAATGGCAGAGAGATTATAAAACAGTGCCACAATCTTGATGTAGCAGTTTTTGCTTTTCTTCTTTTCCTCGCAAAAATTGCTGGTACGGCTCTACCACCGGAAATAATTTCCAATAACTTTGGGGCAAAGGCTGACATTTTCAATGTGCACAATTTTAGACAATTTTAAAAAATTCATTATCTATTTGCACTCTAAAATGAGGTCCGTCAACTTCAGGGTAAAGTCAAACATTTTGAAACATTGCATAGCTACACTCTCTCAAAGGACTAACCGTTTGCGAAATATTCGCACTGAGTAAAGATTTTTTATTAACTTCCAGTTAAAGTCTTTAAAGATTGCCTATCATAAAAGTATTCATCTTGTAGAGAATTTTTTGTCAACGCTATATTTATCATTTCGCTACGATAGCGAAAACTATATATTTATCGAACCTTACAAAAAAGATCGTGCAATACCCCATAGCTCAAGCGAATTACATTTTGGGAATTTTCCTTTGGGCACACATTTCTTGTGCACAATTCCCTTCCACATAAAAGCATCGTACGAGTAGCTATGCAATATACACGTTGCCAGACATACACGTACTCCATGTTAACCTTAGGCTGAGATGAGCACGTGCTCATTGCAGATAATTAGTGGGAGGATGTTTCGTGATTTTGTTCATTCCTTTGCAATATCTATTCTGCAATAATGTTAGTCATTGTTGTCAAGATTATTTAAATGAAAACAAAAGCATTACGGAAGTGTTTTACAAATATTTCGAATTTACAGGTAAAATGGGTACAAGACATTTTTTGAATCGGGATTGTGAGTTCGCATGCTCATGTGTTTCTTTGGACGAGCCGCTGCTGTTGTAAAGTCATTCTCAGCCAAAAAGAATAAATTATCTATTTCGCGGGGAGAACTACGAGTATAACGCAAACAGTGGATTTTTAGCATGTCCGTCAGTGTACTTCTAAGCATTTTCATAAATGCTGAGCTTTGCATTGTCTGTATATTTGTTTGCACACTCCCAATTCTATTTTGGCTCTTTTTCTCTTACGGCCTTCTGAAAAATAGTACTACGCCCTCCATGTAAGATTTTTGAGTTAACACAGCATCTAATAACAACAAGCATGGTGAAGACTTTATGTGCTTACCTACATATATATTAGCATCAGAGAAAATCTGCTCAGGTTTTTGTTCATACAAATAATAGTCCCGAATTCAGGATTCCATACATCACTTCATTAAAATTCCGATTTAATATATATGTAGGTAGATAAAATCCTTGCATTTAGTTTATGATGAAAAACGGACTCAGGTTTTTCCGTGTACTTTAAATTGAATATATTTTCCAGAAATTGGACATCACAAGGAATTCAGTTTCGACTGGTTATTAATTCTACTCGTGTTTTAACAAAGTCTCTAACAGATCAGATTCAATCTCAAAACCTTTGCAGAACTTTTTAATGATGTAACAAAGAAGGTGCCTTTGGGATATGAAAACGTGTTATTAAACATTGGAATTCTATGGCATTCTACAGTTGAATGTACGAAGAATCCATATCGCTTTGCAGACACAAGTGATTATACCACAATTTTTTATTATGTATTTTGTGTAGAGGAGTACCAGATGAAGAGTGTAATAATATTACTGGCATGACAGTTAGATACAATTTCTATAACCAGAGAGATGTGCTGAATCCTTATAGTTATTGAATACGAATTATCGTTGCACTATCAATATTATAGATACGTTTTATATGAGTGAGTGTTGTTAGGTCGCGGAAAAATATTTCTCTTGACATTGTCGTGGATATTCACATTTGCAAATCATTTCCTAAATCCATATACTCGTATGAATATGTTTGTGCCCAAAAACTGGAGTTAAATATGAAAGAGAACTCAGCTGCTTATTCGCATAGGATGTTCGCTAAGTACATGTTTCGGCCTGTAGTCCAGTCAATAGGCATAGTTTTTAAGGAACATTTTAATTGTATTCTTCGCTAAACTGAAATTAGAGAAATCATTTGTACTACCAATAATTTTGTATGGATGTGAAATATTTTCTAATACTCGTATGTTCTAAAAGAAAGGTAAATGTGACATACAACCGCTGCGCTAGGTACATTTTCAATTTAGGTCGTTGCGACCATGTATCCGTCTATGCCAATAAAATCACTGGTTGTTACCTCAGTGGATTCCTAAGATATAGGACGGTTCTAACGCTGAATAGGGTTAACGAAAGTAAAGCGCCGACTGTACAGTCATCTATGGTTTGTTCGTTCTCAAAGAGCTATGCATATTATTCCCCATCGATGAAAATGTCTATTAAGTTCTCGTCATATACGAGTATCTATTGTCTATGCAGTTCACCTATGGAAAATGGCCTTAAACATGCGAATGAAAATAAATTTAAAAAATTATTATTGCAGGAAATTATTGATGCTTGAATTAAAAAAAAAACTTTTCTTTGATACGAGTCTCTTATAAGTTTCACCCTGTATATCACAATGTTTCAGTTGTGTGCAAAGTTTCAGCTTTCTAGATCAACTGAAGGCTTCTAAAGATGCGCAAATAGATCCACGGAGATGGAAAATTGTTTATTGGAGAGCAACAAATTTGTAATTCGTAAACCAAAAATGTGGGTATATTTCCCTTACTATTGATTCAAGAGATTATACCCTGGGGCCTTCTCAAGAGGTGCAAAAAAATCTCATTATGAAATTTTATGTGAGGGACAAGGATATTTTTTTCAGCTACACCCTGTACTTACAAAATTAAAATCGAAGTCTGTAACATTACTCTTGGCGGTTCGTCCAAAAAATGTGGGAAATTTTAGTTCTCTAGGTGATCGGGGTGCGTCTGGAAGGGTGCAGAAAGGCCCACTCACTTTGGAAAAATGTATATATATATGTATGTGTTTGTGGGTACACAACTGAGGAACTAAAACCGTAAAAAAATTGTTCTATCGCAAACGTTTCAGTGCCTGCAGTCGTAAAGTCAGTGAAGGTGGACGCATGCTCCCTTTTATAAATTAATTGGTGTGAAAAATTAACTTTTTTTTATTGCTTTTGAACCAGCCAAGATGGCTAGTGGGCTGCTCCAATCATCCGAACACATTCTCTGATCGGCTGATAATCGAGGAAAAATTTTAAAATTTTTTTTTTCTAATTTTTTCAATTAATAAGAAATATTTGTTGAAGAATTCCGCAAAGAAACAATCTAGCAATGTACTCGTATATAACTGAACGTGTAGTAGACGTGAACAGGAGCTTAGACGATTAGCTCTCATCCCATCAGCTCCAAAAATTTACTACCTGATACGAGAAAATGCACTACAATCACAAAAAAGTGCTTCGCAACGTCAAGACATCGCAGATGGTGGTGTCGCTTAAACTTAAGTGCATTTAGATCCTTAACAAAAGTGTGTCAAGTCTATTCTGCTAAGAGACAGCAAGAATGCCGTGAATTTTTCACACGTGGGGAAGCATTTAGGAGATTCAACGAAGGTTCTATCTATAAAGTTCTCCAACTATTTGGGAAGTAGTTAACGGGTTGGCCAAGGTCTTAAACGAAGCCTAAATGTTCTTTTTTTCACCTGCCCTTCACAATATAGCGCATACTTATTAGGATAACGTTGTCGCAATATCCGGAGACACCAGCACCAGACTTGGTACGAATGAAGACGAGTAAACATAAAATTAGTGATGCAAGGTCGGTAGCAATGAATCCAAGAAATTGACTTTGTCATTCTCTTCAGAGATTTCGACCTCAACTCAAGCCAGTGCAATGTTTTCACGAATGTCGAAGTGCATATGAAGTGAACGCACCATCCCTTGTAACTATTTTCGAATGGTTTTGAAGACGTCATACATTTGGACTGTGAACTTGTTGAATTTTTAAATGTTGATACAAATATGGCAGTGTTGAAGGCAAAAATTGAGGAAGATCCAAGAGTGACCTAGAAAATGATAGGTGAAGAGTTGGACTTGAATGCCATGGTTATATTAGAAATATTAAGTCATTACTTGGAATATTCGAAGAAATCTGACGCTGGATTCCACGAATTTTGAATGACGACCAAAAAAAGGCACGCGTTCGTTTTGCGCAATATTTTTTGAAAACCTTTTGAAAGCGGAGAGTGGAGCTACTTTAATAAAATTCTTACGACCCGGAAACCAAACAGCAGTGGATGATAGGTACAAGTCCCCCAATTAAACCAAGACAATAAAAGTGATGATGCGGATTTCCTTCACAAGGGCGAAAATTATCGCTGTTATTTCGCTGAAAACTGGTCAGATCTCGTTACCATAAGTTTTCAAATGTTTATTGAGAAAATAGTAAAAATGACAACTTCGTCGCTACTTTTTACATGATGGTAATGTACCTGCACACTGCTGGAAAAACCAACAACTTTATTGCGCTTCGGGGTATCAATAAAATTTGCTCAGCACTTTATTTCCCAAATCTGGCGCCGTGTGATTTCTGTTTCCTCTCAAAAATAGAAACAAATTGAGGAGAAGAGTCTTAAGTTCCAATGATGAGATCATTAATGCAGTCAATGTCGAAATTGAAGAGCTTCAAAAAGTCGATTTTGAGGAGTTTCGAAAGACTTAGAAAATGTATTGAAATAAATGGAAATCATAAATTCCATACATAGAGAGAAATTAAGGGATGATGAAAATGAAAGATATTAGATCAAAACTTTTATTATTTCCCTGTTGTATGTACTTATAGGTATCATAGGAGGCAGGTTCATCAATGTATATATGTAGGTGGAGCCAAGTGTGCAAGGGAAAGCTTTCGTGCAGCCATGATATACCGTTTTCTCGAGTTCTGAAGAGCTTCACTTCAAAAATATTGTAAACCAAAAAACTCTCACATCGCACCCTTTACTATCTTTTTAAATTTAACTTTAATATTGCCCTGGGGGCATTTTCTTTCTAAAGATGTCTACGAGAAACAAAGTTGAGTGTCACCCCAATGGCAGTGGGTGGGGTAGGGTTTAAAAGTGCCCATTATGCAGATAAGAACCTTTGACTTCTTTGCATAACGCTTTTCACCAGACTGGTATTCCGTGCCTCTTCTTCTGGATATGCCTCACCTCACATGATCCCAAATATCGAATTAGTGAATTTGAATGTGAATGTATTGTAATATTACTCTTTCACTACAACCAAATGCGACGATTTCAAATGACTCATTTCGATGTGTGTTCTTACATTCAGCCGATTTTGTTTAACAGTTGACACAATAAGCGGCCGTTCCAGGTTCAAGCACGAGAACATACATATTAGGTGTATAACTTGGGACGACCAGCTTTTATATGTATACATGAGTGGGTATTAGTCAATTATTACCTCAGGGACGTCAGAAATGACTCTGCGAATAAAGCTATTGTTCCCGAACTTTAACGTGGAATAACTTCAATTTGACTCAATAAAGGTTATGTTTGGCTGGTTGAATTTCGTTTTGCAATAATTTTCCACCTCATTTGATGGTAATGAGATAGTCTGACAAATGATATATGGGAAATGGGATAATTTAGCACATCCACCTAATCATCTCATTTGGCTCTATCTTTCTGGGTCAACACCACAAAACCCTGAAACTTCAAACTTAGTTAATCCAGTTTCAAGGGATAAACTAATCTGTATGTGCTCCCGAAGTAATGTGTTTCAAAACCATTCTGTTAATGATGTTGTTATAATAACTACATAAAAATAGCTCTATACATCATAAATTAAGTTGTGGTAATTAACCCTGAACCCTAATAAAACTTCAGTTGGCAGGTGCGCTTTGGGAACTGACCCGAAAAAAATGTTACTCTTTACGAGAAAAATAATGATTATTACTGTAACCACAGCAGTCACACTCATTAGAATGAAACTTAACAAGGGTTATTCTGCTTCCAAATGGAAGACAAATGTATACCGGTATGTCTTAGATTATTAGATAATACTATAAGGGGGAATGGATAAACGATTGTATACACTGTGATGCACTTGAAGTGTTACTGTCAATCAGAGGAAAATGTCATTAAAATGCTACAACTCTGTCAGGGCGTAATTAATGATGACGTTCAGTCTAAGCGGGATACCTGAATTCACGAAGGAAAAAGCTGACGAGCCATGGATATCTAACCATTGACATTAGGACAGTTAAATATAATAATGCGCTTGAATCGTTTTGCTTATTTTGACTCATATTCTACATGGTATTTATCAAAAAGTTGACTCGTTAGTTTTTGGATTTTCATTTGGTTAAGTCGATTATTTCGCCATCTACTTGTCATTCGTGGTAGGTGGTATCTTTTCTTTACGAACACAATTTAAAATGCATTTTAGTTTACGTAGACGAAGTTCAATAGATACACGAGCTTATTGGTTTCTTAGAATCATTCTAGCATTATGAAAACAGTTCTCCCAATATTGGGTATTTGGCCCACTGATACGTTTCTAGGAAAAACGTTTCCCGAAATAGAGGCACACAAGAGCAGGTTCGATTCTCGATTTCAAATTCTCCAACATACTTATGCGTCTAGAACGGAACAACTAAAAGAAAGTACAAGTGCACACTGTACGCATACGGATGCATTTCCATGAATAGCACAGTCTTTCCTTCCTTCTGCAAATCGCACATTCCTATTCACTATAAAGTAACAATTACGTAATTCAAGCATTTCTACGATACCATAGCGCCAAAGAACTCGGAAAAAGTTATTCCTCTTCCATGGAACTCATACATTATTCAGTAATTCCTTAAAGTGGAATAATTGCTTCCATAGCGCCAATACCATAGTCATACGAGTGTTCCTTAGAAACAATAAAAAGAACGGGCAAAAGAGCAAAACAAATGCGTATCTATGGTAGGTAATGTCATCGGAAATCGCCTGCTTCTCGGTCTGATTGCTGCACACGCCAAGGTACATCTTTCGTCGCCTTTGTTTATACTTGCAACAATCATCTGGTGATGCACACATAAAAAGACCATGGAACTACCGCCGAACACAACAGAATCTAAAGCAGGTTCATTGTTTCAATAGGTATCTCCCCAGCAGCACTCTGCTAGACAATCTTGGATTCTGGTTGCTCTTCTGCGAATGCCCCATCGAACATTGAACCTCGATACGATTTTGATTTTTTTGTTGTTCATTCCTTTTTTAATCGAATAAATCGATTTGTCTGTAAGAGTATCGGCATGGTGACATTTAAAAAAATATACGGATATATTTAGATACAGAGTTGCAAGCTGTCATTGCGTAATGTGAAAATGTATTGTAGCGCGTATTCCTTGGGAGTGTATCTTAACCTTATAATCGAAATCAGTGGGTGGCAGCGGTAGTGGATTCGCATTACTAGATATTTCATAACAATATTCGCAGAAAAAGTTTCGTTTCTGGGTTGTTTATTGTAGCCAAGGAGAAGACGATATACATTTTAACCTTCACCGCTTTTGATTTTTCTGCGGAATTCGGAAGATCAATCGAATGTATGGACCTAGGTATGACTATATGTACATGTTTCAATTTCATTTGCAAATTATTTTTCTTCTATAAACAATTAAACGCCTGTTTATGAATGAACTTGTTTATGAGCTAAATTGAAGAGAAAAATGCAACCTTGGTATCATCAAAGTAGGAATGGGCGGTGTCAATGTTATCCATTAGTACTCGTAATTAACTCCAAGGATACAATCAACTTGTATCGTCGCAATTAAATTTGTTACTATTAGTGGTATTGGCTGAGTGCGAGTGAAGATAGATCGATGTTCTATAATTCATAGTGTACAAGGTGAAGAAGATATATATATACTTAGGGAATAAATTGATTGCGTAGAGTGTTAACAATATACTGCCCCTTTTGACTTGGTATAATTACATCTATGTATAAGTTCCTCGTATAGTCATTCTCTTATTCAGTCTGGGTTTTAGTCGTATCGGATTCATTTAATTACGTTCTTAATTCTGTTGCTTGTCGGCTTTAATGACCCCTAGGTGACTAATTCCCTGAAGAATTCTACAGATTAAATCGAAGGAGGCGTCTTCACTGCCAATCATGAATGCTAGTTCTGATATTTCTCAGGGTCACTTATCTAGGACAGCTGAGTAATTTTAAGTTTTCGACCTCCTGCCAGAACGCAGTTACGCGTAATAGTGGAGTATTTTATAATCGGTTAAGCAGATAAAATTCTGCTAAAGTATACACGATTTTGCTTTATGATCGTCTACAGTTTAGAATGCTTTTTCAAGCAAAACCAATTCCAATATGTACTTCACCATTATGCATTCAACGCATTTAGAAAAATACGGTCATACACCATCATACCTTTTAAAACAATAGAACAAAATACACTAGGTACACATTCTAAGGTAAACAAACATACACATTCTGTGGCAAACCACACAGGCGGACCAGTAGGGATGCAGTAAAGTGGGAGGGTTGTGATCCTTCTATACCGGATCATAACTTCGCCTTAAGAAGAAGAAGAAGAGACACGATTAATCCGTTTAAGGTAAACGACTGGTTGTCCTACTTCAGAATGTTTTAGAATCCAAATATCGTGTACTCTTCTTCTAAATTGTACACGACTTGCGTTCACTTTAGTACATTTTTTTAGGCTTGACCGATTCTAAAATATACTCGACTAGCATGCATAATGGAATTCTGGAACCGTATATTTTTTGAAAATATGAATCACGGCTCGGGCCGCTATCTTTAAAAAATGAGGCCCAATTTTTTCGCAATATCTTCTCTGTGGTACGTCCTAGGACAAAAATCATTGTAGAGGGAAATAATTCCTGAAAATTATTGTCCAATTTTTTATAAGTAAATAAATATTTGGCGTAACAGCTCTTTAAGTGCCAGGGCCTAGCTTCTCGCAACCACTCGTATTGTGTGCGTTATATTTTTCAAACGAATGGAAGGGACCTGCAATTTAGTGCCGTATCTGAACGGCAATTTGTTTTGAGAAGCTTTCTCGTGACATCGTGACAACAATACTCTCGGATGTTTGTCAGACGTTCGCGAGAGGTGGGATCGTGAAAAAAACTTTTTGGTGTTTTCTGGAATTCGAACTTGGAACCTCTTGCGTAGTGATCCGACACACTAACCACTACGCCACGACGCCCACTATTTAGTCAAGCAAATAACTCTCCTTCTTATAGGAAAGTGCATATTCAAATAGCTTAAAAAATTCCATCGCTCAATCACCATGGTGACAAAATGAGTTGAAACAGTGTCTTCGTCCACCTCTAGAAGATTATAAGTTAGAACGCTGAAACTTTGCGAAATTCTTTCACACGCCATATGAAAGAACTTAGTACTTTTCAATGGCAACAACATTTTCCTTTTCCCTTATATGCATAATATATGTATATGAACTTATTCCAATTGGTTAACGTTTTCCAGTATTTTTGTAGACTGGGCCTTATTAGGTCTTGGGCCTCACTTGGGTCACCTACCTTACTTGTTCTTCGCATACGTATGCAATAATTCATCACAATGTGTCTACAAAACCTCCTGCAAGCGCCACACATAAGGTTGGTTAAATTCATCCGTTCCTATGGCAGAAGTTGAGAACATATTTTTTAAATCGTTCTTCTAATGGAAACATTCAAGTTAACATCAAACAAATCTCTGTCGTGATATCATCGCAATGTCATAGTTTCTCCATGACTCAAAGCACAGAATCCAAATTTTACAATTCACATCTATGAAAACAAAAAAACTCTACTTGGGTGGTTTCTCGGTTTCTCATCCATCTAGTAGCTTGTTTTGTGTCATATCGTCTCTGTCCAAGTTCACGTGTATACAAGTATGTATTTGCATCAACATAGCCGACGCCGCCGCCGCAGCATATCGTAGGCATATGCCGTGCCTCTGCATCGTGCAGTGTTCATATCGTGAAACCCTAGCTTGACTAAATAGTGCAGCACCACCACTAAACACGGCCCATGCCACGAATATCATTACCAGCTCGAGGCGTTTATTCATTCTATTAGACACTGTCTAATTTACGTTTTAATATTCTGTCAATTTTTTGAGGAGTGGAAATACACATAAGACAACGAACTTTCAGAGGGAACACAAAACAAAATTTGTTATTCTTTGGGGAGGTCTCCTCTTCCAGCCCAACGATGATGATGATGACGATAACGACGTATTATCGTCATGGAAAGCATACATAGAACACATCAAGTGACATATGAAGCAGGCACTCGTTTGATTCGAATGACGTTTGTGCGTCAATTCCACTGATGGATTATTAATGATGAGCGATTTGTTTCTGTAAACAGATAGCGATTACTAACATCACTGGTAGTTCAATCCGATGAGGAAGCGAGAAGAATCAAGGGACTAGAGCGCACAAATCGATGAAATCGATAGGCTATTCAGAAATAGGGTTGTAACGTCATTTCAATAATTGGCATGGAGATACAAACACACCATGAGCAAAGCAATCAAAACGGAATTGTAAATAAGCTAGATGGTAGGGGGCCATCGTCGAACTTACACTCTTAATGTTGGGGAAGATTTTTTATTTTTTTTGATTTGTGGATGATCATTTGTAATGATATACATAAATACCTCAGAATACAGACATGATAAAAGTCGATAGAAATGAACCATTGCCATTAAGCAAAGGATAAATTGACTAGACATATTATTTCAAAGGGAAAATGAGCAAACGCAAGATTACTATTTAATGGGTTGTATCATAGTTATTGAATCTTGTCATTTCAAATATTTCAGAAAAAAATGCATGCATGCAAAACTTGTCATTCGAATTTTATAAATAAATAAATATAAATATTTTGGCGCTAACAACCCAATGCAGGGCCTGGCCTAGCTTCTCACAGCCACTCATGTTGTGCGCCTCACGAATGGTTGCGAGCTACAGCTTTATGCCGTTTCCGAATGGCATTTTTTTCGATGGAGACAAGTTTTTCGTGACAATTTTACTCTCGGTGAGACAATTTTTTTTTTTTTGTGTTTTCTTGGATTCGAATCTTGAACTTCTCGCTCAGTGATCGCACACTTAACCAGCACAGTATTATACTTATCCTGAAAAAAATATAAAAATTGGTCAAGTGCCAGTCGGGCCTCGCGGGGTAAGTGTTTCGTACCGCATGTGTGCCCTAATACACTGGCCATATATTTTAAAAACTGTAAAAAGCGGATCAAGTGTGAATGGGATGTGATTAAATAGGCATGGTTTAAATAATCCTTAAATTATCTTTATTGACCGCCTAACTCAAGAACTCCTGAATGGATTTTAATGAAATTTGGCTTGTAGACTTATGCACGTCAGGTGAAAATGAATGAAATGTAAGAAAATGGTTGCAAGATATGGGGAGGGGCTTAAAATATAGTATACTCGAATCATTTTTCTCACAACCTTAATTTAACTCTAGTTCAAACTGTTTAAAAGTTAAAAGCTTATGACAGAAACATTCCATTAGTATTCAGTTTGGAGCACTAAAAAATAAACGGCCCTACTGGGTCATACGTACTCGTCTCCATAGTGCTGTTGTTTCGTAAATTGTTCTGCTTTCAAATTTAGACAAAATCAGTGCAAAATAAATCGGGTCGAAAAATCTGCTAAAAATCTTGCTTTTTTTTAATCATATGTTCAACATTTGAATGTCATAGAGATGAAGAAGACTATGAAATAAAATTGTCTTCGCCATATCAGAAAATAATATATAATAAATTTTAGCGAAAAATTGTAATCGGTATCATAAAAATTGTTTTGGAGAAAATTGCATTTTTTCAAAGGTAGCCTTATATGGGTTTCTCCTCGAGGTAAAGGCCCACAGACCACAGAATGAGTTTGAAGTAGATCTGCTTAGCCGTTTAGGCTGCAGTCCGAGGTACAGATAGACTGACCCACTTGTTCAAGTAATATATGGGGTAGTAATGCCAAGATTGATCTAAATCTCGAGATAAAAGTTGTTTGCGAAACACTCTTTATAGAAGCAAATAATAAATTATGCTCGGTCTGCCCTATTGGAAAATTGCTGCTATGAAGTGAATCGAAAATGATTCACTTCACAAAAAAACTTACAGACAAAAATTGTTTATAATTTTTTTTTTTTTTGCTTTGTCACATCCTGTCGCATCCTACGAATAGTTGCACACACTTCGTCATTTTACATTTGTTTTCCTTCCCGAACTCTCCTGAAGCCACCGAATGACCTAAAAAGTTAAAACTTTGCACCCCCATAGCATAGTCCACGATGGAAATTTTTATGAAGCCGATTATGTGATTTTCGAAATACAGGTTATTTCAAGAAATATTTTTCCAAAGTCTGAAAAACGATCTCCACACCTTATAAAAGCCCTGCATATCCTAGAAAGAGACAGCTTTACACACTTATAGTACAAACTACGGGGTAGTAGATCTGCTTAGCCGTCACGCAGAAGGATTTTCATACAGGGTGTTTGAAAGAATACTTTAAAAATTACTTTAATACGACTTGCCAGTGTATATGTGTACTTTTTCACATGATTATGACATTTTGCACACTTATAACATACACTATAGAAACATGCATATAATTGAAAAATTTTCGATTTTCAAAATACAAGCTATTAAGAATAACGCTTTTGTTTCTATTTCCACAATTTCGAGAACCTTTCAATTTACCCAGAACGATAAAACTTAGGATTTAGTGAAGACGACTTTCGATTTTCAAAGCACAGGGTGCTACATCAACAATTTTAATACAATTTCCCCATTTGTGTCCTTTCACGACAAGTTTGACTACCTAGAAAGGCACAACTTTTCACACTTACAGCACAGACTATGAACCTTGCGGACTATCTAGAAAAATCACTTTTGAAAAAAATAAAATTAACTTTACACACTTATAGTATCTACCACAGGCCTTACCATAACCTTAAAATATGTTTCCAAAGCGTAATTTTATGCATTTGTATTTGGCTTCCATTAAAAAAAAAAAATATTTTCGATAGTTACAAACTTTCTTCGCCAAACCGAAAACATGTAATATGTGCAAATTTTATGAACAATTTTATGAATAATTGATTTTCAAATCATTTGATGCAGAGAAATTAAGGCTGCTATAAAAAGTGTTGCATGCTGTTGGATAGAAAATTTGATTTGCTTTTCAAACGAGCCTCACTAATTTTTTTACGGTTGAATTACGGTTTGAAAGTTGTAGTGATGGTGATGGATAAGGGTGAACTGATGTGCATTCGAAGCATGATGCGTATTGCGGTTGAAATTTTGAAAGGGAGCAATGCAACTGGCTATTTCGCTGGAAAACTTTTTATAAAAAATGCGATAAAATAGGGAAAGACACGAGACATGGCTCCGATGTTCAAGTGAATGTATGTCGTTCGCAATGTCTGTCTGTATTACCTATAAGTTTTACCTCGCTATTCTGTACCCTGTCTACATTCTGTACTTCATCAGAAAAAGATCCAAAAACTGACAAAAAAGTTATGCCCCCCACCCCTCCATTATCACTGAAACTGCTGAACCGAAAAATTTTTAAAAATTCATGAGTATGTATCACCTTCCAATAATTACAGGAAAGTTATTTCGATTTTGATACGTGTGTCAATTTTCGAAAAACTTATACAAATGTGAGAGATAGACAAAATGGCATGTACCGTCCGTGATCTTGTGTTTGCCGAACATCCAAACATTTCTTCTCACTTTCGATAAAAAGACGAAATGTTTGATGCCCTTTTTATAATAATTGGCCCAGTCGTTCAGGCACTAGACTGTAAAATTTAAATTTATAATTACGATCAAACTAATAGAAAATTAAGAGCAGTTCAAATGGTGTGCATAGTATAATAACTGTAACAAAATCAGTTCAACGCCATTTGTTTGAAATTTAGTAATATTGTAATTGCTTATGCACATGAAGCACTTTCATGCTTGACCAGCATTTATGCATCTAAGCTCAACCGTTTCTAAGTTAATTATGAAAAATCGTTTCATTTTTCCAATACGGATTTTGCACGGCCGGAATTTTTGAGGACTTTTAATACGTTATTAAGGAAGGCAAATACAATGATCGTAAAACAAATGGAGTTACTGCTTTTGTCGCCAAAGTCTAATATTGATTATAAAAGAAGCAAGTAATAGGTGCCAAATAGTCATTAAAAAAATAATATTTCATACTACAACCGCAGCAATAAGTTGTTTTATGATATTCAATTATCTTTACTGAACACATAATTAAGCATAAATCAATGTTGTTGAAACATTTTTGTAGTGACTAATAGCCTACCTTATTGCAAATATAAAACTTTAATTACAGAGCTATAATTTAAAGTTACCCTTTGTTACGTTCAAAACCCCTTAGACTTTAATGAAAATCTATGAGTTCAAGACCTTTTTCCACGTATACTTATATGGAGTTTACTTAAGATTAATTTTAATGCGTAAACCTCTTCAATTTCTTGTTAAGGCTGACACATCTTCTTAGCTGGAATTAGTATTTATTATCGATTGATAAATCGCAACCATCCTAGTTCTATACATGATGACAACAGGAAATTCAATTCAACTCTGATTGGTTTAAATGGCTTAAAGACATGACCATCATCATCATCATCATCTTTGCAAAAGAATAAGAGGAAAAAGCAATGGACACCCTCCAACCCTGATTCCTGTGAGGTATAATTAGTATGCCGCCTGTAGGCCCAAATGTCATGTTAAAACAATCGTTCAACCACCACCATGGGTGCTGTAAATTTAATTTCACATTAAAACCGTCCCCGCGTGCCAAATGCAGGCAAAGTCCCTGCACTCACCCACTATCCCCTATGCAAGAGTGTGTTTCAAATGTCAAATGATTAACGATGCAGAAGCAACGTCGATAGCCACACAGAATTTATTCATTCTAAGCGTCAAATATTTTCATTCGAGCACACTAGCGCGATTTCCTTCGGGTGATTTTGACGTGACGCGCACACTGTCACAGTAGTAGGACGACTAACCCTTCTTCTAAATGTTCTTTGTGCACAAGAACACAAACTAACTGCACTGCATCGCGTAAAGGGTTAAGTGGTGTTTCACTGTCCATCGGATTGCAGATTTTCGCTGTCAGTGGCTAGGAAATGAATTCTCGTGGTGGGGTCTACTCGTATCTACGCGAAAGACCACCCAGATTGTGTTTTGTTGTTATATTGCGTTTTCTTTGTGAACAATTTGATTTATGCGGGTTTTGTGTCACTTGCGAAAAAGTCCACACTGAAAGAAATTCCTATTAAAATAAACGGAGGCAAGATTGGATATGATGCCCGTTGTGCTTGAGGTCTATTAGACGTTAACTTTGAGAGATATTAAGTGGAATATGCGGGTTTTACAATTTCTTTGGAAAGGAACATAAACACCAAAAACTTCTTCTTGTCAATTTCCACATTTTAACGAATTCGCAGAGTGAATTTCCAAAATGTCACACTCCGTAGACATAGTAGAATACCTGCAGCATTTCTTGTAATCATTGTGGACTGCATGGACGCTCCATATACGGTGACGTTATACCCTATGGGTATGTTATAGACAACTCCGACTAAGCCTACCCAACAAAGTGAATATTTACTTACTGAAGACCGGGCACGCCGTTTTAGATATTTGCTCACCCTTTGGTTTCATGGTCATGGATTTTCTTGTATGTACCTACAGAGCTGATTCAAATTCTCAAGTCATCTGCATTACCCCGCATATAGGTAGATAGAGTCACTGAGTTTGCTATTGATGTTTCATTGAGGTAACTTTCGCAAAGAGTATTCGTTTGTAACAGTTTTAATCTAACTGTCGTTGACCTCTGAATCCTAGGGGATGCCTCATTGTTTGCTGTCCTGTGAATGAATTTCAAAGTTTTTTTTTTGTTTTGTAACAAAAAAGTATTTCGATACTAGTGGCTTCCTTAATAAGACGTCAAAATGTTGCATTCATTTCGCGACCATGGCATTGAAAACATCCGCCTTGGTTGTACATATGTATCTACAGTAGAGTCATAAGTCTGCTTCCAGATGAAGATAATATTTTTGGGTCGAACCCAAATGAGAGAACAATGTGCTTTGTAATTTCCTCGTAATCCTATTTTGGAATGTCAGAGGCCAGAAGATACACATATTTCGATAAGCCTTTAATCGCAAGCAATTCAAGGGCGGCATCAAGAGGCATGTACAAACATCTTGGGGCGCTGGCTCAGTGCTATAGGTTCGTCTCTCCTGAGAGAAGATAATAAAAAAAGAAAATTGCTAATTTTGCAATGTTACACCAGAGTTAGCTATGATACCATGGAAATAAGTGGTCTTCTCGGGTTTGATAATTTGATTACACATTTGTAGTTTTTGTAAGGTTGACGTATTTTGCTGTCAATTGGGTTTCTTTTACATTGAAGTCAACTAAGTTTGATTTTCTTCACTGCAAGATTTTCTGCTAAAATTTAGCAAATTCTCTTCTGTAAATTCCCTTATTCCTATAAAGTCGTAAATTTCCTGTTTAGACTAAAGAAAGCCTTTTCAATCCAAAGAAACCAGGTCCAACAGAAATCTCGTTGCATTATTTGATGATAATCCGTAAGGGGGTTTATTTTGTCAACGCAGGTGGACCCTGAACGAAAACTAAGTTGTTCAGTGGCCAGAATGCTCCAGGCGTCCCTTATTGAGCTCTAGAGATATTTTAGCATCACAAGTACCCATCCAATTTCTGTGCACTGTTAACTTATCGTTCCTTGTGAGCTAATCAATCATTTCCTTCCTCTACTCTTGTTCTACCCGTTGGGTCTTGTTCCAGTCATATAGAACTACTTTAACCATTAACCATGAAATGCTCAAGCTTAACAGGTATGCAACCATTTGAAAGGCGTGTCGTCACTGATTGTTTAGCTTTAATTTCTCGTGGCTCTAAAAAGTTTCAAAAACCCTACTCTATGTACATATATCTTTGGTCAAAATTCGATTCTTTAAAATTCCTTCAAGGACCTAATATTTTAGGCCAAAATGTGTATTTTGTTCTTTAAGCTGTTTTCAGGGTTCCTTATACATGCCACTGAACCCTATTGCTCTCACATTGCTGTCACCTCTAGCTCTTAAAGCATGACAGCAATATACACAGTTTTCTCACAAGTCATACAAACAATACAATTTTTTATTCGTATATAGGAGTGTGATATACCGTTAAAAAAAAAACTTCATTGAATAGAATGCAAAAATATTTTTTTTCGAATTAAACATTTTAAATTTGCGCTCACAGTGGAGGAATGTCTGCGAAATATGAGTGTCACGTTTCCAAAGTACGTGACCCTAAGACTTGAATAAAATCATGGTAATAGAGCATTTCCGGTTTCAATATTCTTATTAATTTGCAAGATAACAAATTTCTTATGTACTCGTAAGTAACGAACAGTTTATTTCATATCGCTTCCTCACGCGTCCTCAAGGAGCTCTCGAAACAAATTATTCTATCTCGAGGCTTCCCAAGAAACTTCTCTAACCGATAAATAAAATTCGGTTCAATAATTTAGAAGAAAATGGGCTACAGAACGCCCTATCTGCTTTTCGTATGGAATAATATGTTTAAAAGCATCCTCGTTCTAAAGGAACCCTGTATGTGCGAGCGGAATCGTGCTTCACGAATTTTGTTACTATTTGATATAACTTTCGTCCCTGGAGTGTGGCGTCTCACGTACATCGATTTACCCTAGTCCTAGACGTCCAGCTAATACAGTAAAAACTGATCGAGGAATTTTGCGTTTTAGTTGTAGTCTCCTCCATCTAGGCTTAGGCATTTATTTGTGACACAAAGGCCAGGCAATCTTGTTTTAAACATCAGGAATGGGTTAGCCTAGAAAAGAAGAACCGTGCTCTTAGTTTGATGCTCGTCGATATGGAGTAAGACTTTAATAAAGTTTGAATCTATGTGTAACTTCACCAGAAGACTTGTTGTCTTAAACATTATTTCGGGTAAATGGGATGACCAGTGAACGATTGGTCTTTAATTCAAGTCTCGCTGAATTTCAATATGGATTATGTGACTCGATTACCAGTTGATTTTCCTCTGCACTTAAAAATTTTGCAAAATATTTTTTCGCAGTGTATTCGCATTTTCCTCGTACTACAATAAGTTAATCTAATTAATGTGATTCTAAGTAATTTGCAGTCTTAAAAAAAAAAAATTAATAAATTGTATACATAACATCATCTCCCTTTCGCTTTGCACTCGCGTCACATTAAAAGATTCGTAGATTTTTTACAGGCTGCGTGCATTCACAGTCTCCGAGCTGAGCATTGACTGACCTCGACCCTTTTTTGCCATTCTATCCATCAACCAAGTCGAGTGGTCGTTAAATGGACGATTGCTATCGCAGATATCATGCCTAGAATGCCATTCTCCATAGTGCCCCCTATAATACGTGTATTAAATGAAATAACTTTTAATGACAGTGCAGTACATAAAAAATACTTTGTTGTTGTTTTTCTTTTTCTATAATCTCCTACGAGTAATTTTTGCCGTTGATAGTTGTCATTTGTTTTTATTAAATCATCCTGACAATAATCACACGCCTTTCCTGAGATGGCGTCTAAGATAGGGAACAACTGGATGCAGTTGAAGACAGCACTGTGTATCTCAAGTGACGTCGGTGCATTGAAAGTGACAACACAGTCATCGTATTCAAAGGAGATTATTGCGAATGATGGTATTGCAATTGCTTTTTAATCATAAACAGAAAAATACCCGCATAATACTGCTGTACTTTAGCTGCAGTTGATTGCTTCATTTAGTAGATGACTTTGATTTGAAGTTTCTTTTGGATTTTTATATCCATCAACGTTGTAATGATGATAAGTAGAGGAGAAGATAGAGTGTGGTAAGAAAACGGAAGTAAATAGTTAGAATTTTTTGATGGAGTACTGAACTGATTGCAGTGCATTAAGGTTACGAGTGGATGGAACCGGATACAGGTTACCCTTTTTGTTAAAAATGCATCTTAGCTTAGACTATTATGTTATTTTGGTAGACCATATCTACAAGCAACAAGAAATTTGTACAACTGCTTCACTCTTCGTGTTAAAAGGCAATGAGTATCTTTCTTTTATCCGTATTGTTATTAAATATCCACAAAGAGGCTGTACTTTGAAACTTATTAGAAACGCGTCATGGCACCTCATTTAAATCCTATTTAATGTTTGGTGATATTACTATGAAGGTAATAAAAAGGTGGCTAACTATCCTACGGCCAAAAGTTTGAATAAGAATTGGGATAGAAAGTCCTACAAGTCCTGAAACGAAATCGGCTAATATATTCGAGCCGTAAGAAATCTTCTCTGCAGCAAAGACCTATCTTTGACACAAAAATGATTGGTATTTCAATAGAATCTCTACTATCCAAAGATGGTTCTGAATCAGTCTCCTCTGGGTGCCGGGACACAGCAACATGGAGGGGAATGAGTGAGCTGCTGAGCTAGCCATGCGGGTATCTGCTCTTGACAGATCCCTTGCGGGAAGCGGCTTACGTATCGCTGGGGGCTCTCAAGAGCAGTATTCTCGCTCTTGAGGTATAACCGATGATATGGATTGCGTACCTAGGTAGAGCCAGACAGCACACACTAGGTAGGCAACTGGACCATTGGGGTTCACGCGGCCAGATTAGGCATTACATCCAATGCACATTGTCGCAGCTGTAATACTGGAAGTGAGACAGAAATTATCTACCATTTCCTCTGCAAGTGTCCGGCTCTAGGTAGAGCCAGACAGCGCACACTAGGCATACCTTTCTTTGACAGCCTAAAGGCAATTGCTTTCTTAATGCAACAGGTTGGATTTAAAAAACTTTTACGCTTAGCTCCTAATCTCTGTAGTTTATAATCCAAACAACACCCGATAAGTCACGTGAATTCTAAGAATTGTAAGGGACCGTCAATATTGCATCCTCATACCGACTTTATAAGCATGTGTAAATGTGCTGATTGAAAATTGTAGTAATTTTGGGAAAATTCGGTGTGAACATTACTCGTAGAGTGAGCGAACCATGAAATCTCTTTTCGAGTTTCATACAAAACCACTGAGTCACGCCTACCCCGTGCCACGTCATGCCAAGACGTTTTACATTCTGAGTGGTGGCTAACTGCGCCTTTCTCTTGTCGCTACGGGTATAGATAGTTTGTTTAAAGATATGAGTTTCTTTGATGTCAGCGATCAGACTCCTTTCTGGCCAATTCATCTACTGACACCCAAATTTGTTCTGTGCGAAAGAGCTGATTAGTTTTCTATTTTATAGTTATGCCAGTACTTTTACGACTGATTGGCTATATATGTATATGTGTATAATGTCTACAATATATACTTATGCTCTTGAAATATGCCCAGCAATCATGACCATTGGGTGAATGTCTTAAGCTTCTGCTTTGAGGACTTGTTTGCATTCCTGCACCTGTTTGGGGACTGAGAGTGTTCGAACAATATTGTTTTCCAATCACAGCACTGGTGTCTTTACTGCCAGTAACCAGTTGTTAATGGATTTGCTTATTGCACTCTACTAGACTATGGATCCGTATTATTTTAACTATAACTGCCTAATTCGGGAGTCGAATCTTCTCATTCGTGACCAGATAACTCGTCATGGAAGAGTTTATATTTGGTATTACAACATACACATTTTTACGTAACGTTAACGAATGAGACGACTCGATCCTAGCTTACTACCGAGAGTCAAGACCAGATATTTTACGATATTTGACGGATAAATGACGTTTTCCTCTAATATCGGTATCGGAAAGTACGAAATAGAAGGGAACTTGTGAAGGAAACTGCTTTCGTTGCGTTAACCCATGTATTGAGATTGTTAATTGATCTTTCATTCTACCATCCTTTTACTTTATAAATAAAAATGTTCTCGAGCCTCGTGCGATTAGTGTTCCGTGCAGTTACATATTCTAACTGTATCTTAATTTGGCTTTCTCGTTAATCTGGGAAAAAGGGATATCTATGATCGTATTTGTATGAGTCGGATCAAAACAAATACTTCTTGTCTTATACCTACCAGTTCTGAAATTTTAATTTAATTTGATTTGAATGTTTGTCGCAATATGTAGGTATTTAGTTTCGACAAAAAATTCGCAAAATTTGATAAAGTAGGGAGGAGTTTAAAAAATCTTCGAATCACCCTTCTTACACATTCAACTTAAGAACCACTTACCCGATTGGCGCCTGAGCTATGTATGCGTAGATGTGTTTGATTTAAAATCATCAAAATTAGATGAAGCACGGGTGATGATATACTGATTTTTTCTTCCAACTTTTTTCAAAAAAGGAGGTCTTTTATATTTTTCGCATAACCTCCACATGACTCCTACAAACTCCCAATTTGTTCCGCTTTTTCACGTTAATACTTTCGGAGACATTTGATATGGCTTTCATTTGATATGTCGAATGCTGGAGTGGTACATTATGCCCTCAAATTGTTCTTTCTAATTATTTTCGGTTCATTTTTAATTTCGAAATTCTGACTGGATTTGGATTCAGCGAACCCGAAATCATTTTGGCTAACACTGTCCTTTGATTTACTTCAGTAATCTACGAAAAAGTTGAATTTGTTTATATATTAAGGATTTGTCCGCCATTTTTAATTCACCATTTCAAGTTTTGAAGTTCAAATCAGATTCAGTGGCCCAGAAAACTCGATTTACTTTAACACTTAACGAACAAATTAAATTTGTTTATTGTTGTCCGCTTATTTGCTGTAATGACCAATTAAACAATTTGCCAACTTTTTGTTTTAGAAATCCTCGAAGTCTGGTCCCGTATTTTTCGTAAAATCACTTGGCTACTACCTAAGAATGTATAAACTAAATATCTTGTAACTAAGACGTTACATCAATATTCTATTGCCACTATTGTAATTTCACTAAAAATAAAAAAGTTATATTTTGAAAATGTTCCTAAAATTTATATGCCATAGTCATATATATGCCAAATATTGTTCCGATATTAATTTCGAACAAAGTCGATTGAGTCATAGCCGAGAAATAGCATTTTTACAAAAATCAGCTGATACCATTATACGTTTTTTTGTTTGGCAACAACCTGGTACGCCATCTGCTCGCATATGCCCACTGTAACTCAAATATTAAATTTGAACTAAATTGTTAGAGTCGTTTTCGAGAAAATCGACTTTTTACAAAATTGATGCTAAGTAAAGTCCGTTAATTTTGGGGTCAGAATAAAAATTCCTATTTCCCCTCGGATTAAGATTGTCCACTTTAGTAATACCAAAATTGGTCAAAATGTCGAAGTTAAATTTGTTCACGAAACCAATACTTGCCTTTACAAATCCAAATAAAAATACCAATTGACGGCCTCTAACATAAAAGGGCATGGGAATGGGGGAAGCCGGCTGTATCAATTTGTTCGAGCATCTTAAACGTAAATTAACATCTTTGTCGACTTTTAATCGAAAGCTGTCCATCTGGAGGCAATATCATATCTTTCGTTGCATCATCGATGACTTCCGTATGCTTTTGTCCGGGCAACTAAACTAATTTGATCGGCGGATTAATGCTAAACCTTAGTCGTATTTGCTTTCTAAAATCATCGAAATGTATGTGTATGATATAAAACTCAATTTTATTCCCTTCCAAGGCTCCCTCCCTCCTTTGCCGGATCACAGAGTAGAATTTTACGAAGACTCGTTCAAGTCTTTATAGGAAATGACTAGAAAGTTAGAGTCAAGATACTAAGTGGTGGAGAACATAAAGAAAAATGACAATCCCCTGTTCACTTGTTAAATTACCAGAAATAGACAGATTATTCGTTACAGGATCATGTTGGAAAATCTTCACATTGTTGCATAATTTTGACGTATCCACATTCGGTTTGCTGTTTTAAACAACTCGCTGGTCGAACCTTAATACCATCTCATTTGCAAATTCATTATTTTCTCTTTTACTTAACACATCTTCCCGATTTCCGCTCAAAATAAACATGCCTTTATTTGTAAACTGTTTTAAAAATAGAATCAATTATTGTAACAACAAGCAACCAACCTGCGGTCGTAATTCTTCTTTCTGTCGTTCAATGACATCTTACTTTAACGCCAAACATTGGTCTTCTTTTTTTTTTACTCCACAATACGAGTATTCATGGATTGCTTGAGTTTTACTTTTACGAGTATTTTACATCTAAATTTAGATCAGTTATTTCCGGTATTTATATCCTTCAAGTACATGTTTTGACTTCTCAGATCCAATTGAAGAGTATGATTGACAGTTTTGGTTAAAATTGAAAGAAAAAATAACCCAAAAACGTTACACATAATGTAAACATGCGTAATTTCTCTCGATGAGTTGTGAAAATTGTTCATTTAATTTATTTATTTTATAATTTCACCATACCTACATATCATCTGCTTGAATGCCCATGGATGGAGATCTTTTTGGGCATTTCCGAAAAAAGCCAAATGGATCGGCAAAGGCACCACACCTTAAGCTTTCAAATGGCTAAGCAAATACAAAAGGGCTCACCTGGTCGGTCGTTCAGTATTCAATACACAGCGCGCAGTGAAAATTGATTTTTGTCATTAAGGTAAATAGAATTTTTGAATTTATGGTCAAATGGGTTGCATTCGGTGAGGTACGGTAGTGAATTAAGAAAAAAATCAATTTGTAAAGAAAAACCAAATTGTTTGTCGAATTTGTACATTTACCGAGTCGAACAACATGGAAAGTGGAACATTTCGCTTTCAGAAACTTTCAGAGAGAGGACTATTGTTCTTCACCATAGAAGAGTACCAATTTTATCGGTTAGGATGTATTTGCTGTGAATGCCCATTCTCAATTTGGGATGAGAGGAATTTCACTTTTAAAGGCAGGTACCTATTTGTGTTAAATGAAAACACAACCGTTTTTTTTTATTATACCTCTGTCTATTGCAAAGTCGTAGGGTTACAGGGAGTGAAAGCGTTTCATTAAAACCTTTCTTCTAATCCAGATAGAATTAACGAATGCGTCCTTTAATGGATTCACGTGAAATATTTTGCCATATTCTGAGGTCAGTGCCTTTACAATTTTTGTCTGTGATTTCAAAGAAAGATGTCGTGCAGCACTACTAATTGTTTTAAATAGTTGAACGTTCGTATTACATGTTTAGGCTAAGAAAACAATGAAACTTATTAGAGACATGATTTGAGATAGGTAACTGGGGACCTATTGCACCAACAACTTTTCATTCGTGGCATGATAGAAAACACAGGTTTTTAATTAATAATTGTAAATGTATGCATATCGAATAAATGGCCCCCACGGCTTTGCTGGCACATACGCACTCTTTTGTCGAAATTTTCCATGACCGTTTTGCATAAATATGGATGAATTTCATTGATACAGCGCTCAATTTATTACTTAAAGGCGTGGTTGATCGTGGGCTTGTTGGCATAAACCTTAGACTTCAAAAAAACCCAAAAGAAAAAAAGTCCAACGGCGTTAAATCGCATGATCTGGGCTGCAAATTCTGATCACCAAAACGGAATATTACACACACCAGCAAATGACTCATGCAGTAATTGAATTGTTTCTCGGGCTGTATGGCATGTGGTACCGTCTTGTTGAAACCACATGTCGTTCACTGTTCCACTGATATTGACTGACCAGCCGCATTTTCAAAGAAGAATGGTCCGATGATTCCTCCAGCCCAAAATCCGCACCAAACAGTGACACGTTGTGAATGGATTTGTTTCTTAACAATCACGTGTAGATTTTCTGAACCCCAAATTCGACAATTTTGACGATTAAAATAATCCATTCAACGAACTCTCTTCGCTGTGCGTGGTCAGTAGGCATCAGTTCTTGAATCAATTGCACTTTGTATGCATGAAGATGCGAGACTTTTCTGAGAATACGATGTAGAGTGCTTCTCGAAATGTACAATTCTTGACTACGGTGCCGAAATAATGTTTCCGGACTCTCAACAACAGTCTCACGAACTGTGTTGAACGACTTGTTGAACGACTTGTTGAAGGACGGCCAGAGTGTCTAAGATCACTAATTGATCCAGTCTCCCTGAATTTTTGGATTAATCTCTTCACAATTAATGAAGTTAAATCACTATTCCGACTATATTTTGTAAGAAAATTGCGAACTTTAGCTACCAAACCTTCATTATTTTTAAAATATTGCTCAACAATGAACACGCGTTGTTCTTTCAGGTAGCACTCCATTTTTAATAACCCTGAACTGTCAGTTGTCACGCTGTTTTTTTTTTTTTTTTTTGTTTTCGTTGGCAACACTTTATCGTATAAACTTTAAATATTCCGTGAATTTAGCACATATTTTACAAATAGCACATATAGACAAGTTATAATCGTTCTGGAAGTGACCATATCATATCATATTGTTTGTTCAACGCAAACTTTAAATATATAAAAAAAAAATTTTGAAGAAGTGAAGAGTGAAAAGTTTTGTGCGAAATTAGCCCCGGATTTAGTTATTTTTGGAAAAAAGGCCCCAATATTGTCCAAAATGGAAAAATGCAGTTCGTCACCAATGCATCCAACGTACCCTTACTTGCTATGTAAAGATTGTACAGGTTTTGATAATTGTACTTAACATCGCTCTGTGTTCAATTAAATTATTTTCTAAAAGCAATTACGTTCAGAAAAAAATGTTAATACAAGTTATGTAACAGTAAAGTTGGTCAACCCATTTTTCTATTTTTGACAAATCAATAAGGAAGTTCAAAACCTAAAATTTGGTTCATAAGAATTTTGTTCCCACTCAAAAACGATTTCAATTAACTTCGGATTACAATTTTCCAAAATAGGCGTTTTCAAAAATATTTCAAAAAATCGATTCGATTAAGGGGACACCTTGTAAAGAATGTCAAAGCCTAAAATTTCGACCATAATAATTTGTTTCGTGTGGCCCACCGTTTGCGAGATATTTGCACTTGAATACGGTTTCATTAACTTCCAAGTAAAACAAGACATTTTCGAAAATCCGTTTTGTAGATAATTTCAAAATCTAAGATTTCGACTGTATTAATTTTTTTTTGTGTGACGCATTGTTTTTAGCAGTTATAACAGATTTAACTGGCACTGAATTAAAGTATGGGAACTGCTTAAAAAAAAAACAAGAAATATTAACGAGGTATTGAAACTTGATTTTTGATCTTGTAGCGAAGGTTCGTACGTTGATTATGACTCAGAATGTAAGTAAGAACATCAGGATGGGTGTATCAAAGTGTGGTTCTACAGGTTTATTAATTTTTTGGTTTATGATTTTAAATTGAAATAAAATAAAAAGTACTAAAGGTTTCAATGAATTTGTTTTACTGTTTTAAGTTTGGACTATGCCATGGAATCCAACACCAGTTAAATGGCCGCCACAGGAGTTATTGCAAATATTACAGAACTGTTTTTGTAGTACGATGCAACGATTTTAATGCGTTGAGCGATGGTTAAACGCTTCATATTGTAAAATGGCACGGCAAGGTCTAACTACCAGTCACTATGGGTGATAGATGGATTTGACAGGTGGCATATGGCAGGGATGTGAAATCCCAACCTTGTAATGAATAACCGTTTATTATTGACATCTGGGCTTGAATAGTTTTCAAATAAAATGATGGTTCCTAGCAGATAATTTCATTGTTCCTTCCGAAGAAGGAAGTGATTGACTGATTTTCGGATTCATAGGTTTGCTAGGTTTAACTTTATTTTTTTTTGATGGTCCCTAAATCATTCATGTGCATTTGTTAGAGAGCTTGTCTGCTGGAATCTACCCCAAGTGTCTTCTAAAGTCCTCAAATTGACTCTACTTATGAATGTCCCGTTACCCCTCGAGGGGCATAGAATCTTAGCAACGACATCGTATTCAAACTTTCGGAGTTCATCAACCCATTTCAGCTCTGGAACTTATTTCAAGTGCCTTAGTCTTATCTTTAACTGCTTTGCACCTTGTTTTCTAAGGTTGGACAAACACACTCTTCTGTCGGATTGTGCAATTATATTCCTCTATGACTTATCCATTGCCTTATGGCTTATCCATTACTAGTTTTTTCGGTGTATTATATTGTGATGTCTTTAGGTTTCTATCTCATTCTCGCATCGTTCCATCGAGATACTATTTGGTCAGAAAATCCTTATGGTGATGCAAAGATATCTCTTTACAAAGGACTGTACTTTCCTATGCAGCGGTACTGACTCTAAGTTGAAGCGAAATAGTAGCAACTTAGATTTTGTATTGAAATCATTGCCTTTCCAGATTGTTGACAGCATAACGATCGTAGCCAATTTAGTGCCACTCTTCCCTGAAACAACATAAAATTGTCCACTTTATTGACCTGCTCTCCGATGAAGTTTGAGTAAACTCGTAACGCACGGCTACTTGTTAAAAGCGTTCGTCTTTTCAATTTACAGTTTCTACCGCATGTCTGTGATATTCATCTGTTGCATTTCTGCTGCAAGCTAGAAGAAACATTTCACATGCTTTTAAGAATATAGTCTTGGAAGACTTATGCAACATGTCTACTAGGGTGAATTTTGTTTATAAATTTTCTTATACAGCATTTGTCACTTCAAAGTGTTTTGACTTTGAATGTAACATCAAATTTTGACTTGAAAGAACATCACAATACTTCTACATCTGGTGCTTGCCCAAAATCAGACGAGCCTTTGCCTCCACTCAACAGACTCCACTCCACTTCGTCGTAACTTCAAATAAATGGCTTAATTTTAAATGCATTCGAATGAGTCTAAAACTTATTAAAATCTCAGATAAGATAAGACAAAACGAGTAAAAGAATACATAAATACTATAGCAATCCTGTACCATTCCCTCGTATCCAGTTAATTTTAAAATACAATTAATTACAATTCCAATGAATGAACGGAGAACTCTCCTTCCATTGAGAATTCAATTTCCTAAAATGCATCTATAATCTGAATCGCCCCAGGCTAAGTGTTGGCTTCCTCCAAAAGCACATACACACAGCATAAGTGGCACATTGAATTGGAGGGGATTGCATATTAATTACACTTATTATCTTCGAAACGCATCTAAAGAATGGGTCACGTTTGGATATTTCCCCATAAGCAGTGCATGTATTGCCTCCCTAATGCGTGGCATATGGATAAATTCTAAGCACACTCCTCCCTTGAAAAGTGGATCAAATCTAATGCAGCTCAGGAGAAAAAAAAGTGCAGCCTCGTGTCTAGCTGCTGCCATTGAAAATGATTTCAATAAACGGATTTAAAAATCAATCGTGGCAGATGGGGATAAACACACTCGGAATGAATTTTTTTTTTTTTTTGACTCAAGAACGAAAGGATGTCTAATCCTGACTGGAATATTAAATTACAACACGTTATCCGTTCTCAAAATGTATAACACAAGAAATGGAAGAAGTGGAGAATCTAAGTGAAATATATCAAAACGAGGGTAGAGGCGTGGTATACAGGAAGAAGCGGGCCAAAGAGGTACGTTCAAGAACAAAGACTCGCATTGAAAATGTTCCATTGCCGAGTAAAACGAATTATCTTCTTCCATTCATACACCCTGTGCGATGGTTATGACTGCGAGTTGCCTCGAGCGTTTCGAGAACAAAATTGTTCTCTCGATGATTCATGTAGCTGCAGCATCTGAGTTGATGTGTCGAGCCGAAGAGTCTTCTGGAACCAACCACCTGAACAATACATTGAATATAATTTGGTATCCGTTTTCGCCTGTAAGTAGATACCGACTATGTGTGCTCAGGCCTTTTGTGGTTTAGTGTGTGTACTCAGGATGGTATATGTACTCGTACAATCGTAGCTATTGAATGATTTTCTTTCTTTCTGTTTTTTTTTTTTTTTGTGAAAATTTGTGAAACGCCATGGAAAACAGAGGCGACCTACCGCATGGATGATGATGATGGTTACATGGGCATGAAGAGGTAACGCCTTTCGGCGATGCAAGTTTTCAACGTATTTCGTGGTTATTTGTAGGTTATAATCATAGTGAGTTGCGAAGAACTACCTACTTATTTTTTTTTTGACAAGAAGTTAGTTTCAGTCAAACTGGGTATGTATCCGATCCCAGAGTGGTGAGGGAATACGATAAATACTACGTAACTGGTCACAAACGATGTAAATATGCAAGTGAAACGTATTCTCGTTCGTTTTGGTTAATTTTTATTTTTTTATTTTAGAAAATCAAAAGCCGTTACTGCTAATTCTTCTCAGCTCACACACTCTAGCCTAATAGCTAAGATTGATATTTATCTATCCTGCGCAGTCTTTCTAGAGTCTTACTTTGTTCAGCTTGGTTTACTAAGATTGTTTATTTACGAGACGGTAAAGTGTAGAGTGTCTCGAGTGTAACAAAGAAAGGTGTAACACTTCGGGTGTAACGAAAAAGTGAAATACTTATTTTCTCGAAAACCGCTGTAACGATTTTCACCAAATTTGGTATTGTAGTTAGTTTGGATTTATGCTACCAAACGGTATTAAAAGCTTTTGCGAAAAATGCATACAATGCTAATTTTTAAAATCGGCTGTATATCAGAAACAATTTAACCGACTTTCAAATTCGTCTGTATCTGGGAAATGCCCTAACTGATTTTGTTGATGTTTTGATGATTTACTTACCCAAAAATATTATCGTCTCCTATTCCCGCCATATGCACTATAGTAATCCCCGGGCTTAAATGCGTTTCTGGCTTAGTTGAGTTAAAATCAAAACAAACTAAAAATTTCATAATAAATCAAGTTTTTCGTAAGTGGTTTCCCCGGTGAAGTGCGTCAAAAGTTGTACATTTTAGGGCGACGCAATTAACTGGGGATTATTGTGTTAACCATATCATTCAGATTTCTCGAAAAAAATGAAAAAGTTAACTCAAAAGACTAGCCAATGCAAAATATAAACGAATATACACACACTGTTGGTGATGATATCCTCAAAACTTACGATGAAGATTTGAAGTAGAAATCTGCGTTATTATGCTAATTGTTCTGGTATATCTCACAAGCATTATTTATACATACTCATGATCGCACATTAATTAATAAAAACCAATGAATTATTTACTTCTGTATTCTAAGGAAATGAAAGCATGGTGATCATGTCAAAAATTGTATCCGACATAAGGTCAGATTTCAATTGCACTTTACAGAAAAGTGACATTCCACATGGCAGGTGTGTGTGTGTCTGTCTGTCCGTCTGTGTGTCTGTCTGTGGCATTGCCTTCTCTCTTTCGTTTATGATAACTTCTGCTAAAATGCATCGATTTTGACGTACGATTTTGATGCGCTGGGATTGGGTTTTAAGCCCGTATAATGAACCCGTGATTTTGTAAAAGCCCGACTTGTGTTCCGTTTGAATATACTTTCGCAACATTTTGTTGTGAACAGTGAAAAGTCTTTTCATAGCTGAGTTTCAATCATAAGCTCCAACCATTTTTTGTCCCATGCTACTACTGCTAGATCAGATGGCAGCTCGCTTTGGTGCCTTTTGTTTGCAACTTGTTTATGGTCTCTCCAATTTCTAATTGGTTAATTAAGCACAGTAAGTAGGCACTCATCTTCCGTGTGTATCCCTATCAATTTGTTGCGAATTCAATACCTTGCCATCTTTTGCTGTGTAGTAAATCCAAACTTCCGGCAGAACAACCATCCATCACGGATTTAAATTAAGTCAACAGTAGGCAACTAATTCCCATTTGAAACAATAGGATTATTTATTTGTTTAATTTTTTTGTCCTCTTCGATACAAGAGACCCACCGCCACTTGTTTTCCCACTCTTATTCTCCGTGTTCGCTGCGTGGATTAAAACTACTATCGCAACAATTATGGCGCCACATACAATCCAAACGATTGTTTTGCTTCTTTCCACCGATGAAAGATATACACCGTGGTATCGTAATCCCTCCTTAGGCACGTCATGTGGGGTAGTCCCATAAAGAGGTGTCTAGGTGTCGAGGAGCTAAGTTGGCAGGCGATAATAATGATTGTCATCGTCAGCTCAGACACAAACACAGTCATACAGACGTTAATCGACTACAATGAGGTAATAATGGTCGATGCAACAATTTATCGGATAAAGGTACAGATTACGAACCGGATCGTCAATCTGCATTTTGCAATTAGAATTAATTGTAGATGGTAATTCAATTAGCAGTGCAGATGGGAGGTATTCTATTGATGGCACAGCTTTAAGTAGATACAACTCTTGGTTCTTTCGTTTTGAAAAATTATGGGAATAGCTTAAGGGGCGTTTCCGAAAGCACATTTATTGAAATGCATTATAACAATTTAAAGGCTTATCTTAACGATGGAGACCACTTCTAATAATTGAATTGAGATATTCCCCCCGCGACCATATCTCAAGTGAGTCGTTTTGAAGAATTTTAATTTCCCTTTTATTGTTATGTTTTTTTTTTTTTTTTTGGGGAAAATTGAATGAGTTTTGGATTAGAATTCTAAGTGCATTGGAATTATCGGCTGCGCCACTCGACTTTGGTGAGAATGATTCCGTCCAAGTTATTGATTTGTATTTTAAATGCAAACATTATAAAAAAACAGGCACTTATATAAATTTTAATTTGTCGTATCGTTGCATTTTATAATCGATGTGTAAGTAAACCAATTTTATTTCAAGCTTGATCTGCAAAAGGAAAGGTATTTCAAGTCGTTAAATAAAGTGTAAGTACCTGCCTAAATGCAAGTACCCGCCTATTTTAATTTTATTAACAATAAAATTGCTGTTTATAGTTTTTATTTTAAGTTCAAAATAAGCATAATGGTAAACGTCATCGTAAAAATACCTATGCATATTTAATTTGCTTCGGATATTAAAAAGCGGGGCTTGAACTTTAAATGTGATTAGGATTTTATGGCATTAATATAAATATTCAGGTGTAGAACTTAACTAGTTTCGAATTGAAGAACAGATGACTATAACTTTTGGTGTTCGCCAAAGAATAAAACTTCACATAAATTTGTGTGGCTCAAAAATCCATTAGTATAGTGCCTTCAGCCGATCAGGAGGCTCCAAAAGTTCCGCCTAATGGATATATGTATATTTGAATGAAAGATGGAAGTTTAATAGTCGAGAGAGACTGCTAATTTGAAGTTAAGACCGCAAATTCGCGCACCAAATCTGATCACCCGTTTCGACCCATCAATGTAACTGCAGTGTCATATTTTTCGAGAGGTACAGTGCAAATTTAAGTCGTAAGTGTGAAGGCATGAAGTCCTGATATGAAATAGGACTAGACAGTAGCGGGAAAATATTTAGGATGTACAGATGCCCAACAAATCATCTGATTTGAAGTTGCATGAAGCTTTATACTTCCTAATTCTTATGTGGATTGGAATAAGACCTATATTGGTTTCCAGAACTGGATAAAAGCATATAGTACCTATGCTGCCAACATATACATTTCTTTATACGAGTTGTTTTGCAATGCCTTATGGGTAGAAGTTGGAACAACGATGTTCGCTTTGTCTTTTTTAACCTATTCTTTTAGCAATTGTAAACGGCATGACATTTCGTCAGAACACCACTAAGGATGAGGTTTCTACTTTTATTTTTATTTTTTGCGAAATGATGCATTGTCATAATGCTTTTGGCTTTCAATTAAGTAGTACGCTAAAATTTTGAATGCGGTTGTCAACAATCTTGTCCATTAGCTACATTTAGAAAGATGGTGAGATTTATAGGTCTGTACGATTATGGACCGAGTGTAGTTCTTTTGCCAGCTCTCTTGGGATGAATATATATAATTCAGTTCATAACTGGATCTGAAAAGTCCAAAAATTAATCAAAAACTATTCTGCCTTAAATCAAGGCTGGAAATAATCACCTCCTGGATATTTAATAGTCTTGGAAGGAAAGATTATTCACGACATGCTTTTGGCCCTCTGGTTAGAGGGTGAATAGTGATTTCTATTATAAGGTAGCGTCACTTATGTACAGATTTTCTAAGTAAGAGGACCTTGGGAAATCTTCAATAATTTTGTCGAAAGACTCAAGTTTTTCTTTTAAATTCTCTGCATTGCTGTAGCATTCCACATTCATGTCCTATGGTTGAGGTAAGAATCTTTACATTTCATTCTACGTTCGAAGTTATGTCTAAGATCAATGAACATTTATGCTGTGAAGAGAGGACATATTATAAAAAAAAAAAATAAAAAATTATGAAAGGGACTGAACGCAACTGCTGCATACATACCTGGAGCGAAAAAGCAAATAACTCTTTGACAGCGTATCTATTAACTGAACCTATTATGGTTTTGTTCCCTAATACATTTAACAAAATGTTTTGCTATTCCAGTTCAATGCAGGGGGCTAGAAAAGCGAATCTGTACTACCTATAGTCAAAAATTTATTGGATTGCAATTGGGAGACCTTCCTCTATAAGATGAGAATTCAAATATCTCAGCTAGAGGGTAACATTAACCGAACACTTGTCGTTAGCTACGCTTCCACTTGGCTACAATCGAAGCAAATATGCTACACTTTTTTAAGATTTTTCGTTTTGGCTACAATGCTTATAGACTTTAAAACTATTTCTACACCTGTTAACTTTTTATATACATAATGAAAAGGTTCCAAGGATTTCGATAAAAATCCATATCTAAAATAGCATGGGTATTTGCAATAAGACTACGTATACAGTTTGTCGCTAAAGATTTAAATAACGGTACTTTACTTATTAGCCGATTTGGACACATTCAATAAATTTATTCAAAATCGATATCATAGTCATTTTTGAAATATGTGAAGGTATGGTATTCAAATTGTTGACATATTATCATATTTCGAAAAATCAGATTTTTTCACTTCTTGTCGATTTTGCCTAAATTTGAAATCTGAATAATTTACAAACAAACAACACAGGATTACGTACCTGCTATCCAGTTGTGTCCTTTATTTATTATTTGGTAAACTTGTTTGCAACACAATTGGTTTCTTGAATGGCAGCTGTCATCTCAACTGCGGATTAAATCCATTTTACCACTTCACGCTATATTTTTTTTTTTTTAATCAACGTGTCTTTAAATAATAAGTTTTCAAATTATAGGACTTCAAAAATAGCATTCGATTGATCAAAAAACAAGCATGTCGTCTACTTAACCATTTATATGGTACACGGTGAGGCAAAAATAATGTCATAATGTGAATTGCCATTTTGTTAGAAATGAAAAAACTTGAGCTCTGTTTTCACGAAAAGTTTATCTGAAGGTGTAAAATTGATGACATTAAGATGAAAAACTCTTGAGGAGATGTACATTTGTGCTCGTTTTACGGCATTTTGAATTGTTGCTCGCAAAACCTCTTGGTCCAAATTGGTAATTTCTTCTTCAATGTTGGTTTTCAAGACTTGCAAGGTTTATGGTTTGTTTGATGTGGTGTAAACACGAGATTTCAAAAAGCCCCAAAGGATGATGGCCAGTCAATTCAAATCGCCAAAACGGGAGATCACACGGCCCGGAAATTGGTGATTCAAAATCTCCATCGTTGCCCGAGCTGTGAGAGCGGTTGCTCCATCCTGCTGGAACCAACAATGCTCGAGACCCAATTCAACAACTTGCGGCAAAAAAAAAACTCGTTTAACATCTGTCTGTAGCGCTCACCAGTTGCCTCGTCGATGTTTGTGAACTCTCTCGGACGTCCTCGGCCACAGCAGTGATATTCTCGGCCGAACAAGCAATACGTGGCCGGTCACTTCTTGCCACATCTCTAGTGGACCCAGTTTGCACGAGACGCTCAGCCAAACGCTTAATTGTTCGCGCACGTGATGCAGTACGACGAGGTAAACGACGACGAAATTCAAGCTGCGTTAAAACAATAGACCGGAAACGGGTCAAATAAGCAGTAACAAAGATTCCGCGTTCTTCAGGTGTGTATCGCTCCATTGCTTGTTGTCAACTAATTCTCTATCTGTCTACAATATAAATGTCAAGGCACAATGACATTTGACGCCATTTTTAAAAATTATATCACATTCACATTATGACGTTACTTTTGCCACACCTTGTATGTGTGTATGTACAAACTTGAGAAGTCTACTAGAGAATGATCATTAACTGGCTGAATAATTTTATCACCCTATTACAAGCGTACGTATGTACTACATACATATGTACATATATGTATATGTATGGTTTCCTTCCACTCTAAGATTTTCCTACAATTGGTGTCGTTTCCCACTTCAAACCACATGCTATTGAAGACAAAACTCAACACGTGCTTATAAATTTCCGTAGTTTCACAAAAATTTCAAATAAATGTTGTTCCATTGAATCCATTTCACTGCTCCCTTATGTAATAAATCTTGTTTTCTTATCCTCGTCAACAGTACATACGAGTATTACTACTGCGTTTGACTGTCTCAAACACAGATGGTACTCGTACATCCTGACATGTTAAGGAGATACAAATCCTTTTGTATCAAGTTGATCATCCTCAATGAGTGTTTGTGTGTTCATTTATCTTTTCCATGTGTGAATTTCGATTTCAAATTGCATTCTATTCCAGGAACATGATATTTCAAGAAAGAGGATTATCCTAAGCGATTTCTTGAGAATATCGTACCTGTTAGTCTTTTAAGGACAACCAAAATGGAGAAGTCATTGTTTAATGTTTTAAACTAAACTATATTTTTAATTTTCTTATTTATTTTACTATTTTTTTTTTATTCATGTGTTTCTGTTTTCTTTTCAGGTAAGTTGTAAATCATGCCAATATACGGTCGTACATGTACGAGTATGTAAGTACGCACTAAATGACATTAATTTTGTTTTTACACTCGTACCTCCATTGATTTATATTCTCCAACCTCAGATAAGGAAAAGTAAGTGAAAACGGTGCAGATTTGATTATATTTTAACAGAGTGATTGGTAGGTACGGAATACCCGCTAGATGATAAGATAAAGATGCTTGCATGTTAGTGTAGCGATTTCAATTTCAATGAAGTGTGGAGAGCACAGTTTAATTTATGTATAGTTGCACGAAAGAAAGTGCCTGGTAGTTTTTACTAGTCAAGTAATAAAAATATCGCAGTTTTTAGTATTGTGGCAGTAGGACGTAGGGCGCCTAACTATATCTGCCGCAGGCGTTATTGCTCATGCTATTTAAAGTTATGAAAAAAGCTATCAATGCTGATGTAATCAAATGCCTGGAGAGACACGGGCTGAAAAGTGCCCAATGGTGTAGTTTTTGCAACCACCGTTCAATTGAAAGCCAGCTGAACTACATATGTGTCCTATTAAACGGCTAGCCTCCTATGGACTTCCCACGACAGCTCTGGGGTTCGATGGAAAATGATCTTCATAACAGATCAATTCGAGTTGTAGTCGGTGGTGTGTCTTCCGATACATTTGCTTTAAACGCTAGAGTGCCTCAGGGTTCTATATTTTCACCAACTCTATTTCTATTCCATTTCAACGACCTTCTAGAGTCAACAAACAAAAAGATCTTTAGTTTTGTCGATGACAGCACCCTAATTTCATCTTGCTCTAACAGCATTACCTTTCCAGAAAGAATTCTTCTAAAGTACCACAGCTTAATGTATCGTCTTGGCGTGATAGTCAACTCGGTGTAACATGGCATAACCAAATATACAATCGGCTTCCATGAAGTTGAGCTACCTATTTAGAGCAAAGATATACTTTAGAGTGCGACAGCTCCTTCTTCTGTACAAAGAACAAGTTAGACCAGGACGTGAGTATTTTCCTCACGTTTAGAGTTTGGTCCCAAAACATTCTCTTCATCTAGCACTAACTTCCAGTCTTCAACCGTTAGTTCATATTTCCAGAAGCTAGATTCAAGTTGGTTGAGTACAAATTAAATAAGTTTTAAACATTTTGATAGAAATAAACCTATGGACGCGATGCGAGCTGTCTGAATGGTAATGGGTATCCAGTCGCCAAGCTATCCTTGTGGGAAACTTACTTATCACAGGCAATCACCGGGCCACACTGCTCAATCCTAACTATCTGGACAGCCTAGCAAGTCGCCAGGCGTGTAGCGAGGCAATCAGATTTGTTTGATAAGTTCAGCTACCCTACACTTGCAGGCATAAAAAGGGTGAAAGTATTGTCATGTTTATAAATAAGAGTGCGAGTTTTGTAGTTTTTCTAAGGTGATACTGACATTGTCATCATGACACCGAATTGTAGAGACTTCTTTTTACGTTTGAAGCTAGGTGAGCTTGGCTATTTAATCGTACAGTACTAGCGTTCATCTTCTAGCATCTAAGCTACCCACTACTCCCCTGCAGTGCGGGTTTAGATTAAGAGTAAAGGAAAACGAGTTGTTAATAAAAAAAAAAAATTATGTCCCGTCAAAAATTCACTGATCGGATTTCGATGCAATTTGATTTATAAATTTGGTCATGTGCTTTGACGGTCTCATCCGAAAATCATCAAACTCGCATGGATGTAAAGGTGGGATTTAAAAAAAATCACCTTCCTTAGCCTAGGTTAGGTTACGTTCAATTGGCTGCCTGCGCCCTAAGCACAGACACACCTAGACCAGAGTACATCTAATGTAATACCACAGGGGATTCCTTCCCTTTCCATTTGGTGCTTCTAATGAAACCATGAAGGTTCCTAACATTCGAGTTAATCAGTTCACTGTCATAGAAGTAAGCTCCCAAGTGAAACCTTTTTCTTACAGAGAGAGCTCGACAAGTGTAGATGAGATGGGGAGTTGTCTCCCTCTCCTCCTCGTCCCTACAGCTTCTACAAAAGTCGTTAAAGACAAGATCAAACCTATTGGCATGCTTTCCAATGAGACAGTGTCCCGTAATGAAACCAATTGTTGCGCTGATATGCTTCCTGCTAAGTGAGACCAACCTCTTCGGGCGTTTCTGATACAGCTGAGGCCAAATCAGTCTAGTAACATGACACTTAATGCCACTCTCCCACCTGAAGTCGGTCTCCTTGATAGCATTTAGCTTGAGTGTAGCGACAGGCATGCCGAGATTCTCCTTTTCCGGTAGAATCTGCAAATTTGTGACCTGCCTGGCAAGATCAGAAGCCCTACAGTTCCCTGGAATATTCCTATGCCCCAGCACCCATCACAGGTGAATATTGAATTGTGCTGCCATCTCGTTAAGAGAAGTGCGGCAATCTAGAACGACCTTTGATGTGGAAGAGATCGATTCCAGAGATTTTATAGCGGCTTGACTAGCGTGAAGATGCTAATATCCTTAGCAGATATTACATTCCATTTCAGGTGAAGTCTAAATCCAAGTCATAAATATCTGAACGGATTTTGATGAAATTTGAGTTTTCAGTTAAGTCGCATGAAAGTATGGTGCAGTGATTTTAATTCAACGTCTTCCTTTATTTTTAAATTCCGTTATACTAAGAGTTTTTTTTTTTCTATTTTCCCTGTAACCTTCTATTTAACTTATCAGAATATATTTCCCTTGCACATTTGGTTTGAATTCTTAAGCCTCCAGCTTTAATTTGATATGTCACATGATGGAATGGAAAAATATTATATATAGTTCTTATTTGCCTTCAAAACCGCCCCAAAAAAGTTACAAACAAGCGTGGTGACGGGCGTAGTCATATGAACAGACAGTAACCGAATTAGTGTTCCGTTTTACTATTCTGGTACGGAGCACTAAAAGTATTGTTAGGACATTTTTCTAAAACAAAAGTGTTTGTGATTGTCACTATTTGTAACTGTAGCTCTCCGATAAAATTTTCAAAATAAAGCTCAATCATCAATGCATTGATGAATTGTAGAAAGAAACGTCTATATAATTTTTTAAGGCGGATTTTTTTTGATTTCAAATAAAAATATGGAGAAAACGGTGTTTTAAGTTTCAACCTTGTAGAAAATTACATGCTGCTTCGGGTTTCAAAAAGCTGAGGTTAGGTACATATATAAGTACAAACAAAATATTTTTTTTTTAGCTCAGAATTTAAGGTCGAAAAGCTGGGGCCGAATTACCGCATCCGTGGACTGAAGACTCGTTCGGTAATTTGCTAATGCGGTAATTCTCCTGGTGACATACAGATGGCCAGACGTACACACGACCAAAAGTCAAAAGTTTGACACAAGCGATCTTAAAATTGCTTCGCCTGACATCGTTTGCGAACAAACGTCAAATGTTTGACATTTGTTCAAAAAATGTTCCTTCCATTTGGTTAGGTATAACTTTCGTTATGTCTACGTTAAGTCTTTGAGGAATCAATTTGACATTTATACCTATTACCCTATGTCTCCAACAAATATTATGTTTTCATTTAAAATGAATTAGAATACCATTTGCTACTCCTATTTTATATCTTTCAATTAAAATTAGAACAGCTATCCCTTGTGGGTTGTAAAATCCCACTTTTTGTATCCACGTTTGTGTTGCATGAAGACATTAGCGAGTCTAACAATTAACTGTGACCTCCCGTATCTATTTCCATTAAAACAATCATCACACCCACCCTTTAAAATATGGTAGTGCTGTTGCTGGTGGTTCCTCAATTTCAGCCTAGGCCATGATGTGCTTGCTGCCTGGATATACTTATGTACATACATACTTATGTGTGGAGTTCTCGAAAGTAATAACGATAATTGAATTCGAACGTGCTACCTATCAAATGTTAATTATCGGACCGTGGTCACTTCTGTGCGCTGCATCTACAATACAGTTCAGTTCGGTACGGAACGGTCATGGCGAAGAATAGCGATCACGAATTGATTTTTGAATTAATTTGGAAACGAAAAAACGAACCCAAAAGCCAATTCGTTAATTGACTTTAACAGCACCCACCCGTGCGTCAGTTGTGCTCGTGATGAGCTTTGAATTGAAAAACGGGTGGCGGCAACGGTTGTGTTTCAGAACTTCTGTTCTGTTCAGGGAGAGAATTCTGGAAACCTAATTTACCAGAAAAGGGCGTGTTGAGCAAAACAGACTTCCTGTGTAGACAGACAGAAAAAAAAAAAAAAAAACATCACCAACAACAACTATGTATGCCAGCGAAATCGATTCACCCCATCACCTCCATGGGTTTTTTTTCGATTATGCAACAGGTTCGCTCCCTTTTCCCGACAGTACAGTAGTTCAAGATGAATAATTTCGAATGAAGTGCTCATTCCATGTGGCAATAGCAGGAGTTTGTTCAGTGTATTTGTGTTGCACATTTTTGTCTTCTCTTTTCCTTGACTTTGTTCGACTTCCACCGACCGATGTTTTCCGGCCGCACTGTGTGGATATTCCTGTGAACTCGAATGCCAGTGGTGACCTCACTCTGTATATCGGCACTACTCTCACTCCATGGCGTCATTCGGTTTTGGTACTAAAGTCGCAGTCGCACTACAAACAAAAACAAAGAAACAGATGCGGCAATTTCCGGTTTCGAATGTGTGAGTGAGTTATGTACGGACGGGTTGCGGGAGTTGGAGTTCTCAACAAATGTTTTTCTTATTTTCTTGTTTTCTTGTTTTCTTCTCTTCGGTACGAACGACAGGCGGCTAAGCGAAAAGAAACATGAAAAAAGAATGATTCATAAAAATGTATGTTCTTGCAAGAAAGAGAAATGGAATGAATGTGAGAGAGTTTCGAAGTCGAATTTTTCTCTTTCAGCTTTTACATGAAGTAAAATTAAAATTACAGTTTTTCCATGAGTGAAGATGAACAGAAGAGATAATTACTGACAGTATTGGCTTTAATTTAGTGTACAAGATTACAAAATTGTTGATTATTAAAATTTTGTCGATTTTGATTTCGTTGATTTTTGAAAGTTCAGTTGGAGTTGGAGGTTATAATTTAAATCCGTCACTACTGTGGTTCTGTCAAAGATAAACAGCTGATGTTTGACATCTGTGAAATACTAAGGATTGACATTTGTAATCATGGAGCGGTTTTAATTGTTAAAACCCATCTCCGAAATGGAGAAAATTTAACCAACACGGTCGCGTATTGTGAAATAATGTGTCGCGCTTAAGAAATAAATGGACAAAATTCGATCGAACCGGATATGTGTTGGATGTGCAAAGACCTGTCACTGTAAAATATCGGCGCAGTGAGTGACAGTGCTCGTGACAATCCGTCAAAATCTATTTGCCATCGTTCCCAGGAATTGAACATTTGCTACAGCTTCACGCATTTTAACAAAAGATCTGCATGCCTAAAAGATCCAATTGACTTAGAAATTTAAGCCACCAAACCATGTACAGCGTCGTGACTTCGTTGATTGGGTGTTAGAGTACCACCAAGTTTATATCAATTTTTCGAACAAAATCATCTTGGAACTGAATGGTTCTATAAACAAACAAAATTTTCGCATTTGGGGTCATGAAAATTCACGAACAACCAATGCATCTACAAAAATTCACTGTTTGGTGCAGATTTTGGGCCAGCGTCGTGATTGGGCCGTACTTCTTCGAAAATTCTCGTGGTGTTGCTGTAACATTCAATGGTGAATGTTATCGCGACATGATAACAGATTATTTTTGGCACCGATTGGATGATATTGATGTGAAAGACATGTGGTTTCAATAAAACGGTACCACCAGCCACACAACACGAGTAACAATGCAGTTATTCCTTAGAAAATTTCCCGGCGGATCATCTCTCGTTTCGGCGATCAAAATTGACCACCAAGATCTTGCGATATCACGCCGTTCGATTTTTTTCTCTTTAGGGTTATGTGAAGCAAAAGGTGTATAGCAATGATCTCCGAACGATTCCAGGGTTAAATGATGAAATTCGATATGTTATTGATAAAGTACCGCAAGATTTATGCCGAAAAGTAATGGAAAATTGAATCAAAATGGCAGAAGTCTACAAGGCCAGCTCTGGTCCCCATTTGTTTATCCCCTATTTTCCAAAACTATACTTTTTATTGCGGCTCAACTCTAGTCAACATATTAACCTGTTATGTCTACCAGTTCAAAAGTTATTAAGCGTAACGACAGGCGGGAACAGATAACTGTCTTTCACTATATGGGTTCAGTTTACTATTTTTTAACAAATGACATTTCAATACATATTTTTTCTCGATTTAACATAAATAACTGAAACAAGAAAATGTTATAAATATCCGCACTGGATTCCCTTTTTTTGAAGATAAGTTTCCAACAAGACTCTGCTCCAGCACACTGCTTTTATTGCATCCGAGGATTGGCCTTCAGGAAGCCCAAATTTGAATCCTTTGAATTATTGTTTGTGGTCAGTGTTAGAGAGTACAGCCTGTAATAGATCCACGGAAATTTGGACAGCCTCAAATGTGCTTCAACTACAGCAGCGTTGCCCATAACCCTTGAAACTGTGCGTGTCGCTGTAGCTCAGTGGACATATGGTTTAAGTGCCTGCGTTAAAGCAAAAGGCGGGTCACTGAATACACCGCATTCTTTTAAAATGCTTACTATTTAAGCAAATACATTTTATAAATACTAATCCAAAATGTTTCGTTGTTTAACTTTTATAACGTTTTGCACTTGTATGGTTGAACTAGGTATATACAGCGCCATTGGTGAACTGTCAACATTCAACTATCAATGTGATGATTTTTGATAAAGAGTTTATTAAATATGGATCGATACACACTCGCACAACGTGTTGACATAGTGAAATTTCACTACAAAAACCGTAAAAAAAATACAACGGAAACGTTTCGTAAAGTTCGCACTGCTTTTATTCTGAGTGATGAGGCTCATTTCTATTCGTCTGGGTACATAAATAATCTAAACTGTCGCATCTGGGGCTCCGAAAAGCCAAGAAAAATAGTGGAACCTCCTCTTCATTCACAACGCGTGACAGTGTGATGCAGTTTTTCGGCCGGCGGTCTCATTGGGCCATATTTTTTTTGAGAATGATGGGGCCGTTCCAGTGAGGATTGCGTTACCGAACGATGTTGTCTGGCTTTTTTGCCTGAAATTGATGTTATGGACGTGGACACCGTTTATTTTCAGTAGGACGGCGCCACATGCCACACAGCTAGTGAAACAATGGCTCTATTGCATGACAAATTTCCTAGACGTGCGACTTCTCGATATGAAGACTTCAATTGGCTGCCAAGATTATGCGACTTAACGCCATTAGACTTTTTCCTTTGGGGCTATGTTAAAGATAAAGTCTACACCAATGCTCCATCAACGATTCGTGCACTAATAGAAAATATCAGAGCTGTTATTCGCGAAATACAGCCGCAATTATGCGAAAATGTGATGAAAACTTTCATCAAAAGAATGGCTATTTGTAGGCAGAACCGAGCCGGACATTTCGCAGATATTGTATTCCATTACTAACCTCAGAGTTTGTACTTTAGATTAGATTTTCACAAAAATGTTGCCTTTTTCTATTGATTTAAAATGACACGTCTTGTTGGATGACCTTATACTTTGGCGGTCCTCCGCTATTATTTCTCTATGTTACGAACTATGTACCAAAATTAAACTATGTATAAAAAAACGACATTTAGAGGATATCATCATCCCACTATTTCCACCCTTTACTGTACAACTACTCGAACTACTTCTCTTAAGGTCACCACCGGTATCCGAAATTAATTTAAGAGAGCACTCGAAATTCGAAAATTTATTATCGTCGATTCTGCTTTCATTTGTCCTTCGCATTTTCCGTGCCAGCAGTAGTACACACAGACAAAACAACCGAATGCATGCAGAAAAGCCAACCAACCAGCCCAACTCGCCGTCTCCAGAATCCATTCGAACAGTTTGAAATCGTTGAGATCACCGTCTGGTGGTGTCTTTTTTTTTTCATTGCGACTTTCATGCGGGCCGTGTTTCACACATCCAATTGTTTTCATCATCCCAGTGTGCATTTCTACCTATATCTTCGATTTATTGTTGTGCATTTGATTAATTAAAATCGAAAATAAATTTCAAATTTGTCTAATGTTATGTTACTACTCCATCCATCTGCAGAAGTGGATTAAAGTGTGAACGAATTTTAGTGTGAACCGCAGGCAGGTCGAAAGCCTGTTGCATCTGCCTTTAGAGCCCGTAACAGAAATCTGATTCCTTTTCGTGTTTTCTTCGTCCGTTTTATGAGAATCTTCAGAAAGAATCTTTGTGTTTCATCTTTTTTTTAATCCCGTTTTTGGATTATTTTTGGGATAACTTAAAGGCAAACTGCCGACAACGAGTCAGAGATTAACTGCGTCGATCAAATTGTTATTTTTATGTGAATTCGCAGGAAAACTAAAAATTAAGAAACCAACAAAGGAATAAGTGAATCTATCCCCGTAGTATGTTTTTCTTATTCTACCACACCATACTATAACACTGAAAACGTGCTTGGAATTTTTTCCATTCAAAACGAAAGAAAACAAACAAAAAAAAAAAAATATAGATATATATTTTTTTTTATATCAATTTAATTAATTAAGGAAAATTTAATTGCCCCCCCTAAACGCATGTAAACAGATAAACCGTTTTGCGGCGTTCAATACTCGTGAGTCACTTCAAAATATTTTTAATAAGAGGTGATCGACATTAAAAAAAAAAAAAAAAAATAGGTATATAAAAAAAATTTAAATAAATATAAAAAAAAAGTTTATTACTGCAAGTGAGTGAGTGTGTATCCGATTCGGGAAAAAAAAAAGTGTGCTGTGTAAATCAATTTGGAAGATAAATGTGATGAGGAAAGGAATTCAAATCGCCCAAAGCTGTTACCAGTTAAAATAAAAGATAACCGCTCTTGGTTACGTGAAAAAGTCTTGAGTGTTTGAGGAGCAGAGTGTATCTTCTGTTTAGGTTTGAATTTTATCGGCAATCGATTGCTGATTATTTTTTTCTGCACCCATCCCAAATGAGATTGGCAAATTTTTGATTGATTAACCATAACGAAGTTGAAAACATAATTTTTGGTTGAGAACTTTTTATGATTCGGAACAACTGGAAATTATAACGAATCGAACTGGCGTTGAATTTTCTAAATAAGGAGTATATCGAGTCACTGAGGTGTTTTTTATGTAAGTTAGAGTTAACCTTTTTTTTTTTTTTTCATAAGAAATTGTATATAATTTTTTTTTTTAAGAAAATGTCAAAATACATTCTATGATATTTTAGTTTTCATTTGTAGTAGTCGTCGGCCACCTAACTTTTTTTTTCACTTTGCTCTTGTCCAGTTGCTAAAGTATTTTATGAATAAAATTGATTTTATGATAAAAAATAGAATTTTTAATTTAACCCTCACTTTTTTTTCTTTTAAAGACCAAATTAATGAAAAAAGTCATATTGCGCTACTGGGTCGGCCACCAAATTTTAGTGGTCGGCCAGGTTCAATCAATCAATAAAAAAAAAAACACACAAACAATGATCATTAAGGATTTATTTAAAAGCGTTTAATTATTTAAGAACGTGATGTAGTCGCTTGTCACGCTGCAGGTTCACGCTTCAAATTCTCATCATATCTTTATTTCACATGAAATAAATTAGAAAGTCGATTAATTGCGAAAAGCTAAGTCAACTCTACTGCAAAGGCATAACACTGGCAGTCGGGTGGTCATATGCCTGAAAATGCAACTTGACCGTGATGATGACATCAGGAGGACTGAAAAAAAATAAAAATACTGTGAATCATAAGCACGACAATCAAAAATGCTCCCCAGTTATCTGGACGCCACCCTTGGAGTTTACTGAAACTTAATACCACCTGAGTTTCAAACACATTACACCAATCTTTCTCTCTCTCTCTCTCTCACTTTCTACGAACTCCCGTGCCCTGAAATAATTTAAGGGTATTCATATCCCCTTTGGGGCGCGCAAATGTAAAAAAAAAAGAAAATAAAAACAATATTGATAGGTAACATAAAGTAAAAAAAATTCATAAAAAAAACACTAAACTCTACTTAAACAAAAAAAAAATGAACTTCAAAAATGTGTACATAAAATAAATAAAAAATATTTTAAATTCCACTGACAGATAAAATCTGAGTTGATGCATAACTGAGTTCTTTCAAGGAAGTACATTTGTGGAACCACGAAGGACAATCATCCTCAACATCACTTATGAGTTCTTCAAAACAATTCTTGCAGATTTGTTTAATTTTCGAGGCTGTTGTTGAAGTTTGTTTGGGTATAATTCCTCTTTTCGGCTTCCGTCTAGGTTTCTCTTTAAGAAGCTTCTTGGCCAGACGTTCTTCGTTTCGCTGTAATAGAGCTTCCTATTCCAGGTTGTTTTTTCCGGTCTTTATTCAACAAAAATGTCCCTCCAACCTTGTGAGAGGATATAGGACTTGGAGATCTTGTAGAGCCTTTGGATTTCCTTTTGCTTTCAAAGCCAATTGGTTTAGGATAAAATAGGTGGGCTGTTACAGTGTTGCAGTGACATCTGAAGTTGAACAGAACGGTATTTAGTTTATTTCTAAATCTTCCTTTCGATTTGTTGATGTTTCAGCTATGTGTAATACTCCTTCGTCGTCTATATCAAAGATGCCTGATGGTACACCCAGTGAAACGTTCAAAAGCGAGATTGTTGATAAGCCATTTTCGTTCTCTTCATTGTCAGGTATTTCTTCTGGAATGCAGTTTGGTTCTTCTGAGGTGTGGGTTGACTCCTTTTGAGCAGGAATTTCCTTTGGATGCCAATTCTCTCTGCTAGCGAGGTTGAACTTCTGGAACATTAGATGACCTTTCCGGGTTGCAGGTTCTCGAAAGCATATTAGATCTCCTGGCAAATGCGCTTCCTCTCCTAAAATATTGGATGTCTCCTCCAGAATGCAGACCAATTCTTCGTCAGATATTTTCTCTGGAGAGCATGATGATACATTTGGTATGGTCGATGCTTCAGTTATAACTTTAACTATGTCATCAGGAATCAACTCCAAAATAACCTCGGCAGTAATTTTATACCTATCAGAGATACAGATTTCAGACTGAATGCTACTACAAACGTTGATAGCAGTCGTCTTTACGCACCTGGAATAATTCATTGCATTCGAATCTAAGGGGTAGATGCCACATTTACGGAATCCGTTTTTAATTGTCTCATTTATATTTTTATTACCGACAAGCGCTTGTTGCAACAGAGGGCAAAAATGTTTCTTGCCAGGAATGCACTGTTTGTTTCCAACTAGACTTTAAAGGCTTGAAGAGGCTAACATCGGCAGGTTGCATAATACTCGTATGAGTGGTATTAGGTGGCAAAGCATAGAGTATGATGCTTTTCTCACTGCAAAATTGGCTTAACTCCATTGCATGATGGGATTTATGCCCATCTACGAATATAACTGGCCTTTGGACATTTTCCTGTTCAAGCCACTTATCGACGCAATTAGCTACGTATTCAAAGAAGATCTTACTCTTCATCCATCCACTTTCGGTTCGATCCAAAAACTAATGTTCTGGCATGCTATTGACAATACCTTTTGGTGGTCTAAGATATGGAAAAATTACCATGGTAGGAAGCATCTTTCCATCCGCAGAAAAACCAATAAGAACAGTGGTGTTGTGTCTTTTTCGTCAGCAGTACTTATTTGGTACACATTTTTATATCCTTTCGGTGCAATAATTTTGCCAGTTTTTGGACAAAGACGAAAGTTAGTTTCATCCCCATTTAGTATCCGAGCCGGATCGTGCATCATATCTTCGTGTCCCGTATTCTTAAGATATTCTGTGAGCTCCAAAAATCAGCTTCGTATAAATTGCTCAGTAATAATTGCTCTGGCTTTGCTAATACAGGATTTCGTTTTAAAAATAAAGAAAACCAAGTTTTTCCAGGCCTGCAATCCTTGAAGGGTTTTTTTTCCTTTTGCTGTTTTTAATTATCTTCTGAACAGTGTTAAGAAGATCGTCTCGTTTTAGAGAATCTTCATCTGCTGAAAGGTAAGATTCTGGTCCAAACATCGAAATGTCTTTAGAAACTCTGCTGTGAAGGCAATCTTGAATTGTTGTACTAGGGATTCCGTGTTAGTACCTTACCTACCTATGTATGTATGATATGTTCTTTTGAGAAAATTTGCTAGCAAATTTTGCAATTCGATTCTTGACAGAAGCATTTCTATACTTCAAATATCTTTTGTTTGAAGAATGTTTTCTCAATTTGAGTTTCCTTTCCGACCGTCATAGTTATGTACATGGAAATTGTTTTTCTGCTCAATTGCAAAAGACAATGTGAGCAGAGAACGGAAACTTTAAGGTACCTAGCTACTCATCTTTTTAGTCAAATATTTCCAAAAGTAGGTAGGTAGCTATTACTTCATTAAAAACAGCCAAACAAAAAAAAGGACCTGTTACAAGATACAAAGTGCAAGTGCGTACCTAACCTAGCTATGTCAACAATACGGTGTCCTGCAGAAGTAAGTTGACGGAAAGCCCAACATTTTTCTAGCTACCTACATAATTGTGCCAATTATTGTAATAACCATTTAATTGCTTAGCTGTGGGCAGTTCTCTTAATTATCCCTTTTCGGTACAATATACTCAGGATATAAGATTATGTAGTGCACCTATGTATATTATCCCATTCTATCCTAGATAACTGGTTTTCCGAATGACCGCTGGATGGATGTGTGTTTGCCTATCTGTAAAATTTGTCTTGCATCGATTTCTCTGACTGTAGACCTATTGATTCTGATGCCAATCCAATGTGGTTTTGAAAACGCAGTTTTAGTTTTATACAATTTTCTTTAATGTTGTCTAATGTCATTAAAATGCACCGATTGTATGTTTGTTTTTGCAAAGTATTTAACTTAGCCATGACTCGATGGTGCCACAATACGACGATATGGCGCTACTCAATTTTAGTAAACTTCCTTTAGTGGTTTTTGAGTTAAACATGTGATAAAAAATATTTTTCAAGACTTTTATCTACGTGTATGTACAACGACAAAAATATCACAAATTTGTGAAACAATGTTAGTCTATCTGCTGCGTAGTTGCTGAATAAGATTCAATATTCTTCAGGACTACATCTTAAAGATTTCAATTAGTGTTCTATACCACAATAGTAAAATGGAACACTAATGGATTCAATACGGTGTCTGTCCGTGTGTCTGCCACACGTTTGAACCGTTTGACCTAGTGTGTTGAAATTTTTCAAAAATATACGAAATATACTCGTGCATAGTACGTGGTGAACCGAAAACATTCAAGGAAAATAAATTAAAAAAAAAAATATTTCAGGGGGTCTGGTTTGGGAGCCCGTGGCATATTGAACGAAAACTAAAGGCTTGAATGCAAAAATGTATTTTTCTTTTTGGATACAGTTTGTAGAAAAATAAAAGCTCAAAGACCACCTCGAGGCGATGTTGAAATTTTCAAAATTAACGGGGACCGACTTTACATATCTATAGAAAATAATCCAAAGGTGTCAAATCCAATTCACAGGTCCATTACGCAAAATTATGCGCTCATCGAATGTTTCCTTCAATAAATTGTAGAGCGCGCTGTTGCATCTTCTTGTTGAAACCACAGCTCTTCCACATTAATGCCATTCAGTTGGGGAACGAAAAAATCAGTATTCATGGATCTACTATAAAGCGCTCTCCATGGACTGTAACGTTCTGGCCGACACCATTTTTGAAGAAATATGGACCAGTGATTCCACCAGCCCATAATGCACGCCAAACAGTGACTTTTTGTGGATGTAACGGCATCTCAATAATGGCTTGTGGATTTTCTTCACTCCAAATGCGGCAATTTTGCTTGTTGACGTAGCCATTCAACCAAAAATAAGCCTCATCGCTGTCCAAAATTTTGTGGTGAAAATGAGAATCAAGAACAATATCTTTTTCGGCCCATTTACTGAACGTACGACGCACATAATGGTCAAGCGGCTTCAATTCTTGCACGAACTGGATCTTGTAAACACATAAACCAAGATCTTTCCACAAAATCTTCCATAAAGTGGATGGACCCAGCTCCAATTGCTGTGCACGATGGCGAATCGACTTATTCGGGTCCTCCTCAATACTACGCTCCACAGCAGCAATAGCTTCGTCTCTGCGGATTCGTATTGTCAATTAGAGCATGCGTGGTGTGAAAACGATCCATGGTTATTCGAATTACTTGCTCCGATGGACGATTATGTCGACCGTAAAATGGCCGTAGCGCACGGTAAGTTTCTCGTACCGAACCCTGATTTTCGAAATAAATTTGCACAATTTGCAAGCGTTGTTCTGGAGTAAGTCTACTCACGGTGGAATGTCAAACCAAACTGAGCATAAATCAGCTGTCAAGTGTCAAATTGGCTGTCACTGGAAAAAGTATTGTCAATTCGAAAAAAAACCTCTAAAAAAAAAATACCCTTTACAGGATTATGGCATACCAAGTTTTGGAAGACTGTCAACATTTTTTCTTTCTATTTGTAACGGAGTTCTTTAAAAAATAAAAAAAAATAAAAACTAATTTGAATAGTATTTTTTTAAGTTTAATCGCCTAAAACGCACGACTATTAAATATCTCAATCTTCGAAAAGTTTTGTTTTAAACGATTTTTCCTAATATCGCGAATGCGACATCCAGCAAGTCTTTTATTTACTAACTTCATTCGTTGATACTTAGTTTTCAAAGCAAACGTGTGCTGATAAACAAAACCTATCCAACTGTTCAAGCGTGAAAGATCAAATTGTGTTAATTATTATAATTTTATTTTACCAGTCCCAAAATAAGTTATTTGCTTACGCCCAGACCAGTCAGTGTGACAGTAGAATGTTTTCATTTAACTATACATTTAAATGCATGGAATATGTAATTCCAATTTTTTTTTTTAACACACTCCTGACCTTCCCACCACCACCAACAGCAGTATTTTCTAAATCGAAAATGCACATCTCTCATCACTTGTTATAATATAATGGGTGTGGATTTTGTTGACCATTGTTAAGCATTACAAAATGCAGCACTCTCACTTTTGTTTTTTTGTGGCTGACTTTTGATCTGATTTAGAAACTTGACGACGACTGCGACTTCGAGACGTAAGAAAAAAGTTTCACTCGCATTTAAAATAAACATGTTTTCATTTCGTTTTTAAAAAGTGATAATGAAAGTGACGTCTTTCGTTTGAATTTTCTTAGAAATAAAATTATTTATCTAGATATTCGAGTATACTCGTATCTCTACGCTCTAGGGTCAAACAAATTTTGTGGATTTCAATATAATAACAGAGCAGACACTTATGCGCTCATAACTATTGCTCAACCATTTTATTTGCTTAAAGGCTAGATTTGATAATAACCACCAACATGTACGAGTATCTTAAAGGAAATAGAGGAAAGAGACAAAAAAAAGTTCCATCAACTGCATTCGTCATGCTAAGCTGATGCTATTAATGATTTCTTGAGAATCTCTTCTCGTATTGTCAAGATTCAGATAAGTTTTTTGCGTTTTCACTAGGGTGTGTTCTTTTCACTGAGATGACACATATACTAGTGTGAGAACGAAAATGTTTCTTCGCTGTTTTGTTCGCCTTTTTTACGCACACGTATCGAAGGCTTCCTGCTGTGTCATAATTCGCACCGATTCATTTAAAATAAATTTCGATTCATTGAGGTTTTACCGCCGAGCAAGTCGGTTTTGTTGGTTCTTCACATCTGGTCATACTTTTGGCACAAATCACTTTGTGGATTACTTCTGACACATTCCAATTGCTGTCAGAAAGAACAACGAATAAAAAAAATTTACATTTGACCCACTTCCTCTGACAAATTAAAATCAACGTGGTTTAAATCTTTTTATTCGATCTTTAAGATTTAAAGTGATGATGGGTTTTGAAGAGGAACATTAAAAAAAAACTCTCAAAATACAGGACGCACTATGTGTCCAAGAGTAGGCAAAAATTTGGTGAAAGTGTTTGATGGATACACATGTACTTAGCAATGACAATTAAAAAAGTAGAAAGTCTTAAGCCGAAGTCATTGCCAAATAACACAATTATCGAATTTGGCATCAACATTTGAGTTAAGGCATCACTTCTCCTTAAGTTGAACATCGTTTTTGAAGAGTATCATTTTAGAACCCTGAGTCTAGAATTTGTTGAGTTTTAGGTTCCGCATACCTAAGAGGTGGAGATCATCAACCTATCAGCTTTATTCTGACTTCCCTGTAGTTGACCAATGAATGGATTATTTTAAAAAATCCAACGGATGTCAAGTGTTGATGAGTCAGTGTGGTTGAATTTTGATTACCTATACAATAAGATAAGAATGTTTCCTGCCTGAGGTTCTACACACATTCCCAATGTAAACTTTTCGCATGCGTTGTTGAAATTTCCTGAACCGTATTAGTCACAGTAGTGATGCAAAATGATTAATAGCTTAGGGGTTAGACTTTGTATTATACCTTTACCATTAACAGACATGACTGTTGCAGACAAAGTTGTTCTACGAATAGCAAGAGGAACTGACTTAACGCTTTTAGTGACGATGGGTTAGTTGGGGTTAATGGACGTCCTGTGTTGGAGCCATTGCAATTATCATAGAAGCTTGTAAAAAAGAAAACTACTAACTTTTCAATCACGTAACTGTATACATAAAAAGATATTATAGGTACATATATCCTTTTTGAATCGTTGTCGAACCATGCCCAGGAGGAGGTTCTTTCAATGGCAAGTGTGGATCAACTGTATTATGTACTCGTATCTTCTCTATTCATGACTTCATCAATCTTGTTCATTGAAGGTTCTGACACGAGTCCTTATAAAGGAAATGATGTAACCTCGATATTTAAATGCGTAGAGGTACACAATGGTATGTTAACGCATTCACTAACTATACAGAGTGCTTCATTCCTAGCGTCAAATACTTCTGGGTTTTGTTGAATGGGTGGTATAGACATACATTTCTTACCACGTGATAACTCCAGAAAGGCTATAGCTAAAAGTTTGGTTTTGTTTATTTTCGAAAGATAATCTGATAGGAATAAAGAAGCTGCATCAATTTTGTGATTTTAAAAACCGTAATCGAACTACAGGACCTCAAAAAAAATAAAAAAAAATAATAAGGGCTACTATTTCAAAAATAATGCGCGGTTTGTACCACCAGAAAATTCTCTACAAATGTGTCATGCAAAGTTTTTACTTCCGAATAACAAAAATGTGTCAAGAAGTCATTATTTGTTAACGAGAAATTAAGAAGAGAAGTTTCAAATTGAAAGAAAAATCGAAACAAATTTCCACAGGGCTGCGAAATTATACCTCTTAAGCCTTTTCTAAACTAAAAGGTTATCTATCTTAATGAGTTATGAATGCTCATTTCAGAAATCGATTCCGTTTTGTTCTAACGAGTATAGTTTCTTTGTTTCAGTTCAAAATAACCAAAAGAGATTTTCCTTTACTATTCCCATTCATGGGTGCCTTGGATAAGTGGTTGAGTGCGCAATCACTGAGTGAGAAACTTAAGCACAACAAAACCAAAGTATTTCACATTGCACGAACGTCTGACAAACATCCGAGAATAAAATTGTCATGAGAAACTTCTCTCAATGACTACCATTCATGTTCAAAATATTATTTTATTCCAATTCGTATCGTATTGATTCAGCTGAATGTATTTATGCAAATTACAATAATTTGCAATTGAACTGCAAATAATTGAAGAAAAATAAAATTGTATCTGGGGCAGGAAATAATGCCATGCGGCGGCAAAACATGAGTGCATTTTTACACAACGTATTGACTATCTAATACGGATTTGCATAAGTGATCAGAATCTGTTGAACATGAGCAGGATCTCCATAAAATTGACTGAATTACGAAATAAAAAACATTTATATGGGTCAAAATCTGAAGTTTTTATTAATTTTTAAATAATGGGTTTCTATGAATTTTTTTTTATTGAAAAATGCATTTTGGATGCTCTATAAAATTGCCAGTGTGTCACCCTTTCTAGCACTAGTAAGAAAAGCACTGAAGGAATTTTACTAAATATTTGAAAACCGGATCCCACAAGGCTGGATGCTGACAACGCTACTTTTATTGAAAATGATAGACTTTTTTGCAGTGCCTTGTATTATCTGAGTGGGAGAAGATGAAGTCGTTTCTTCTCCGCACAGCTGACCAAATATCTAACGACGGATATTTTATTCGAAAGAGCCTAGCATCTGCTCAACTTTCCTGCTTACTATTCAATACTTCGCACCGTATGACCGAAATTGCAGGCTCACACCGTAAGCCTATACCTATAGCACATATTCTGTGCGTTTTGATCCAAATTGTTTTTCCGAATCGAAATATTTCTGTAGTTTACTTTTACTGAAGGGTGGGTAGTTGATCTTTTTAATTTCGAAGTTATTGCTGTCGAGAGTAAAGTTTTGGTCTGAACAATTACTTCTTAATCTGTCGACGTATTGCTATAAAGGCCTTTATGCAGGCTCGATGTGAGCATGCTATGATGTCGATATCTTCTTAATCCAGAAACAGGGAAAGACTTGTGGAAGATAGTACCTGACATTTGCGTTCTTGGACGTCAAACATTACGAGTATAAGGTTTTCTTCTGATTTGATTCCTTCCAGCTTCTTTTCGTCTGACAGCCGAGTTCTATATTGGGCTGTAACCGAAAAATTACCAGAGTCGACATTGGTATCCCTGGTCACACATTCAAATTATATTGGCTGCGACCTTAACATCAATTACCACATGATGGGTTTGGTTACCGCTTTCAACAGCGAGAGGCAGGCAAGTTAATAAGAAATCGGTTAGTCGGAAGCCATTGCTTGATATCATATCCTTGTAAAATTAAGTGACATTGAAATAGGCATGTATTTGCATTCCCAAAGTCACATGTCAGAATGTTAGTGGCGGTCCGGTATTCCCATAATCATATTTCATCAGAAAATGACAAAAGATTCAGTGATTCTTGGAATAAATATCGTAAGTAAGGTAACACAATCCGAAATACTACTGACGATAGCATAGACATTTTCAAATGTAACAATTGAAATGGAATGATCTTTAGAAATGAGACACTAGTAAGCAACCTGTGCTCATTATCTAATATCCACCTGGCAACGAAGCGAACATCTTAATATCAAAATTCTTTCTGCTTCTAAGACAAGTACGAGTATAGCTACATAGTTAAAGTGTGTGGACACATTTTCAAAAGCTTTCAATCTCCAGGGCAGAATCACAAACCAGGAACACTGTACCAGTGCTATAAATTTGTCTTTCCTGAACGAATTTTTGTAATATTTGTCACCTTACATGACTGTTGAGAATGTCCAAACTAAAGAAGTGTGAATATAAATCTATCAAATGTACAATTTTATTTTATCGTTTCAGCTTTCATGAGAATTTTCTTACACAAAATTCCCATAACACGAATACAAAGTGATTTCTTACCCACAAGGTCATGGAAGTTTACATTCCATTCGAGAACAGTCTGTGCTAGTAGGTACATTTATTTTCCTTTCAACTAAATCATTCCCTTCTGTGATGCATTAAAAGGGTAGTAATAATCCGTTTAATGCTAGTTAATTATAGAAACCGCCCGGCTTCTTAGCGCCGCTTCCCGAAAAATATCCCCACAGAGACATCCTCAAACTTCCTAAAAATTCATATCCACAGGAGCACTCTCTGGTATTTATTTTGTTCCCTTACGAGTAATTTTGTTGACACATGGAGACATGTCAAGTACAAAATCCTAAATGGTAAACAGATGTTTTCTATTTTCGATACTTTTCGTTCTTGTGCGAGTATTTACGTTCTCCCTCCGCAGGGTATTTTTTTTTTCTTGGTTTTGTTTGCATTTGGAGAACATGTTTAGAAAATAAAATTGGTTTCCTGCTGGCATTTATTGGAAAACTGAGGTGAAAAGAATTTCGTTCGTTCATTTATTGTAGACTGGTTAGTATTACTACTTCCAACGGTTATGATTGTATGGTAATAAAATTTTTAATGGCGATTTAGAAAAACAATTAATAATTATTACCCGCCACCCACACACGACAATGTGCAGTATTTAGCAAGCTAACCTCGCGTATTGTTCTGAACTTATTGCACAAGAAAAACTACTCGTACCTTTCAACACCAGCAGCTATACGAGCAAGCACTTGTGAATAAATTTGCTTTAAGAGATTTAAACTCTTTTATTTATCAATAAGTATCACTTTGTATTGTTTACTAATGAACTGTCTTGCTAGTGATTGGTAGGATAGAATTGCGAGAATATTTTTTCTGCACAAAACAAGGAAAAATGTAAATTTAATGGGATATTTAAATGTGGATTAGGCCAGAAAAGAAGAAAAGAAAAGTGTATTTTGTTTATATTTGGACGTTTCCATTGTATATATAATTTATTGTTTTGGCCTTGAATTTTAAACTATTAGTTAGAAATGCTCGATAGAATTAGCGAATGGATGACGGCACAGAGTCTAGGAAATAGGAAACGTAGTTTACTAATGGATGGGGTTTCGATTTGTTTTTAATATGATCTCATGCACTTGAGTGTATTGGATTGTTTCTAAGAAGTAGAGATACTCATGATTAGGGTGTGTTTTAATATGAACTGTCTAAAATAAAAGCTATACTGGGGTTTATTAGCCCGTGTTCAAATAAATCTAATAAGAAAAAGCCGTGTTCCCCAAACATCAACGTTCGAATGAGCTATTTTATAGATTTAATATCTTTCTGATTACATCAGCCATACAATAAACAGAAATAATTAACATGTTTCTTTAAATTTTTACGATAATTGTTTTACTTTTAGAATATAATTTGGTCATGGCTGATTTACGCATGCAATGATTGCTTGGCGCCTGTAAAAATAAAATGCATGTTAAAACCTTTACTGGCGCGTCAATTCGATGCTTGCATGGATTGAAAATGTTGGAATCCTTCCAACATTCCAATGCGCCCATAAATCAAATTTCGATATTTTTCCAAGTGAAATCGCATGTTCAGTTGTGAAATAACTAAATTTTTAGAAGCTTAGATGAAACTCACTAACCAAATTCTGTTTCTTTGTAATCTGTTACTGTCGCAAAATTTCTACTGGCGCCAGCAAATGTATGCGACCTACAATCGAATGTTGGCTCAAATAAATTATAAAATTTTATTAATTTAATTCTTTGTAAAATAGATGCTTGAATATTCCGAAAAATTCTGGAACATATTTAAATATATAAATTGTAGGTAATTACTGGTACAAGTACCAACACGTTAAAGATTCTTTGTACGAGTAAACTTGACTTTAAATATGAGTGTTGTCGGTTCGTCTAGTTATGTATCATACATACCTAAATGCGTCTAAATTAACAGTAAAAAAAATTGCTTTTGGTGGCATTGAAAAATCCAGAGCGCTGCGACGTGTTTCAGACCACTGTGGAAAGTTTTTTTTTTCCTTTACCGCTTGTAGCACTCTGGAGTTTTATGGCTTAAAGGTTCAACCACCAGATCTAATCCTTCATTAATATTGCATAATATGTCTGTCTTAACAGCAAAGTTGCCGATATATTGTCTCCTGCCTACTAACGTAGTCAAACTCTGAATACGTGGAGTTGATGTTGATAAATCGAATGGCTTGTCAATGCTTGATATGTATGTTAACCTAGACCTTCGATGGAAGCAGCAGATTACTGATGCTGCAAAGGTGGTGCTAGACGCTTACGATTCTTCAAAAGGTGTAAACGGTTTTTCGCTTTTACAGAATATGATTTGCATGTTTTGCCGGGAGCTCTTGTCACATGCATAAGTTAACTTGACCGTGTTCAGCGATAAGCTTGGAGATTGATCAGTGATCAGTTTATATGTAATCCAATCCCTTTGCTCGAACACCACTTGAATCATAATACTCCACTTTTTTGAGATACTCTCCGATACATTACTATCGTAATCAATATCCCGAGATGAACAATTTTCAGGAAACTAGTACTTTTACTGGTGCAAGTAAAAAGCGTACGATTTATCTAATCTCAATCATCGCAAATCGGTTTGTGTCCAAACTTATTTAACGACGTTTTTTACAATTTAATTGCAGACAGACAGATTTAATTTTGTTCACCAATGTTGAACCGGCTATTAATCCAGTTTGTGTTGACGTATGGTTACTTTCCAAGTTGTAAAATTCATTATTAGTCTTAATTTAATTTCAACAGTGTACCTTACCGCACGTGTAGGTGTCTTAGATACATACATCCTCCTTCTAAAAAAAAAAAAAAACTCAGCTTAAAAGAAAAATATTACCACCCGCATTAAATTATTTTCAAATAAAACCCGCAAACATCATCACTAAAACGAGTTAAATTAAATTGATAGCACGCCAATGAGCAGATCTACAAGTACAATAAAAAAAATAAATAAAAAAAAGCTGCCACTTAAGCACTCGGAAGCCAGCCAGTGGCTCCAGTTAGACGCGTTCAATAATTTTATTATTCAAACGGTCAAATGCCATCGAATGGCCGAGAACTTAAACTGTATGGTTTTTTTGTTGAATTTAACCTGATGCCAAGGTCGTCAATTTGCGAATTCAAATATGTCTCTACGACTATATCTACTTTTTCTTTAGGACAAAAAAAAGCTTAGTATGTATTAAGTATTGGTTCGATAAAGAAATAATTATTTATTGATTGATTGAGAGGTACGATTATGAATGTGCGGTCCTTGGATTGACTTTTGTAGAAACTTATAAAGTATAATAGTAAAATCGATGATTGTTAGCTATTGTAGATGCCCAGAGGTAGGTAATTAATCGAATACAGAAGCTCACGATTACTCTTGAAAGTAATTAAAAATTGTTTCCTACCCATTTTTTGATGGTCTTATTTGATATGCATTTAAAAAATGTATGGTAAACGTAAAGTTGAAAGAAAAATTATTATAAATACATTTTTTTTTGTGAGTTAATCTTTTAACATACACGCATGATTTTGACTAGGGATAGAGATTGGATTGAGTCCATTCCGATGCCGTTTAGGCCTAAGGCGCGTAATCTCAAGACACTTGTTTAGTGTAATAATCTTTGAGTGATCTGTGGTAGTCTTGAGCGCCTTGTGCAGCCTAGGTGTCACTGCAAATGTTCTTCATTTATTCAGTTCGCTACTCCGAGTATGGCAAAACTTTGAGTGATCTGTGGTAGTCTCGAACACCTTGTGCTAGACTGTCACTGCAAATGCTCATACTTCTACCATGCCATCTCCCTTCATTTATTCAATTCGCTGCTCCAAGTATGGCAAAAACTTAGTTGAGAAGACAGTCGTCATTTTGCCTAAAGTGCAAGAATATTTTGCCTCATTATGAAAATCATCTAGTTCCACTAACGGTGCTAGAGTCGTCTACGTGGAAGTCATTAGAAAAATCCTGAAGGAGATCATTTGGATTTTCCCATTTGACGATCTTAAAATGCCGAAAGTTGTGTACCCAGTGCCAGACTCACTTTTTTTTCGTCGACTTCAACACATTACTTTCATTGTATCCTTCTGAACGGTTAAGTGTTTAAAGCGTAGTCGCTCGGTGAGGTGCTTGCTTTGGCACCAACAATTGCAAGTCAGGTATGTTTGCTTGAGTGAACAGGTAGAATGGTGATGTAAAATTGATGCTAATGCGTTTCCGCATCCCATCCACTGCTGCCAACAGCGGTGCAGCAGTGGATGAGTTTCTGTGATTATGTGCGCTACGTCTAGGTGCGGTAGATTCGATTTTGGCTTCTTTCTCGTCTGTGACTTTTCGGTTGTATGTTATGTAGATAGAATGTTTCGGGAATAGGAGGTGAGAATTGGTCAAGGGAATGGGGAAGGGATGTAGATAAATAGTTTGTGGGGAGTGATGTACTTTAAAGAAACGTCGTGATGGAATACATTGATGTTCAAAGATGTTAAGAGTTATACAATCCTCAGTCAGGGGGGTCAGTTCTGATTTACTAAAGTTAAATTAAGCACCCGCGCGAAGTGGATTGGGTCAACTAGGCACACAGGATTCAGGGGCTTTTGCCAGAAAACTACAAATGTTGTAGTACAAGTGCAGAAATATTTTTATTGACATACTACTAGTTCGACGCTGAATCTTTCTGCAATTGCAGAAATTTACTTGTACAACAAGTACTTTACTTGTACAATAAGTACTTCACTTGTATAACAAGTACTTTACTTGTACAACAAGTACTTTACTTGTACAACAAGTACTTTTAGTTTTCTGCCATAGGCCGCAAGTCTCGCTTGATTCTATGTATTTTGGTGTTGCTAACACATAGAATCAAGCTGTTAGGTACTTACAAATACATTTTTTAAAACAGAAAACTATAAAACTTGTGTGTAAAAACATTTTTTACAAGCTTTGATCCTGTGGAATGACATTTTGAATGTCATCGTGGTAAAGTTATCGTTCTTTACTTTCTTTAAAGCAATGAAGCGCCTTTTTTTGTAATATTTCACCTGGGCATTGATCGATTTCTTCCTCGTCCAAGGCTTTTATTTACAATTTGCTGTCATATGTTACCACTGCAATTGAAACTACTAATACTCACAACAAATGAATTCGGTTTTCAGAGTAGGTACAACTTCTCTGTTCTCTCCAGTACAACTCATTCCTTTTTGACGTTCATTTACATGTTTTCATTGAAGCAAAATTTGACACTCAAATCAAGTCTCGAAACCCTTCTGCTTTCTTAATTCTGCTTGTGTGTACCTATAATTCATAATTCCCTTCAAAAGTGTTTAACACAGTTCCTTCTTAAGTTTTTGTTCCCCCTCAAATGCTTGAGTGCACATTCTCTGGTACCTGCGTAACATTTATTCGTATGCTATACTCGTATCTATTTCTTCCCGAAATTATATTTGTAAAAATATATTCATTGTAATTACTTAAAGTCGTCATAGAAGTATGATATTTTTTTTAGATCTACCCTAGCCTCTCTGTACGTAATTACACGCGGCTTGATAGTCAACAGGTGTGAATCAAACTACTGAATAACACATTCACATCACTTTGATCCTTATCAAAATCAGAGAAACAAAAACGTAATTGTCGGAACGTTTTTTTGTTGTTTGAAAACCTCATTACCATGGCCATCATCTCCAGCTGCATCGTGACCATTAACTACAATAGTAATGTATCGGAACGTGCTCATTCATTGGCCAAATGTATAAACCACAGCAGTAATACCAAACGAGAACTGGATGGATAGCTCTTCAGCTCTGATAGTCCCCTGCCCATGGTGGTGGCAGGGAACGATGACAATTTTTTTTTTTTTTTTTTTTCGTTCATTCAAATTCCTTTGATACTCGTAGAAGAATGGAGAATTAAATTTCGTATTCGACTGACGTAAAACTCTCTTTTCATTGCTCGCAGCAGCAGCAGCAGCCGACGACGAGGAGAGCTCGTGTTCAGTAGGAACTACTAATGAGCATTGCGTGGGCGGACGTATGCTAAACGCATTTCTGTGTGCGATAACTAACCATCTCTATACAACTGTGTAATTGGTATCTATGCAGTCAAACAATTTGCAAATCCTATTCATACAGCCAGGCAAGCAGCTGAGGACATGATTTCACTAAAAAGAAGAGAAAAAAAAAACACGTATCCGCAACCTTCTTTTGCAAGTTTTGAGTGTTTTGAGTGAAATTGCGTCGTCCTTTTTTGATATAGGGACCCTGAATGGAATAGTATTTAAATATTAACTGGTCCGGGACCGTAGAGTAAAAGTGTTTTCAACTCATTGTGGTCTACGCGTGTTTTTTTTTTTTATATTTCAACCAGAATGTCTAGAGAGTGACAGTATGTGCTTTGGGTTTGCTATTTGGTCTGTAGGTAGATTCGGCAAGGAAATTATATCACGTAGATCTACATTTCAGTTTTTACGACCATGTGACTTAAAAGAGATGCTTTACTATTAAAAAAGTTCATATGAGTTCACTTGTGTCGTCGACATTTTTAATGATGAGCGTACAGAGACGTAAACCGAAAGGGAATTTAGTTGGTAAAAAAAAATTTCATTTGTACTTTGCGTTTAAGTGAGTGCCATAAATTACGATTGTAATCGTAATGGGTCTCTATTTTTACTATATGCGTGGAATAAGAAGCAAAGTTTTAAGTTCAAAGAAATGATAAAAAATAAATAAATTATTTAGATCTAAGGTTGTAATGAATGGCCGCACAACATAAGTGAAAATCATTAAATATATTAGTTACATGCATATCTACATAGGGTACAAAGAACCGTCCACGTGCATGGTTAACTCTTTTCTATTCTTACAAATACGAGTTGCAAATAATATCTAGAAAACATAATTAAAACACGATTTCTGTTTATTTTCGGTGTTTTTATTCGAAATATTCTCATCCCGATTCAATACACTTATTACAGAGATTCAATAGTGATTCAAATGCCTGTTCTAGCTCATTTTGCGGAATTGCCTTCAGTGCCCGTGTCGAAGCTGTTTGAATGGTCGGAACGTCGTCAAAAAGCATCTTTTCAACTTCAATTTCAAAGTGAAGTCGCACAGTGCCAAATCAGGTGAATACGGGGATGATTTCGAGCCAAATATTGACGAACAATGAGTGGTGTGTGACTCGGTGCATTATCGTGCAACAGAGACCAACTTTCTGGATAGATATTCGGGTCGAATACGATGGATTCTGGCCATCAAACGCTTCAAAACTTCAAGATAATATGCGACTGTTTGACCAGTCGGAATGTTTCTGATGCGTATTTATCAAGTTTTGCGTGGAATTTAATGACCGCTCTTTGTTCCATGCAATTGAAAGGCTGTTCCCTTACCTTCTTAAGGACTAACGTCTTTGAGATTTTACGAATACATAATTCTTGTTTCTTGTCCATCATGTTAATTGAAACTTTAGTTTGATCTCCTAATGCTGACCTGAAGGAGGTCTTCAATTCATGTCCAATATTTTCAAGTTTAAATGTGGTGCTTGTTCTAACAACCATCACCCGGATGTGGGGAAGACCTGGTTAGTTTACTCAGTTTTGTTTATAACCTTTCTAAATTCTAGCTGTTATGTTCTTAAATAAAAGAAACCTAGTTTAGAAAAAAAATTACTTTATTCCAAGACGTGGTTTACAGAAGTGACTGAATCCTCGATCTACAACCGCATGTCTCCAAGTGACAGGTGACAGATGGTGAGGTGACAGATGATGGCTATGGATTCAATATTTACTTCACAAATGACATCCTTGCGGACACCTTGGTTCCTAGCCATACTTCTTAATTCTAATTACTAAATTGATGCTCTACGGATTGATCCATCAGTCTTGTTATTTATGCTGGGCAATAAGCAGAAAAGTACAGATGATGTGGGACCTTTGCAAACGCATGAGATGTGGTCGCCGTGGCGCAGTGTTTAGTTTGAAACTACTGAGCAGGAATGTCAAGATTCATATCCCAGAATAAAAACAAAGAACACCTAGAATTTTTTTTACGTGTCTGACATACATCTTCTCAATTTCCTTTCCGTTGCAGTAACCGTGATGAAAGACTGTAACGACTCAGGTCCAGGAGTCTGATGATAGATGTGCAAATTTACAAATGTTTCGTCTTGTGCTAGCGCAACAACAGTGCGCTCAGACTGCAATTATTCATATACCAATTATTTGTTTAGAAGTTTATTCAATCGACAAAAAAATAAGAAGAACAGCATTCAAATCCTTTCAGTAGATTTAAATTTTGAAGTGGATATAGGACCATACAAACAACGCTTTATCCCAATTATAATAAATAAAATTCAGGAAACATAGTTGTCGACAAGAAAGACGTTTTAAGTCATGTTTAAGAAGCCTTACGATGCTCATACAAGGGCATGACGGAACTGTGATTTTACATAACAAACAAAGTTGTGAATTTGTCATTGATTGTTCAACGCTTGATGAATTAAAATTAAGTAATATACTGGCAACACATTATATGTATCACAAGAGGACCTTCAGTAAAAGTTTGTTGATCAATTTACCTGCTATATACTATATTCCCATCGCCCTTACAAAATCGAGTTCAAACTTCCTACCGTTTCACAGCAGTCTAAAAGAGAAAAAGAATCCACCCACTTTTTTTTTTTTTTTTAGCCAGCAAGATCTAACTTCATTCTTATCCAATGATGCTAACCATCGAATATTCTGATGGCAATAAATATTTTAACAAAGTTAAGAATAAATAAAAATGTAAAGAATTTATAAGTTAGTCTCACGAGGAAATCATTTAATATTCGTCAACATAAACATCGGCTAACTTGAACTTGAGCAGCTGAATAGAAAAAAATGCACTCAAAGTGTTCACCCGGGAAACTTTATCTTCGAAATGTTAAATAAAAAAAATAAAAATAAAAAAAAAACTTTGATATACACGCTAATTCCATTAATCGAAGAAGTTTTATAGCTTCTGTCGTGTCTCGTGTGGGTCACAGGTGTCTGAGAAAATCTTTTGTTTCCCAGGAAAGTTTTTGTTACGTCAAATGTGCTAATACGTAATAAAACAAAAGAACTTTGATTTTTTTTTTCTTTTTGAAATGGTTTTGTAAGTCATTAACGGTTATTTTTAGATTGAAAAGATACATAATTGTGATGTCAGAATTTTATATACTCGTATTATGTGCATGTAACTTCTGTGTAGAAGAGGAAAATGTTGTTGTTATATCATTGACTCATAAATTGCATAATTTGACCAGCTTAGGTAGCTTTGTTAGTACTAGATAAATAGCAAATTCGCATCTTGAAGTTTTCGAACTCAAGTGTTGCTCAAATGGAATTGAGGTTGCCATCTTGAAGTTATTTTGTTGAAATTTACAGTCAAAACTGATTACTATTCTCGTCTAAACGTCATCTGAACAACTAAACTCCTCAAGAAACACAGGTAATTTTGTAACTTTTATGTTTCTAATTAAAAAAAGAGAGATATCTAAGCCTCGAAAATTGATTAAAAACAGTGTTACGAGCTTCTAAAAAAAAAACCAGTGAATTACACGAAATGAACAATTCCCAACCAAGTAACAATCAATTTGTTAAAAACCGTTCCAAGGGTGCGTACTTTGTACCCCATTTTATAGTATGTGTCGAACATAATTAAATGTTTTTTGGCCTTAATTATGGTGTCACCATAACCGTTAATTATTAATTACACTGATCCCAGATGTGAAGTTTGAAGAAAATCCGTTTAGCTGTTTAGGTTTCACTCGGCCATACATAGGCACAGACCGACAGATAGAATCAGGAGTTTTAAGTCGAATTTTGTCAGATGGCCATCAGAATATCATGTTGATCTCATGCTGGGTCTAGTTCTATGACTATATCAGAGTTGTACCTCTCGACGTTCAAGTCTTGTAGTCACCCACGCAGTACTCTATATTTTATCACCTTGAAGACACATCTAATCGACTTTGGATATCAAATTGCAGATCCAGAGCGGAAACCTGCTAAATCAGCATCAAGTCTTCAGGGTGTTCCTTCATTAGCTCCAAGATCGTGGCCTACCAAACTATATCTACGAATATATGAAGAAGATCTGCCGACACTGTTCGCGCCGCGCTATTTCAGGAATCAAGTCGAATGCCAAGATGCATTTTCTTATAATAATTTGATTTGTATTCTTCGATGCATGTCCAAGTATCTACTTCTCTATAATCTATCGACTTTACTCGTAATTTTTGCTCCAGAGGTAAAAAGTTTTTCACGGCATTTAAGTGATTTTGGATGGTCGGTTCCATTGATTGTTGTTTATGTTGATCTAACGGTGTCCTCGAATGGATTCAGTACGAAGTTGTGCTTAGCTCTTTGTTTTTTCGTCTCACGAAAGCATTTTTAAAACGTCGACTAGTATCAGTTCGGTTAGACATTCTCTGCTTGCTTGTTGACACCGAAGTGTGAAAGATTTGAGCCTCAAAATGTGTCATAATTGGGTAAGAGTTGGTCGGAGAGATGGTAGATGCCCTAAGATAAGGCTATTGGCATTGGAGAAATTCACAAACCCTTTACCTTAGTTAAAGCGGCTGCGGAGTCTCTATTTCCCAGTGACATATTTGTCGTTGCCTACCTTTAAATTGAGGTCTCCCAATCACAATGTAAATGTCTCCGTTTGGTGTAGAATTGTATGCTGTGGAAGTTCTCTTTATCTTCAGAAGAAAGAATTTTATTAAAGTGACTTTCGAGTATACTTCCGGATGGTTTGCCAGTACTAAGTTACTCTTCCCCATCTAATAAGGTTTCTAATTCTGTATTGACTAGATAACTAGTTTTCTTTTCCCGAAACGTTTTCCTTCTTATTTATCTAGTAAACCGAATTTGTGGGTGGCCACGCTGTAGTGGGTAATGTGTTCGCTTGTGACCCGAACTGTGCAGGTTCAAGCCCGGACGGGGAACAGCAACCACAGCCACCCGAATAAAATCTAAGTTTCTCCAATCACTACACCAAAAGGAGTTCTGCCTGGTAGTACAATGGACACAGAAAATTGGGTCTGAGTGCTAGGGATTTGGAAATTTCGAATTTGGAACGAATTCACTTCATATCGATCAAACTCAAACAGAAGAATCAAAATCACAAGAAACTTATCCAGGACGATGACTTCTGAATGCTGCCATAAGGATCAAAGACATCCAAACATCATGACTTTCAGTCGATTCTATGCGTTTAAACATGGGTTAGAAGAGAACTAATTATCTGCAACGCCCAACTTTTTCAGCAATACTCTTAGCACATTTTTTTTCGTCATTTCTTTGAACTGTATCAATGCTAAGCTGATACGATTACGAAACTAGATAGGAGTACATTCCACTTGCACCCTTGCTTACCAAGTTTAAAATTAGCAGCAATTTTACAGACAACGAACTTATATACTCGTAATGAAGTAATCCCAACAAAGTTTATTTTTATACCTTGACAGTGGAATTTTTCAATGCTTTAACCTCTAATTATTTTAAGATTACGTATAGATAGTCTGTATCTCTCATTACGTAGGTTTGATTAACAAATGAGATGCGTACCCAAATCAAAGGCAGACATTCCTCCACGGGCGGTTCGACACCTGCTATTAGCGCCCAAAATACAATTCCCCACCGGCTGGCGAATACCTATCTACCTATCTACTATTACAAATGATTATTTAGTGAAACCATACCCACTAACGATTGTACAAATTTCGGAAATCAAAGTCGTAACCCATCAATCATAATTAACCGAAGAAGATGGAAAACGAGTCGGAACCCTAAATATTTTATTTTCAAAATACAATCTAGTAAGTTCTTGTAGGTCATCACAGAATGGTATGCACGCGCATACAGAAACCCTTGAAAACAGCTAGTTTTCAAACTTGATTCAAATCAGAGTTATGCAACACAGTTCTTGCTGTGTGTGTCCTTGACTATAATATCTTGGACTTGGGAGTTTGCATTTCTAAAAAAACAAACTACCAACTGGTTGTGGATTAAAAATTCAAATTCATTTGAAACTTCACATGGAGCGATGAAGTGATTCATTAATATTCTCTGGGTCTATCGATGTTTTGGTGGTGGGGACACTTATGGATTCCGACACGCGTCTATGTATGCCTCACATCAGATGAATCATCATACATAAGCCGAAGCTTAAAAAGGTAAGCCTGCATGGTGTGTGGGTATCACTTTTGGATTCAAGTAGTCTTTAGTATCGAAGGTGTGGATGTTTAAGTAATTAGAGAGCTTTGTTCAAATGCAGTGCCCATGCCCACTTGAGTGTCTTTAATCCCCATAGTAAAACATCGTCATCGATGTTTATTTTTGACAAACTGTCAAAACCACCTTTTCACTAGCGGCAATGACAGTTCTGAATCGCGTGCTACGTCGGTAATTCTATTGATTGGTTTTCTTTGTTCCAATTTTTCAATTTTCCCTTTTTTTGCGTTGCTACTCTATTCTGCGAGAAATGATTGAATGAAAATTCGATTTAGGACAACGTTCGACAAGAAAACAAGAGCAAAGACGTAGAACGTGGATTATATTGAAGTGCTCTCAATGTGCAGCAGCAGACAGGCAGAGTAGCGCTCCAATATGAGAGGAAATTGACAGTGGCTCCGTGAAAACTAGATCGCTGGCTTGAAGATTGGTAAACAAAATTAATTAAGTAATCTTATTTGGTTTTATATTTTCTTTAGTGCTGTAATTATTGGTTATCGGCGGCGCGAGAAAGTTGTGAGGTTGGATTGTTGGCGCCGTTCGTCGCAGTCCAGTTTATTGCAATCTAATTGTAATGAATTGAATTGAATTTATTGTTGAAAGCGATATTTAGGTATGGTTTGAGAAATGCATCGCCAAAAGAGATAACATTGATTTACACGTAGATAAAAAAAAAAAAAAAAAAAAAAGACTGAGGTAGACACTCAAGATATACTGGTAATGTTTTGACTGTAATGAGAGGCGATATCATGACATAAGCAAACAAGCAGTGAAAATAATATGATTGTTTTTATTTACCTTTTTGAATTGATAGTTTACATAAGTAATGTTGGCATTTATAAGAGGGCTTAAGTTAGCAAGTATTGATTTAAAATAATTGTAGAGACCTACGTAGATGGATACGGTAGATTTAACCTACTTTGGGATTTTTATTTGCACTAAAAGTGGCACAGCATAAAGTATTTTTCACTTTTATTACATTAAGACACGCTCTGCAGTTCATCTTCATATAGGAATACATTTACGAACTATTCCAAATGTACACTCTCGTGCTATCATCTCTGGTTCCTGACTACACTGTGTCTTAATTCCGTCGAACTCGTCCTTCGAGGACGATCCACTCTTCTACATTCATGCGTTAGTGGGTTACATTGCATAACATGACTATGTAGCTACTACCATTTTCCAGAGTCTGATCCATTGCCAATTTCGCCTCAGAATAATCGCATTTGAAGCATCAGGAGAAACCGGTCAGTTTTCTCCTGTAATTGTTCGTTGTTTGCAGTTTGGCCAGATCGTATATTTTCGAGACAACGATTAACAAAAGGTTGCCGCTTTCTTTAAGCGTAAGTAGTCACTTTCCACGAGCTGCAGTCATATACATAACATCATCTGTACGTTTGAGGGGAACAATCGCAGCAGATAGGTTAAAAGGCTCCATTGCATTATCGCTGTCATTGATAATCTGCAAAAATAGTAGTAGTGATGGTATATAGCCCTGCCGGTCCACTGATAGCCTATTCCTATGCATATACCTTTGTAACTGGCCTTGCCAATATCCATCAATTTGTCGTGGATGTATTCTCTTCTAAATTATAGAATTAGAAAGCTTTCCAGAAGTCAATGAAGTACACACATATCGAAGGATCTATACTCCGTGTATTGCTCCATGATAGTCTGAAATTAATCGGAACGGAAACCCGCTTCTTCATTGTCAAGAGTGCTTTACAGACGTTCCTTTATATGTGACGATTATTGGAAGCACATAAATTGTCTTCTAGTTTTCATACTCTTTTAAGTTTCTTTGACAAGTTGAAAATAATTCCCTTTTTTAGTTATCAATTTCTGCCATTCTAATAAAAATCCATACAACTTTTCAGTTAAAAGTGACAGCTCTCCTTCTTTATTTCATTATTTAACTATTTCATAAATCATGTTATGAAAATCCTACAAATACATATATGCAAATCCTACTTTGAAGGCTCCAAATTCAAAGGATACTCGTAAGCTTTTTTTCTTTGCTTCGAGGATGGTAGGTTTCCTTCTCGGTAGGTCTGCGATACAATAAACCGAAGACAGATTCTTGAAAAAATCGATTTCAAAGCCTTGAGCGTTAAATGATTCTAGAATGGAGTCGTGGCTTGGGTTGCTAGAAGTTTCTAGCTACTACTTAGTTAAATCGACTGCGCTAACTTCTTACCACAGCATAGTTACTTTGCAAGGCAATTAATCAATAAAAGCCTACTCCACAGTCAACATCGGGGTGGCGAATGTCTGATGCGAACAGTACATACCCATTGACGGCGAGATTGATAGTCGAAACTTAGACAGGTCTAAGTCGCCTTTGCTGTTTAAGCAACGATTTTCTGTAAAATGTACAAATCTATCACACCAAAGTAGTCGCGATTTTCGTGACTTTCAACTGTCTAAAGTAAAAAAAAATATTCAAGAAATGTATTCGATTGGACAGAACTTAGCTGCGATTTCAGTCTCCTTAATTATTTACAAAAGTAGAACTAAGCTTCGTCAGCTGAAAGTTTTACTTTAGAAAGTAATACACTACTTTGAACACAAACTTAGTTGCGACTATCAATCTCGCACTGAGTCACGTCAATCCAACTCAAAAACTATATTTTATAAAAACCCATCTAGTCGTTCTTGAGATGCGTGTGTTATACAAGCGTTTGTTTTGAGATAAAATTTGAAATCGTACATCAAAAATAGTTTAACAGTATTACTTATGTAGATGTCAGGGTTCCGTAATAGTGGAGACAGACTGCTGGTATTGATACCATGGTACGAATGCCATGGTATAGTGAATACTACAACCCCTGATAGACTGCATTTCGTAGTACTCGATGACTCTGGCGTTAAGTAGTATACTTTGGTCGAAGTACCGAAAATATCGCAGCCGTAAGTGCTTCAGTTCATTATGAGCCAAATTATTCTATTCCTCGCCGGGAATTGGGAATCTCTCAGTCCACATTGTGTCGAATTTTGTGTAAAGATCTTGGCCTACACCCTTACAAGATTAAATTAACTTAAGCACTGAAGCCTCTTGATCATTTGAAGCGCCGAAACTTCTCCGATTGGGTTCTGCAAAAGTTTGATGAAAATCCTGAATTTCATCGAAAAATCATCTTCAGCTCATTTTTGGCTTAATGGCTTTGTCAAAAAACAAAATATGCATTATTCGACAATAAACCCACATGTGCTTCAAGAGACTCCATTGGAAGACTATTTTTGGCCAGAATTCGATCGACTTGACATCAGTGATATGTGCTTCCAACAAGATGGAGCCACATGCCACACTGTTGGTCAAACAATTGATCTATTGAAGGGGAAGTTCGGTAATCGTGTAATCTCGAGAAATGATCCGGTCGAATGGCCAGCTTGCCCATGCGATTTAACGCCGATGGATTTGTTTTTATGAGATTACGTTAAGTCGTTGGTTTATGCCAACAAGCAAGAACAATATCGATCGCGAAATTGCCAACGATTCGGCCGATATGTGTGGAAGAATGGTGGAAAATTGGCTGCAAAGAATCGATCGCTGCAAACGTGCTCGCAGTGGTCATATGAACGAGATAGAATTCCATACTTAAATTTAACATGTGTACTACACCTGGAATAAATTTCAGCTCGATATCTCAATTATTGTGTTTTATTTAGATACAAAAATGTTATGTCCTTGTTGAAAAACCCTTATGAAACTTTTCTGTTCCATCAAGTTATGTTCTGATCACCGATTTTTTGCCTCATCATATTTTTTTTTTTTTTTTTATTAACATTTTGAATTTCCTTATTCATGCTGACCCTGACATTAAATCCTTTCGGAAATATTTCGAACAGGAATTCTTAAATTTGCAAAAAAAAAAAACATATCCCCAACGCGATCTCTCTCAGAGAGTTATGTAAATTTTGCGTACAACTTATTCAACGCATTGAATTCGAATGTAATCTTAAGACAAAAATAATTTCGCAACACATGTGCAGCATTTTAAAAATACTTCGACCCCATGCGGTGACTTATTTTGCAACACAAAACCAACCATCAAGTAGAAACTTAGGTTTTCATTTCCTTCTGTCGTTCAGTTTTTACATTTAAAAAAAAATAAATTTATGGGATATTTCCCACTGAATAAATGTTTTTTGTTTATATGATTAATAAGGAAACCAGATGAAAACATAAATAAAAACTAAGTATACTCGTAAGCTTTACTAGCTAAAAAAAAAAATTTATTTAGCACAGAACAGACTGTGAAAAACAGTGTTCCGTCTTTCTAAGACTATTTTTAATCCTAAATATCTATTTGAATGCTTAAATAGTTTTTTTTTTTGCATCTTGAAACGAGAACAAGCTAAATTCCGGAGTGACACACCGAAGTACGGGGTGAGTCATTCATACGAAATTCTCTAGCAGAAGATTAAGAAACTTGCGTCTTCATGTGGTGATACCACTTCCATCGTATAGTTGAGACCATAAATTAATGCAAAACGTGTTAAATGTGGTGAGCAAAATGCCAAAGAAAATACAAAGAACAGAAGGCATAGTACGGACAAAAATAAAAGACCTACAAAAAGTTTTTTTAAAAAAAAAAAAAAAAATTGGTTGTTCGCTTAAAAATTTGTGGCTTGCGGATGATAGAAAAAGATATGCTGCTGTAGGTACGCGCAAGTTGTCTGTCAATTGAAGTGCCATGTGTGCACAAAGTGTACACGAAGCTATTTACGAGTCAATTAGGTAATAAAAATAAAAAAAGAATCCTGCAAAGAGGTCAACGTTCCCAATTCGAAGTTTGAATATTTTAATTGATTAAATAAGATTTACGAGTATTTACCGAACAAATGAGTAATAGAAAGAAAAGTATGTTTTTATTATGAGCGGTCGACGGTAGATCCGATAGAGAGGGCTAGTAAAATTCATATGAATTGATTCTTTGTCTTGTGATACTTAACCGGATATATTTGGGTATGTCACGTCGCTATTTAATAAGCCAGATTTCCAATTGCCTAATGGATTAGGCTTTGAATGTTAGAATGGTAAACAGAAACAAGGTTGGATCCATAATTGCTTTCGAAACCGAAATAAAGTCTCTTATAAGTGATCAAATGTTATAAACATTTAACTACATACAGTAGTTAAATTGATTTCTGTAGTATGAGAATTTTAGCAAAGAAAACACTCATAAATATATAGGACTTCTGTTAACATCAATTGCTGGTAGAAGTCTGCTATACTTAAATTAACAGACAATATTCTTGTTTTTATCCTCAGCATGTTGGTGCCCCTTTCGGTCTTAGGACATCTACCACGCCAAAGCACCATCAAGTACTGTCCTTGGCAATGTGTCTGAGTTCGAATCAGCACTTTTCCAATTTCTGAAATTCCTATTTGTCTGTACTGCGCCAGTTTTTTTTGAAGCCGACCCCCTCTTCTTCGGTTTTAGTTTTGGCAGAGTATCTTTTGCCTCTGTTACCCAAACAGTGGTTAATTGTAAGACTCTTTTGGATTTTACCACATCTCACCGACAAAACACTGACAAGATCTATGTAGGTTACTAACTGTATAATGTAATAGATGTTTAACTTTTCAGAATGTTCAGAGGATCATATTAGTTTTTAATACATTTAGGTGCACGGGAGTAAACACTAAAGCAAGGAGTAAACATTAAAGCAAGGAAAAGTCTAAATCCGAAAGGCACACAAAGTGAAGCAAATCTACTTCGAATGTTTAATAGTAAATTGGCATCCCTGAACTGGACATCGTCATTTCCAGTGTAGAAAGAGTGGCCGTGGTGTAGTGGTATTATCATCGCTTGTCACGCTGTGGGTTCATGGTTCATATCCTGATGTCAAAAATCATTTATTTATTTCGCATGAAATAATCAAAAAAAGTCGATGAAAAGCTAAGTCAACTCTATTGCGAAGGCATAACACTGGCAGTAGGGTGGTCATATGGCTGAAAATGCAACTTGATCGTGATGATGACAATAGGACGAAAGAGAAAAATACTGTGAATCATAAGCAATGATAATAACAGCAAAACAAAAATGCTTCCCAGTTATCTGGACGCTACCCTTGGAGTTTACAGAAACTTGATACCACCTAAGTTTCAAACCTGTATACCAATCTTTCTTTCTTTCTCTCTCTCTCTTTGTCTATATACAAACGCCCGTGCCCTGTAATAATATAAGCGTATTCATATCCTCTTTGGCGCGCCCAAATTATAAAAAGAGAGAGAGAGTTATCGATTCCTAGTTTGGCATGGGAAATTGTCGAACTTAAAGATCACAAAAGAAAAGGTCCCTCAGTTGATCGTCATATTGGTGGTATCGTGCTCTCGAATTATAAGCATAATGTGCACGAAGCTTTGAAATGTATATTTTGCAATTAAAGTAGGTTATCTTGAAGATGCGATCTTCAGACAAGTGAGTTTTAAATTTCCCCGCTACAGATAAAGCAAACCGCCACATCTTTAACCAATAACAGTAGTCTTCTTTGTTAAGACAGCCCCATTAATTTCTTATTAATAACAAAGAAAAAAAAACCAACTCATGTGTTAAGCATAAAAATTACTTGATAATGGGAACACTGATCACATTGTTCGAAATAAATAAAAAACAACACTTAATTTTCCACATAATTTTGCAATTATTAAGACTCGGACAATGGATAACCATTAGTTAAAATTAACTGCTCTTTATAAATACCGCTGTAGTAGGTACGTGCATAAGTGTGCGTTTACTCATGGCTCCGTTGATAGTTCGTACGAATTCAAAGAAAATTTATTTAATAAATATATAAATATTATTTATTTATTTATTTATTACTTATTTATTTGCTATTTAAATAAATAAATATTTTGGCGCTAACAGCCCGAAACAGGGCCTGATCTAGCTTTTCACAGCCACTCATGCTGTTCGTCGCACGAATGGTTGGGACCTACAGTTTTGTGCTACAATTTTGTGTTACAATTTTTACTCTCGGATGTGTGTCAAACGATCGAGAGAAGTGGGACCGTAAGAAAACTTATTTTTTTCTTTCTTGGATTCGAACCTCCCGCTCAGTGTTCTCGTACTTAACCACGCCCACTTATTTACTATTTATTTATCTATTTATTATGTGTTTAAAATTAATTTATTATTTATTTATTTAAATAATAATAGTTCAATTGTTGTCTAGGCATGTTATCTTTATCTGTTGTTCAAGTGTTCTGTCTAAATACACTGTTGTTTTACAATCTAGTCACCTGGACTAATAAGCAACTTTAATCTTACCTAATTTGCTAAATAAAAAATGTATCTGGTATACTGCAGGTTTTCATCTACACCAGCTCAAATGGTTTAATTCGTTTGAATGTGCGTAAAATGTCCGTGTTATCCAGGAGCTGTGATGCTTCAATATTTACACACTGATGAAGTCTTCCTTCGTGTCTTCTAGCATTTTGTTTTACTGAGTTGGTGACAAGATCCACTTTTAGGTTCCGATGGAGGTCAATATTTCTGATGTACCAGGGTGCATTGACGATATTTCTTAGTACCTTGTTTCGGAATCGTTGAATAATCTCCATGTTGGTCCTTTTGGTACAGCCCCAAAGCTGAATGCCGTAGGCCCATGCCCGTTTTAAAAGCTGCTGATATAGCAAAATCTTGTTATGTGACGGACTGAATTTCTACCTATTAGCCAATACAACTTTCTGTATTTAATTCGTAATTCCTCTTTTTTCTTCTTGATGTGCTCTTTCCAACGAAGCTTAGCATCTAGGGTCATGCCAAGGTACTTCACTGTGTTTGCATATGGTATTATGTATTTATTGGTTGACAGTGATTGATAAATAGTTCAAACTTTTGTTAGTGAAGTCAAAATGAATTGACGTAACTTCATTTAGTTTAATGCGCCATTGTTTTGTTCAACTATGAATTTTGTTGACAGCTAGTTGTAGGTTTTGTATTGATTCCTCGTTGTCTTTACCAACTGCCAGGATCGCATTGTCGTTAGCGAAGGTAGCTAGAGTGTTATTTTCCAGCGTTTGAAGATCACTGGTGTACAATAGGTATAGAACTGGTCCCAGTACACTGCCTTGTGGTACTCCCGCTTTGATTTCCTTTAGTTTGGAGTAGGAGTCTTCTTGTTTGATTCAAGATTTTTTTTTCAGTAGTAAGGTAGCAAATATTATACCACATTTCCGTAAATTGTGCAATCTAAAAAAAAAACATTATTTCTGCTATAATAAAGAATCTTTTATCTATTAATAAATATCAGGGTATTATTGTATATCCATGTACATACCTATTTTATTGATCGAAGTTAGTTCAATAAGTCATAACTTGAGTTTAACTTCCAAAATACATCCCGTTGCTCATTAAAAAAAGATGATTGATGATGTACCCGTTTTTTTTCCTTTCGCTTAGTTATTTGTCGACCCCCTCAATCACCCTTAAATCCAGCTGACCTACAACCTTCAAAAAGGTCGATTTAATTATTTCTATTGGTATTTCCCGGTAAATATTCGTTCGAATTAACCTTAAATTGTTGTTTATTTTATTAATAAATAATTATTCCCAAACCACAAAAAGAGAAATTAAATTACGAACTACGAGTAGACTAAAAAAAAAAAAAAAATTGAAATGCAAAATTTTAGTAAATATTGTTTGCATGTCTCCCCAAAGAGCTAAAATTTAATGAAATTAATTTGTACATCAGCCAAAACACTTCTCCTATTCGTGTCAATGGCATTTCACTGCGAAATATCTAATAAATTCTCACGAGTGAAAATTTTCATGCTCGGGATCGGAATCCCGAATTTTTCATCATCGAAATGAAAACCATGGCATACTACCGCCGCCACCACCACCAGCACTAACAGTCGCTTATTTTATAGCCTCACTCAATTGTTAATGTGTATAAAATGTAGAATATGCTTTCTATCTATAGATAGATACAGAGATAGATGACATTTTATTATGATCTTGTTCCTTCGTTTAATGACAACTTAATTGAGTTTACCCCTTTCTCGTTGCTATAGGCGCTTTAGAATTTTAATAGACTTCATCTATTCGTAAGCCCTAAGGATGAGGAATGTAGGTACATACTTGTAAGTATACATATGTATGTATATTTCATTACATGACTCTCCGACACCATTATGTTTGAATAATAAATTAATAACAGGTCATTGCACTTTATGATACTGGTATTAAAGATTTTATTTACTGACAAAGGTAATTATTTTTGAAAGAAGCATATCAAATTTGTAGTAAAATTTAATTACAACGTTTTAGGGCTAGATAAACTCTTAATCCCTTACGGCCACTGAGCCGACTCGATTTTAACATAATTTAAATGCGTTACCACTGTAAAATATTTATTTATTTGCAAACAAAAAAAAAAAAGGTTAAATATTTCAAAGTAGCTGATTGCATCGATACACAATGTGCTGCGGACAGTTAAACAACGTACATATATCTTTGCGTTTCTCTTCATAATTCTGTCAAATCTTAACAGAAGCATCTACGTACATATTCGCAAAGAATTCTTCATAAATATTTGCTCAAACTTGACATACTTGTGTATAGATAGTCTCTAGCCTGGTATTATTATATTCAGTGTGACTCACATCTTTCGTGTGCACACTTTGGAAGATGCGATTGTGCGATAACACGCGAACAACTAACAAGCAATCTCGAGCGTTGCTACAAGTTCTGCACTGCAGTTTACTATTAACGGTTGGTTTTCACAATATATGCAGGATTTTTGTTTAATTATTTACCCATAGCTAATTGCCAGTAGTTTTCCCACTCTATAGTGGCAGTTTACCGTTCTGCCATGCAATATATGAGTATGTAATGTATCGCTATGGAGGAATGGAAAAAAAAGTAAACAATTTATACTGCCACGGTCGCATTTTGAAAAAAAAACAAAAAAAAGACGCACAAACATTTCATGAGTCTTTACTCGTAAGGTGCCTTTCTGTCATTGTTTGATGTTGCATCTTCTGAATGTCAAGTCCTCATCATGTTGAAGGGAGGTAAGATTATTTTTAAGTGAACTTGCAACAAAGAGACATAGTCGTAAGGAAAGGCTATTGTGTGTATCTATTATTTAATGTAATAAGGAAAAAATAATTTAAATTCTTTACTGCAGAACAGGGTTATGCGTCACTTCTGGCAGGTGAAGGTGGACCTTTCGATGACGGATCATTGGCAGGGTTTTGTTTAGTTTTGTGGTTATGCATCAGTGAGTCTGACATGATTTGAAGATACTTCTTTTATGCTTAAGAGAGCATTTCATAAAAACAGCAAATTAACAAAGGTTATGCCTTGAGAGGTGTGTTAAGGGGATCCAATGAATGTTTTAGTTGGACATGGACACTTATAATAGGCAAAATATTTACTACTTTGTTATTGCCTTAATAATATTCATATGTTGCGTAATCTTAGTTTAGTATTTTGTATACAATCATGAGCTTCTTTTTTTTATATTTAATTAAAATTTCATTAAATAATGTTTTCCTTTCTTATATTTGCAGGTACGTATGACTAATTAACATTAATACATATAAACGAAGTGGTAAGATCTTTTATAGTTTTGTTTTCAAAAAATAAGCATTGCCTTTGAATCTAATGCGTTCTAAAAGTTGTGATGACACAGAAAGTGGAATTCGTAAAGTTTTCTTAGGCTTGGTCATCTCGAGAGTATAACAAAATTATTGCTTGGAGTTTGGGGTTAACAAAGTCCACAATAGAATGATTTAATATAATTTAAGTCCGAAGAGTTTTCTGGGTAATTCAGTCCTTTGGTATCTTTATCTTTGGAATACTCCTTCATGATACCGTCCAATTTTTGGATGTTGATTTAGGAGAATTTGTGATGACTGTCACATCAAAGACTTCTTGCCTATTTTTGTAAAGAAGGTTGGATCTGATTTCCTATTGCTTATGACTTGTAGATTAGTTTCCATCAAGTAATTAAATGGAGACTCATATCGATTAAATTAATGTTGCTACTGCCACTTATTATATGCTGCAAGGTGTTTGATCGCTCATTGGTCTGAAAAGCACAAATTAGACAACAGAAAAATTGTTGGACTGTTCATTACTAGAATATGAATTCTAGGATTACTTGAGCATTTCGTATAGAATACCGTATATTTCTTTGCACAAATCCTGCTTTCGATTTATCACTAGTAACTCATGGCATGGGGGCAATGTCTTCTTCACTTTGTTTTGCAGGCGGAGCAACAAATTAGCAGAAATTGTTTTAAATTGATGTGGATTAATTTGTACCATTCGCTAACAGGTACAAATGCTTCTATCACTGTGGTGTTTCTTGCCTCAGAGTCAAAAGGATTTATCCCCACGGTTCTGCTTCTCAGAGGGAAGTGAGATCATCCGATCTCGTAGCCATGATTTAAATCGGTTTCTTCTTCTTCTCCTACTCTTTGAGGTGGATATTCTCTATCACATGGAAGATCTTGAAATTCATCTTCCCGAGGGGCTCTTTGAACCTTTAAGACTAGGAGTAGCCTCAATCGAGTCATCAACGTTGATGACATTGCAATATTGCCTGTCGGGAAGTTTGGATTCTGGATTCATATGAAACAGGGGCCAGTACCTGAAAGGATTTAATCTCTGGATCACGTTGGACTGGAATATCATTTTTATGGATGACTGTTCGACTGATACCTTAAGACAAAGAACCCATTCAGAGAACAGCTGACTTGACAACCAAAAACTAAGAAAAGTTCTCATACACCCAGTAAAAAAAAAAAGTTGTACTAGAGGAGCTTATACGCTCCAGAGGATATAAGAAGTCCTATGATCTGGGTGGCAGCAAAGGTTTCCGAGGGGACAGGCTTTCTGCCGAGCGTCCGCTTTCTTAAATGAATAAGTGATCTTCATTCATGTGCAGAGAAGTCTCATTACTCTCTAGTTATAGCCCGCAGCTAGGGTCGACTTAGTCTGTGAAGATGCTTTCTATTAGGAGACCATGACCACCCATTATGATGCATAAGGTGTTCCTGTTTAGATTTAAAAAAAAAACACGGGAAATCTATTTCATACAGGTCTGTCCTGTATTAGCTAGCCAAATGCATCACCGATATGCATCAATGAGGCCACTTCTCGGGGTGTCTTCGTAACTAAGAGTATACTCTTGCAACCTTCCTGGAGTAGTGTGCAACAATATCGAAGCTAGAAACATTAAAACAAAATTAAGACTTCCTAAGCATAGATCCCTCACTCTCAGTCTGGATCGTGGACGATCATGTTCAGGACAAGGCAAATCAGCCAAAAGAGATATATGACATGATTGCAGAAATGTTTCTCTTCCTAAATAAAGTGTGCTGACCATTTGTATGGAATATTTTAAGATGTTCACTGTGTAATCGAAAACAAGTGATATACATACACAGTGTGGCAAATAATATCCTGGACACAAACCATATCTTGACAACCAAGAGCGCCATCTATTTGTTCGAACATGCGTTTTAAAGCTTGAATCTCTATTATCTGTCAAAATTTCATGACATTTGATTTCATGAAATCAATTTTTACGGATGATGAAACATGGTGTTTCCAATACGATCCACAAATCAAGCATCAAAATGCGGAATGGAAGTCAAAAAATTCACCACAAGCTAAATAAACACGAAAATTTCATTCAAAAATTAAAGCAATGCTCATCACATTCTTCGATAGCAAAGGAATTATCCACAAAGAATTCGTTTCAACTGTTTTGAAGTTTTGAAGCGTTTGATGGCCAGAATCCATCGTGTTCGACTCGAGTATCGCGATCCAGAAAGTTGGCCTCTGTTGCGCAATAATGCACCGAGTCACACAGCACTCATTGTGTGTCAATTTTTGGCTCGAAATCAAGTGTGTGTGTTAAATCATCCACCGTATTCACCTGATTTGCCACCGTGCGACTTCTCTTTGTTTCCAAAATTGATATTGAAGTGGAAAGGTTTCTTTTTTGACGATATTCTGACCATTTAAGCAGCTTTGACGCGGGCATTGAAGGCAATTCCGCAAAATGAGTTATAACATGCATTTGAATCACTATTGAAGCGCTGTAACAAGTGTATTGAATCGGGAGGAGAATATTTCGAATAAAAACACACAAAAAAAAAACAGAAATCGTGTTTTAATTATGTTTTCTAGAGCCAGTCCGGGATATTATTTGCCACACTGTGTACATATTCATCGTGTGGTTTCTGAATCGGTATCCATATCTTCTCTTCTCTATCGTATCTGAGATCGTACGATAGATTCGTAACTATAATCGGTGCTAAAAGTCTGCAGCATGACACAATAAATATACGGATAATCGTCAAGGTTATTATTTTGAGATGTCTGCACTTTCATAGGTGACACACCGCATGCGTCCTCCAAAAGCTCATCTACCCTAAAAGGTTTAATATTTTTTGAGCTGTCAAACTCAGTTGATATGGCATTTGGAGAAAATGAATAAACAAACTTTCTGAAAGAGACCGGGAATGTTATCTACTGGGAAAAAATTGTGGAAAATGTTATCGTGTTGTTAAATGTCGACTGAACTATTGAAAACAATTTCCCTTAACCCCATTGTTATGTTAAGAATAAGGGTATTATTTGTTCGTTTCTAATTTTTCTAGGTTTTCTCACAAAGCCTACGTGACATAACATTTCTTTGATAAGTGCTGTACCATTAGTCTTCATTATTCATGACTGCGTTTGACATTTAGAATGTTTTCATTTCTCATGTAATAAATTAATGTTCTACATGTCGTCTGTTTGAGAATTTAAGTGTAACCAATAAAAATGACATAGCACCCCGTCAAAGTATTCCAATTTCGTACTCAATCAATCGAATTAAATCGCGCATTACACACAGTCTATTGAGACATAAACCCGACACAGCAGGTGCACGCACCAAGTACGGGTCACTGTATCGCAGCTGTCATAACATGTACGCACTTTTCAATCTGTCCCATTTAATTTCATTTTGCTTTCATTTAATTTGTTTTCCACAAAAAAATAAAAAGTATCTGAGATCGTACACAGCGAAGGTTAAACGTCGATGACTTATCGCGGCCGGCGTGTTGCTAAATCGCGCGGTAAAGTGTCAAACATTCTTCAATCTCGCCTCCAAATTGGCGCCAAGTATGGCAATAATTGACATTTGATTGGCTAGTATGGACAAAAATAATAAATTGCGCTACCTTCGGTATGACTTGAACTTTGCCGAAAGTTCATCCGGAATTAAAAACGACTACGGTGTCATCTGTCTAATGCACATGTGAAGGAGGGCCACAACAATTTGACATTTTATCTTTCGTGTGACAGTTCTCTTTAACTAGTTTGACATGAAATTTAACGAAAATTCAATTTCAGATTTTGCATAATAATGTCGAATTGACAGTGAAGGTTGGAGCGGTGGACGGAATTTTTTTTTATTATAATAACGATGACGATGAAGAGACGTCGGTCGCTCGATATTGTGTCATTCGATTGAATAGTGAAAGAATTTAAATTCAATCGGTAAATATTATTTTACGGGATTAAGTCGTTTTTTTCTTTCAGCTGTCAATGGAGATTGTGTATGTGTGTATTTTGACATTTTGCACAATAAAGATGGTATTTTGGCAATCAGAGTCGACCTTGACAGCTGCTGCGTTCAAATGAATTGATTTGGATTACTTCAACCGGAAATTTGGTGGCCATGATGGGATGTGAATTGTAATGATTGGCTTTTTGTTCTTGAGATGAGGCATTCGAAATATGTGACGAGATTACCATAACCTTTATACAAGAGTAATCATTAAAAATGTAGGCGGGGGTCTTAAGCTTTTAGTATTGTACTCTGAAAAAAAAAAAAAAAAAAAAAAAAACACATTAAAGGCACACAAGATCATCGGGAATGGGAATGGGAATGGGAAATTCAAGGCCAGCCATTTAAATTAACTGGATTTTTGTTTTTATACTTCGCTTCGAAAGTTTTAAAGTTTGCATTTTACGTCGTGCAACGAACTTTATTTATTGTTATTTGTTTTTTGTATTTTACGCATTCCATGTGGAGAGTCAACAGTTCCATTGATTTTCTGTATCTGTATCTTTTTGTGATTTTTTTTTTTTTTTTTTATGGTGCGGCTATTAAATAGTTTTGAACTCGTGATGAGATTGGCTTTGAAATGGTTATGGAATAGCTGAGAGCAAGAGACAACGGGCTGGTCGAGTTGCTAATGAAGTGATAACCTTTTCAATTGTGGACCGTAAAACTGTTGATTGTCTTTTAAAGTCTTGACAACATGCGTTCATAGCCATTCATCGGAAGATTTGTTATTGATTTAGTTTAAAGTGAATGCAATTATTTTCTTTTGTTTTTATTCAAAATACCATTACAAAACATTTAAATAGCATGCAGAGATGCACTGGAATTTAATGAAATTTCACAGACAATAAATTAAGTTAATCCGTTAGTAGAGTATTAATTTGTAAGGGTTTTAGATGTTGAGAAAATAAATAATTAAAGTTGAAAGATGACATAAACAAAAGAATTATGTTTTTACACGAAATACCCGTTCCACCTATTAAAATGAAGTAAAGGTAAGATTATGTAATATGTGTCACATAATCATAGTCATGATGTCGTTAGCGGACTAAATCTTAGAAAGATGATTTCCAAAGTTCCACAGGTACATAAGAAATTGTTTGAAATGGACCTAGTCCGTCGGTTCTGACTAAAATTGAGTGATGGTGATAGTCAGCGGCTTTCGATTGTATAGCGAAGTAATCTCGGTGAATTTTAAAACTATCCAATTCATCGGACTCTTATCCAGCACCGTTATCCATCTCCGATTTGGAACCATCAGTGTAAAGCCTGTAGTTCCTAGCAACGTATGCCTTTGGATTCAAATTTTGTCATGTCCTGATAACATTCCCTTCCAGTGACCAACGTTTCTAATTCGAAAAGTACTTTTTGAGGCATTGCGTTTGCAGTGATACTACTGTTTGATTAGTACGCACTGCACTTTGTTAAGAGAGTTTGTTTAGTTTATTGTGATCTGGCTTATGTAGAATGTACACCTATTGAACTATACCTCGTTTAGCGTAGAAACCTTTTTTGCATATCTTGACTCTTTAAGTTCGCCCTCCACATGAGTTCCAAGTGTAGAATTTAATAAATAAATAAATATTTTGGCGTTAACAGCCCAATGCAGGGCTTGGTCTAACGTCTCGTAGCCACTCATGCTGTGAGCCACACGAATGGTTGGGACCTACAGTTTTATGTCATTTACAAAGGGCAATTTTTTTCGATTAGCATAAGCTTTTCATGACGAATTTTACTCTCGTATGTTTGTCAGACGTTCGCTGGAGGTGGAACAATGAGAAAACTTTTAATACCCACGGGAGAATCTGAAAGCAAATACCTTTGAATAGCGCTACGTAAATGAATTTCGGTAAGCCTTTTCAGTATTTTTAAAAGGAATCATTTACTAAGGAGATGGAAACGACAAATGCGCGCACTGAGGAACCTTCAAAACCGCTGCTGATAATTTGACTTGCAGACTGTCGTGACTTCAATTCGCTTGGATAATCGATCAAAGGTCAGTTTCCAGTGGTCGGATTCCTAAGGCGAAACTATTTTAGTTTTGTCTTTTATCAAAATAAGACCAGACATAAATATCAAGCACTTCGCTGCGCGGTCTTTTTATATAGCCTCACATTCTGGTAACACAGAGGTCTTGCTTTCTAGACCGTCACTTCGCTAATACCAGGTCTATGAAGCTACGCTATAGACTTAGACCTTTTACAGAAGCGACGCCTATGACAGCATCTCATCAGCGATCAACTTCCTCCAAATTTTTAGAGATTACTTCCTCTGGTGGATAAAATTAGAGTCATTTGACCTCTACAAGCTGATCAGATGCATCAAACTTCAAATAGACCAAGAGATTCTGGATTCCAGCTAAATCTTCTGATTTCCAGAGTTTTCAAAAAAGTTCAAAAAATGTTCAGTTCACAACGTTTCTGTTTTTTTTATTTCTTCAATTTTGTGCTTTATTTCTAAAATAGGGTATTACCTACGGGTACGCAATCCGTCACAAGCAGTTTGTAGCTCCCCTTTTATTAAAACTCCGCTTTCAGTTTATCCATAGATTTTTTAGGGTTTTCGTTGCTCAAAATCATTTGTCCACAAAGGGTGTATTTCAACCCCTTCTTCGAGAACATTATGGATGCAAGATATTTACAGATGCACTGTCTCCAATATTTGGAATCGGGCGTAAATTGTAATTATTAAACTATATCCAATGTTAAAACCCACTGGATGTCTCGGCTATTTGAAATATGACAGATCTCATTGACAGTAGATGGTATAGACTGATGGTGGATGGCAGTTTGTAAAAATAGTATTGTCACTTAAAGATGACTTGGCAGCAGTATCATTAATTGCCAGGTGCTTTGTTACAAATGCAATCAAATGTCTGTGGTTCTAGTCAATTTAATTTACTTTTGGATTTCAGGTGAACCTTTTTTACAAGTGCACCGCTATTCATTAATGTTGACATATAGACTTTCATCCACTTATTCGATTTACGGCTAGCATCTCGCATTACTTACCAAAATAATCACCGTCACAATGGTTCTTATTACCAACGTCTATAATTCTCTTGAAATAATAAAATGAACTTAATGCCCCCCTAATTCGTGGAATATTTACAACAAAGCAATGCCAATAATTTTCATACATTGCACTACTCTCGTATTTCTTGGCAAATAGCAAACAAAAACAAGAATAAAAGAATTACAGTCAACTAAATCCAGCGAAGAGGGGCAATGTCCGTAGTATTGCCACTTAAATTCTACACGATATGCTTGACTACGCGTAGTGCCTGACTGATTTACTCCAATTCTACATCTGGCAGCGTGTAGGTATACTCGTATCTACCTCGTACATAGTAGGAGTGGCGGTACAAAAAACAATTTATAGGGTAATTAACTATGAGGGTCTTGCTCCCGCCCAAAACAGTGAAAAACTACCTCGAATTGTGGACGTGAAAATGTCTTTTCCTCGTCCATAAATATTTGTTTTGTTTATCAGTGCGACATTCTCTCAAAAAAAAGGGGGACTAGCGCCGCGCTTCACTGGGCAGTAGCCAAAGACATTAACATTTATCTATTGCATTGTTGATGGCGATAGTTAAACTTTTTGTTGCCACCTTAGGACATCCTATTTCGGGCATACAATTTGGGTCAAGGCCCATTGTGTCGCGTGTGTGACTATTTTGTAACTGGGCCAAGTGAGGTAGTGGCCCTAGAGAATGGCGCTACGTTATCATTACTCACGTTTGGCTTAGACCTGCATATATGGACGAGTTATTGATCTAACTTCCGTTCGCATTCGCATAATTGGTGTAAAAATACACTCACACTACCCGATGTAAAGAAATAATAATAAAAAAAAAGAGTCATCGTAAATTGACTTGAAATAACCATGTGCTCGGCAGTGTCCACATTCATTAGCCCGTCCAATATTTTATATTGACCCAATTGCTAAAATTGCATACACTCATTATGTGTCATGACAGTGTGTATACATATGTACAACATAGAGCGCGCTTCTCGCGGTATCGACGCGGTCTCGACATGCCTCGTTTCTTCAGATGGCCGCGTTGTTGTAAAGTTGAACCTCATGTTCGGTCATCGCTTGACTCATATTTCACTCCGACTGCATTGGACTGTAATTTCTATTCCAATCTCGCAATTTGCAACGCATTTTATGTCGCCGAGTTTATTTGCGTCATTTCGTTTGTTTCTTTGTCATCATCTTTGTGTCATTTGTACGTGATACCGTTTTTAGTATCTTTCCTATAAAATATTTAAAACTACTCACATTTTTTAAAGTGACTCCTTTAAAAACTTTCTTAAAAATGTTTGTAATTTTTTATGATACTCGTAGTAGTCTGTTGAGTTTTATGTTGTTGTCCCACGACATTAAAAAGAAATTGAACATTTCGTTACGACAGAAAATTGTGTGGACTCTGATTTGCACGTCCGGGTGTAGAATAAATATGTATGTCATCTTTTGGCCAGTCATCAGCAGTAGCTTATTGATTTTTGAAAACAGAGACTTTAAACTTATAATTGCATAAATTCAGTCCAAAAGTACTTTGTTTTGCTCCTAATCCGTTAGGCTTTGGTCATCTATATACAACGACTACTTGTGCGGTTTCTGGGCGAATCTCACAACAGTCTCCTCTCCCTACCATAGGTGCTGTATATTTTAAAGGATCAACGATGTTAGGCTTTTGTTACAATTACATACCTAGGTATGTGTAGTTCCTTAAGGAGATAATTTTGAGTCATTGTCTTTTGAAAGGTACATTACGAGTTCTAGTATGTCCATAATTTCTTTATCCAAGTCTCAAAGGATTACGATTAAATCCTCGGAAACGGCTTGTTTTTAAGTTATATGAGCTAAAAGTTTCAAAAATAGCAAGGTGCAGTAAATTAAAGTAAACAGAAGAATCCACTTGTTTTCGAAAATGAAATACTGCCGCGACCGAGTCAGGCATGCCTGTGTGGTTAGGTTGATTTTAAAACTTTGTGAGCGGGTTAAAATAGGTCTACAGATGTGAGAAATTACACATTTTAAAGCTGTAGTGAAGAAATTCTTAAAATGTGATTTGTAGCGTCTTGAATTTAATAAAATCAAGAATTTGTCTCCGTACCTTTCTTCGCGACAGTACTATAGAGTACTATAAGTGTTCAAATTTTAATCCACTTAAGTAGTCCGGAGAGTCCCTAAAGTAGTGGAAAGGCACATGCACACATCATTTAAGAGATCTTTATAGTATGAATTAATTTCTATTTTATCTTTCTAGGCAGAGGTGTCAAAAGATCTATAAATTGTGTAAAAGTGTTTTTTTTTTTTATGTAGAACTTATATAGATGTATATATATTTTTTTTATGGTTGCACCAAAGAGTGTGTAATCTTCATAAATACCAGTAGCTCGGGCTACTGGCATGAACGAATCGCAATCCTGAATGATCTACACCAGAAATACGTCTACGTACTAAATCATCATCTCGGTTTCATATCATGGGTAATGAAAAAACACGTATTCCACATTTGCGCAATGTGAACAGTTTGGGATAGTTTCATGTCCGTGTTTGAAGAGGTTTTCTCTGCAACAGCAATGTCCCGCCAGAAACCGAGTCAGATAAAAGTTCGTTTCGCCATGCTTCCGTTTTATCCATACATTGATCACTGGTATAAGGCGATGCATCCAGGTTGCGATACTGCGATTTCTTTCGTATTTCTTTGTTTCGTTATCTACCCGGCCGTTTCGAACTCGTTCGGCTTTTCTTTTCTTCAGCGAATAAGTCGATGGGTAACTTTGAAGATACGACGAGTATAGCATCGTTCAAAACAGTTCGATACGCACTGGCGATCCTTAGTGCGCTAAGACGGTGATCGGCTTTAACTCCACGTACGCACGTCTTAACTTTCACGGCACTGACCATAATTCTGCTGCGTGCATATACGAGTATATAGAACAGGCAACTCCTGCAAGTACCTAGAAGCCTTTATTTTTTTTGGGGCCTTCGATATTACTTATTAGTTTTGAAAGTGCACTAATAGCTTTCGATGATTTTTTGTATGCAAACACCACCTTGATGTTTGGAACTTAAACGAGCGTCAAAAATCACTCCAAGGTACTTAATAAACGGTTGAGAAACAACTTCGTGCCCTCCGGCTCTGAAGGATATCGTTTCGCGAACTTTCCTACTTGTAATAAGCACCGCCTCGGTTTTATTTTTTGGCAAGTTGCATACTTTGCAGATGTACATACCTATATTCAGAAACATTTCTGCATATGTATGTAGGTATGTATGAGAAATAAAAGTGTATTTTTCAGTGTCCCTGTTTGATTAGGGCATTTACTTTTGCTCTATGATTTTTTATGTTTAAATTTTATTTCGTTCGTAACTTTTAAAGTAGATATATAAGGTGCCACTTTAAATTTCACGCCATTGTTGAACTGTCAACATTCAACTGTCATTGTGATGACTTTTGTTAAGTAAAAACTTGGAGGTTATTAAATATGGATCGGTACGATAAAATTCACTACAAAAATGGTGAAAATATCGTGGAAACGTTTCGTAAAGTTCTCACTGCTTTTGATCATCATCAAGCGCCTTTTCGTATAGCTATAGTAAATTTAATCGATAAATTTGAACGTCTCGGACAGGTTAGTGATGTGAAGACTCCAATTCGTGTTCGTCCGGCAAAGTCAGCGTGTCCATTTCGAGACGATCACAGGAATTGCTGCTGTCCGCAACCACTTTGCACCGCATTTTGCATAAAGATCTTGGCCTACATGCTTATAAGGTCCAGTTGACACAAGAATTGAAGCCATCAGACCACGCACAACGCCGTACTTTCGCTGATTGGGTGCGGTAATGAATGAACAAGATCATGATTTTTTACACAAAATTATTCTGAGTGATGAGGTTTTAAATGACACCTCTTGTTGGTTGACCCTGGTTTCATGTACAAATTGATATAGATATGTAATTATAAATATTATTACTAATAATTATGCATATTTTCTTAAAAAAGTGAAAGTATTCAAAAAAAATTACGAAAACTCGGGTTTATTACAAGAAAACTATAACCCACAGGAGTATCTTTTAAATTGTTGTGCACTGGATAATTTGCCTTCGACTATAAACAGAATTGTTCAAATCTCCATCTACCATATTTAATTCAACGTTTTACTAGACACCAAAGTACCGGTCCTTATTTAAGAAACACCCTATTTAGCACAGCATATACACTGTCGGACAAAATAAAGTGCAAAACTAAACTTAATTTTTATAGCGTTATTACGCTAATTTTTTTATTATTATTATTTTTTTAATACTTCATTAAATATGTATTTATAATTGTTGGACTATTTTTATTTTCAAAATTTTAACTGCAAAACTAAAAGATATTGCAATAATTAAAATATAGGAAATTCATGCAAGAAGATAAAATGAAGCGCAAATCCAAAAAAAGTAACAAAAACAAATAAAATCTTCAAAATTCAGCTTTAGAAATGAAAAAAACTTAATAGCTAGTGGCTCCTCCTTTATTTTGGATTACTGCCGAAAGACGCTTGGGCATGCCGCAAACCAGGTTTTTTAACATGTCCGCTGGGATATTCTCCCATTCATTTTGGAGGCTTTCCCAAAAAGATGGTAAGTTGTGGCGCTTATCTAATGGAATTTTCTCATCCAAAATGGACCAAAGGTGCTCAATTAGGTTAAGGTCTGGAGACTGTGGTGGCCATTCCAATACATCAATATTATTTTGGGTAAAAAACTCTTAAGCTACTTTGCTTGTATGCTTTGGGCCGTTATCTTGTTGGAAAATATAATTTCCCAAAGACATTCTAGGAGCGGAAGAAGCTAGATTTTCCCTAATAATGTTGACGTAAATTGGACGTCATTTTGGTGTCGATTTTTGAGAAACATCCCCAGACCAAAACAGACTCTCCTTCGTGTTTTACGGTTTTTTGTATGCACCTTTGGCTGAGTATTTCGGATGGTCTGCACCAAACTCGCTTTCTGTTTTTGGGGTTTTTTAACTCGAATTTGGATTCATCGGACCAAATTACACTTTGCCAGAATGTTTCCGGCTTTAATACAAAATTTCTTGCGAAGGCGAGGCGTTTTCTGATGTTTACGAGTATTAGACGAAGCATAGGCTTTTTCTTCGCGAAAAAGTTGTTTAAGCCGCTTTCCTGGAGTCGCTTTTGCACTATCCTGGGTGCTAAATTTAATTGTAGTATTTCTTTAATATTTCTGGTCGAAGATAAAGGGTTTTTCCTGGCCTCAATTTTAATTCTCTGGTCATCAGTTGCTGTGGTCTTCCGTTTCCTTCCACAAGAACTTTTAAAGTTGGCAACTGTTCCTCGTTTTTTCTGCTAGTTTATGAAATGTCAATCCACTTTGACGATCCAAAACCAGCAGTTCCTTCATTTCGTATGTTAGCAATTTCATACTAAAGCCTACCGAATAAAACAAAACTTAGCACTCAAAATGAGATTCCAAATTTTGATTTAATGCTTGTACCTTTTAATTTTTTGTCGATAGTAAAAATCTGTATTGAAAAATTATAAAACTTTTGGAAATATTCCAGCGCGCTGCACACAAAACTGTGAACACATGTGTAGATGATGTCAGAACATAACAATTGAATATTTTGAAAATGAATCAACTGCTTTTGCACTTTATTTTGTCCGACAGTGTACATTCATATTTTAATTTTCATAAATTAGCAAATTAATTATTAACCAGTAGACACTTCCTTGGATCAAAAGTCCATTAATTTAACTACCCAATAATATCATTTGGAATTAATTAAACAATTTCCTGTCCCTTTAATGAGAGAAGAAACCTTCTGATCGCATCCGTGCAATGTGCATGTGCACAAAATAAAATCTTAACTTACTACTGCAATGAGCATCTCATGCATGCCGGGCTTTATTTCCATAATAATTTTCTAGAAATAAATAACAAATTAGAAAGATTAAAGTTCTAACTACCATCAATAATGATAGCAACGTGATGATGCTTAACAGATTAATTAACTTGAACTTTGTACCAAAAATCTAATCACCCTATGCAATATGCATAGAAAGTTTAATAAATTATTCAAATAAACACAAAACACATTTTATAGCTATTGTTGAGTGTTTCATCACCACTTCAAAGAAATTCCGTATGGCTGTCTCATTTTTTTATTTCAAACATTCAATGTGTATATAATAATTACTACAATGTGCAAAAATCAAGGTCAATAATAAAGCAACGACGCTCCGAAAGGGAGAGAGAACGATCGCACTTTCGTTATGTTTTGAATCTTTTGACTTCAGTTAATTATTAAAATGCACCACTAAAGGTTAATTAAAAACAATTAAACGGATACAACTTTGTTAACGAATAGACTCGTACACTAAATGAGATTTATTGTAATGAAAGCAATATATCGGATAAATTATCTGAGGGAAACGTAAAGATTTTCAATTTTCAAATTTATCTACATCTGTATGTAGTCTTTCCGACTCAAAAATTATAGGCGAAACTACAATGGTTTTTGTTCATCAGTCTTCTGTTATAAACCGCAAAATTTGTATTTGTTCATTCATTTAAGTACGAGTAGATTGATTGTGCCTGATCATTGTTTGTATTTCTCATTTCTATTAATTTATAGCAAAAAATTTCGGAATAGAATTCTGAGCATCAGATGATGCCAATTTTCATTCTTAGATATGAGTTGTCTATCGTGTGTATTTATCTGGCAAGTTTTATGTTTACATAATAAATAAAAGAAATAAGCTTCAAAGTGAATTGCAGGAGTAACTAATTCAGTCCAGTTTAGTTCAATTAATGGCATAAATAAATTTACAATTCAATTTAATTGGGAGTAAGCTTTAATTTTTAAAAATTCAATTAGTCGAGACATTGAAAAGCTGTGCTAATATTCTGAGTGTTGCATTTACTACTAAATAAAATAAATATTTTTCTGTGATAATAAGATATATTTAAAGCCAATTAAAAATGGAATTAGCACATTCCACTGTCACGTTACTATGAACAAAAAAAATAAGAAAGTTACTACCCAGCTGAAAAGTTTATCGTCTAAGAAAAGAAAATATCATTAGGTATACAAGACTTTACATATTTGTAAAGTTTGATAATAAAGGTTGTAGGGATAAGTGTTAAAACAGCTTTCAAATTTGGCAGATGCGTGTGACATTTTTGTTCAGTATACTTTGGCAAATTATCATGGAAAGACTCTCGCCTCAACAACGCTTACGTGTCGTGGAAATTTATTTTCAAAATTCGTGTTCTGTTCGCCAAAATTATAGAGCGCTTCGTCCATTTTTTGGTGAGCATAATCGTCCGTCTGAGCAAGCTATTCGTCGAACCATCGATAAATTAACATCCACGTATACGCTACTGGGCAAATACCCATCCAGTATGACCTCGAAGAAAATATAGCCTCTGTAAAACTGACCCGAATTTGTCAATTCGCCGCCGTTCACAACAACTTGGTCTTGACCTCTGCATGTCCACTATGACGAAGATTTTGCTGAAAAATTTGACCTACACCCGTATAAGATCCAGCTGGTGCAAGGATTAAAGCCACAAGATCATAGAATGCGTCGTTCGTTTGCTGATTGAGCTTTGGAGCAGTTGGAAACCGACAGATTTCGCGGATTCGAGATTTGAATTGGTCTCTCGACTATTTGCTTTGGGGCCATATGAAGGCATGAAGCGGATAAACCTGCAACTATTGACCACTTGGAAGCCAATATGATCGATGTACGAGATAGCCCGATTTACTCGAAAAGTGATCAGAAATTGGACTGGCAGGATGACCTTTATAAACGTAATTGAGGTGGTCATACGAGGGGCGGCTGATAAGTTCGCGGCCTAAGGCATTATGTGAAAGAGAGATCCGATTATAAAATTTTATTTCTCAATATAATCTCCCTCGAGTGAAATACATTTCTCACATTGGGCATACAGTGCCTTAATACCACTGAAAAAAATATTTTTTTCTTTGCCTTCAAAATGACTTTCTACGGCCGCCTTGATCTTGTTCTCATTTGCAAATTCCCGGCCTCGTAACTCCTTTTTCGAATTGGAGAAAAGGAAAAAGTCGCTCAAAGTCTAATCTACAGTTACGATTCGGTTCCAAATTTCGATGAGATTGTCCCCGGCTAACTCCAAAAAAAATATTTACAGCACTCGAGTCGCCGTTGCTTGTCGAACAGCCGGCGTGAGCATTTTTATTACCCAACGCTGTTTCATGTTTAAATGCTCGTGCAAAATTTCTCCAATCCATTCCTTGCTGATGTGCAACTCGTCCGCAATCTGCTACATTTTTATTCTTCGGTCGGCCAGGCCTAATTTTTCAACTTTTACGACGTTTTCTTCAGTGACTACTGATACAGGGCGCCCTGGGCGGGGATCGTCTTCACAGCTCACTCGCTCTTGTTGAAATAAGCGAGCCCATTTTCTGACCATGGTACTCGTAGACCGGCACACGCACAGCTGTCCTATGCAAAACCAATTTTCTGTGCATTTTTAGTATAGTACAGTTAGAATCTGTTCTTATCTTGAACACGGTTTTTTTTATATGATCCTACATACTTCCCTTTCCTAAGAGCATGAAATTAAAGAGATTGAATTGTATCTTTTTTTGTTAAATGTTCTTCACCACTTAGAACTGTGAAAGGAAAAGCTATAGGGAAGAGTTAAAGAGTGGACAGATAAGGAAGAGAGAGAGTGAAATAACGATGGACATAAATTTTAAATCTCTGCAAATTGTAGGTTTCTGGAAATACTAAGGAAGGCAAGTTATTCCACATTCGTCACATTCGTGTTGAATGGCTAAAAAAAAAAACAATCTCCTACGGTGATTGGTGCGGGTGAACATAAGCTCTAAAGTACATGCTACACCTACATTACGAACAAGCGGACAGGACAGGATTGTGGCCAAGTCCGCTGGAGTGAAAAACCGTTTACACATTTTAAAGAATCCTAGACATCTAGTACTACCTTTTGCAGCATCAGTAATCTGGTGTGTATGGAAACGAAGGTCTAGACTAACATACATGGCAAGCATTGACAAGCTATTTGATTCCTCAAGATCAATCTGTGTTTGACCACGTTCATAGACAGGCGACAACACTGTGTTTTTGATGCATTAAACCCAATTGATGATTGCGTCAATGAGTCTAGCTGCCGCTGAGACTCGATGAATTGGGGCCCTTTGCGTGGTGTTATTAGCGAATAGGCGAAGTGGCAAGAGTGTCATCTGCAAAGGAGTGAATCGGATTACGAGCAACAAAATCTACAATATGTCTTTGATGTTCTCATGTGATGTTTTGTATCCGTTCGTTTTATAGATCGTACAAAGTTCAGATTGTTCAACCGTTCGACTCTCTGATCGTGGGTAACTACTTAGTTGATCCCTCAGATCATACAAAAAAGCAAGAGCTCTGTATTAGAACAAACGCACTCTTTCCCAAACTACGTGTACTGGTCAAGAAAATACTCGTTATTGCGTAAAAGATAAATAGAGAACGAGCTATGATTAGAAATAGAATGTAAGTTTGCTGGATGCCTTTGGATTTGGATGTAAAATTCCTCTTAGGGAATTTACGCAGGATGTCATGCCATAACGGGTGCCTTCTGACGCTATCGAAAACTGAATATAATGAATAGCAGGTAATAGTGTTGGCACAGAACGATCCCAAGTCATAAAACGTGTCTTGTCAGTCATTGAGTGTGAAGAAATATTTTTTTTTTTACATCAATATGATTTTAGCAATTACTTTGACAGTAGGAATCGCATGTGAATGTCACCCTGATTCTTGTACTTCATGCGGTTTCTTTATTTGTTGATGTTGATGTAATTGCCGACTATTTCCCATTCGTAGGTAGGGACCCTCGCAGCCACTTCCTTTTAGTTGGTTCATAATGTCTCTTTCTATTGTTGACGCTGCTTGACAAAGCTCAACAGGAGGCTGTCAATTTTGCCTTTGAGAACCTTGGTCGTGATCTCGTCTTTACTTGCGATGGTCGCGGAATTCAACGTGAATGGTGCGAAATCACAAAAAAAATTAGAAATTGAATTCCTCAAAGGACACATTTTCTAGAAAGACAAAATCTAAAAAGCCTTTATCTCGTGCTACAGTTTTATGAAGTTTCCGAAGTGCAGAAGCTTCTCATCACAATTTTACTTTCGGATGTTTGTCAGACGTCCGCGAAAGTTGGGACCGTGAGAAAACTTATTTTTTTTATGTTTTCTGTGATTCGAACTTTGAATCTCCCGCTCAGTGATTGCGCACTAAACCGTATAGATATTTGGATTTTTTTTTTTTTTTTTTTAGATTTTGCTCTTGGGGATTTTGGTTTTGGGGATTTTCATGTTTTGAGCAAAAAGTCGTTTCAAACTGCTTACTCTATTTGTTGTATTGCCAATGTGTTAATGGTGCTGTGATCATTGATACTCGTATGTTTGTTCATCTACTGATGTGTGAAAGATCTACAAGAATAGGCCGTTCACCTGTAAATCAAAGCAAAGCCACTAAACTCTGATTCGAACTGCAATGTTCATGCAAGTCAGTCATAAAATGTCAATGCAAAATGAAAATTATTTTTTTAGATTGCGAAGGCAATTATCTAAACTTAAACGTTTATTTTTTTGTTCTTTCATTTTAATAGCAAAACAATTACACGACAGTTAACGCCTTTCGAACAAAGCGATATGATTTATGTGTTATTGCAGCATTCAATTAAGGTCACATACAAAGTCAATCTCATTTACATGTGGCACTACAAGCAACACCCGCTATGCTCTACTAACAATTTATTGAATCATACTTCCAAAGCGATTTCTAGAGAAAAAATAAAAAACTCAACTCATTTCCTGTTTTCCATGTGGACAACAAACATTTCCATACAAAACATAATCCTCCTCCTCCTCGTCGTCCTTCTTCACCGCCTCCACCATATGCTGCTATTGACACTGATATTGAAGACACAAATCGGATGAATTATATAACGCCGGCACCACCGTACAGTCCAGACCAGTGTATATCTGTAATGTGTCACTTGACAGTTATTGCAGCGACACTAATGCCTGTCTCCAGTTTTATCTCCCCAACGAGCCACCCATAACATTAATCAAACGCCGACTGTCGTCCGTCCAACTAATTATTATTGCAAACATGTTAATGGGCATCGGCAATAGCCAATGTATTTTAATCTGGCCATTTGAATGTACCCGACGACTAATTAGCGACTATTTTTCACTTGCGTGAGCCGTACCCCGTATCTCCCACACAGCAGGCACATCATCCTTGCAGTGGGTGCATGCATGAGCTTCCTTTCGGTACTCAAAATCGATGACTTAATCGGAAATTGAAGTGTGCAATGCCACAGTCAACGCACGCTAATATATGTAGTTTATGAGATATGTATCTCATTCGAGCAATGGCACGGAATTATTAAATTATCGAGTGTTATGGCGCTATGCAAGGACGCTTCAACAGCTCTTAATTATAAAATGCACTTTGTTTATAGCAGATTGCACTTAAATGTTGCGCAATTCGTTTTATACTTAATCGATTACCAAATGCCTTTCCAAATAGAAGCCTCCACAACTCATTAGCAAGGAGGCATCGTTCGCATCCAAGGAGGGTTTCCTTTCTGTGTGCAGCAGTGGGAAAAAAGTACTTTCAATTGATTTGTTTCATTGCCGAACGGAAGTAACTATTAAATAACAATTATACACTTAATAGTGGTATATGATTTATTTAACGATTCAAGTGACTTCCGCGGTACTCGTGCAAGGCTACGTGTGGTGGTAGTTTATTGTTGACGTCTTTGAACTTTTAATCGTGATCAGAAACATTTAGATACTTTCGTGTCGGCTCGTACCTATCAATTAGAAGTCTTTTCTGAGGTTCTAAAAAAAAAAAAGAATTATTTATATGACAAAAGTTGAAATGAAGCATTTCTATCATTGTCGCCGCCGCCCCCGGATAGGGCCATTATTCATTGTGGAGTCATCATTAGTATCTATAATGTGAAATGTCATGATCTCCATGCATCATATTTAAATACAGCTCTCAATAGATACTGAGACTGTTGTTTGTGTATGCCCGGAACCAAAGGTCGTTCATTAGAATTCTGGAAATGCTTTTAGGAACAGAAATATATTTTAGCTTTCCATGTGAATCAAGCCGTCTGTTGAAGTATACCTACCACTTGCCTATCGTCTTGTGTGGTGGTATTTGTAAATATACATAAATTCGATTGCTGAACAAATGGAAACGTTATTTATGGACTTGAATTTATTTTGCATCACAGCGAAGAGTCTTTGGCTTAAAATCCAATCATATTCGCATTTAGATGGAGTAGCATCCTTGAAACAGAAAAAAAAAAATCAAAAGATATACTCGTATGTATGATATTTGGCATAGTATAGCCCTGAGACAATTTCAAACGCTTCTGAGCTTTCTGATAAATTGACACAATCACAAGCACTTTACGACAAGCCATAGAAGATACTTCACTTCTGATTAAAGAAATAAAAATAAGACACAGATACATATTTCAAAGGATGGGAGGAGTATGATATAAAATAAATGCTACCAGGAATTTTTCTATGCTCCCACTGGCTAGAACGAAGGAAATGTCATGGATATATTACCTAAAAGTAGCGTAATATGTCCTTCTACAAAAGGTTAGATCATTGGTTACGAAAAGGTCATCTTAAATGTAATGCTGAGTAGGGCCAGCAATCAATAAAAGTAGTAGTGGGCTAGAATCCATACAGGGGTGTAAACGTCTATTGAAATGCCTAAAGGCAATTTTATAGATTACCCTTCATTTATCGCATGTTAAGGTGGTTACGGTAATGAAATGTGAAACCGGTCATGATACAGACAGCTTTCTGAGAACTTTTCGAATCAAATATATCTACTTGAAATATATATAACATATTAGCGTAATCCCGAACATAGCTACGAAAATATTTGTGACCTTAACGAGCTACAGTTTCTTGCCCTTCAAGACAAAGGCGGTAAGGATCTGAGGGCATGTTGCCTAGTTTGTTGAAATGGATACTGAATTGAATGAGCAGTGACTTAAGAGTTTTACTTTCCGTCCCGATTGCTCAATATGAGGAGTTCCTGGATTTTATTTTTGTCTGAATATTTGATGAATTTCTTGACTTGTCGTAGGCGTTGCGTTGAGTTTCATTTTTAGAATTTTTCTTGGAGTTTCCAAGTGTTTAGCTCTGGCTTTAAGTGACAGATGGGCAAAGGATATTGTGAACCTTGTATTGCAAGTTTACCTGCAAAACCATATCCTGTGGCCTGGGAAGGTGACTTTTACTTGCAAGTATCGAGTTCTTGAAAATGTTCAATCTCGAGATTTTGATCAAACTTGACATTACTATGATAGAGAAACTCAATAAAGTAGGTCTCTCAATTGACTGTCTGTCTGTCAATCCTAAACGGATGGACAGATTTTCTTCAAATTTTATATCTAGGATCAGTTGAAGGATCTTTTGGTAACGTAGCTTTGACCGGATTGAATCTGCTCTATCAAATATGTACATATACGAGGTCAAGGTGAAAAGTTCTCGGCCTGACGCAGAGGTGGCGTTCCAATCAGCAAAAAATTATGTTTCCTGCATGGGCGCACTTCTCATTAGTTCGTATGACAAGTTTCAACTTGTTCTCTCAAGTAGTTTCTTTACACGAATTTTTTCCAGTAGACGTCTTGCGTGTTTTTCGTAAAAAAAAAAATGGATAAACTTGAATATCACTACACGCCAGTAACGAAACAGCAATCGAAGCAGTGGGTGGAAGCCGGTGTTTCAGCGCCAAAGAAAGCGAAGTCGATCGCATCTGCCGGAAAGATCATGGCCAGTGTGTTAAGGGATGCGAAAGGGATCCTGTTAATTGATTACCTTGAGAAAGGCAGAACAATTACAGGCGAATATTACTCCAACCTTCTTGACCAGCTGGATGTCAAAATTCGCGAGAAGAGGCCAATGCACCTGTACACAAGTGTGATTTGGGGTACGATTTGCTCAGCCATCCCCCCTACTCACCTGATTTGGCACCCTCAAGACTTCCATCTGTTCCCAAACTTGAAGAAATTTGTTTCTGGGAAGCGCTTCGCATCCAATGCAGAAGTTGAGAGGGCCGTAGATGAATATTTTCACATCCTTCCAGACTCTCACTTCCGAGAAGGAATACTGATGTTGGAGAAACGCTGGCCCAAGTGTGTTGAAGTCAAGGGAGATTATGTAGAAAAATAAAATCATTTTTTAACTGAAAATCGCAGTCTTTCATTGTCAGGCTGAAAACTTTTCACCTTGCCCTTGTATGTACGTAAGATGGATCCCTACCCTAGCCGAGTGAATGTTGCTTAGGCTCATTGAGAAGAGCTAAGCTGTCAATGGTTTCGGTGATATCAAATGTATTGTTGTCAGCGGAAGCAACATACTGAAACATTGTGAGCCTGAGTGTTTTCGAAACTTCATATCGTGAGCAGTCGCCTGTTAATTATTGCTATGTGACCAGTCTTCCTGAACACCCAGATAGTACTACTAAGCAAAGTTAAATCTTTGAGTAACCTGCTGAATTCAAAGTTAACCTTTACAGAGGATCTTGAGATTAGAAAATTAAGGCCATCAACAGCAGCAAATCTATCGATATTATCTAATCTAGTCAGCCCGATATTATGTTAAACTTTTGTGATTTGGGTATTTTGGGAGTCGTCTTTGAACAATCATCGGAAAGTAATGCGACTTAGAAACATGGGCCTTTCTTTATAGGAAATACCTCAAAGTAAAAAAGAAATTAATATAAGCACTTCGCTTTCCACAGAATGAGGAATTTAGGCAATTTCATACTATAGAATGAAAAACGGCTTAAACTTGCCGATATCAGGTTTGGGGCGAATATCCTCATAACCGGGGTATAATTGACCAACAGCACAAGGGGTAAAGGAACATTTTGCTGCTGTATCCATCTGATAGTGCACGTAAAGACCGCGACCAGTCGATTCGTCGCCGTTCTCAAACTTTGGATCTCTCATATGGCACATTGTGGCGTACTTTAAAAAGAGATCTTGATGTAAAGGCATACAAAATCAAGCTCGTTCAACAATTAAAGCCGCCTGACCTTCATTTGCGTCGTGTATTTGGTAATTGAGCCTTGGAACAGCTCTAAATTGACCCGAAACCATCCAATTATTGAGAGACAAACAAAGTTTTCACGAAAACATCATCGTTCTACTAGGCAAACCTATACATACTAGTATGTATATCTACCTAATTACGGCGAGAAAATATATTTGTTTATCAAAATTCCTTATGCAACAGTACGAGAACAAGTACTCGCATAAGTGAAAACCTTTAGAATTCACTCCTAGGAGATATATTTGCGGAAGCTTATAATCTCTAGCTAATCAAAAGCAGAACCAACAAGCATTTCGGGACGCTGTCCCAGCGTTATAGGCTCGCTTTTCCTAAGAGAAAAAAAAATAAAAAAATACCTATCTACCTATTTTGGAAAATTAAAAATTAAAATATTAAAAAGATCCAATAAACCCTATGGTTAATTCGTTAAACCGTTAAATATTGTTCGATTTGTGTTGATTTTAAAAATACGGTTTAAAGTCTTATCTCTATTGATGTTAGTATCATACCTATATCAGCTTTGATACGACCACCTGTGGCTTAATCCATTCCCACTTCTCATACCATATTTGAATACCTTTTCATCAAACTGCGATAAAGATGGATTAAAAGCTATTTGTATTATTTTCCGATTATTTAACATTTCTTGACAATCACCAAAATAACAGAAACCATGTTTAAACCATTGCACGCTGTCGACAGCGTAATTAAATTTAAAATTAATCGCACAATGTGTATTCAACAATCAATCGCATAATCTGCCATAAATCCTGTATTGTATCCATTCAAAAAAAAAAAAAATTCAACAAAAGCACAAATCCTCCTGAACGTTTAATTAAGCTTATTATACAATAAATATTACACAACTTTTTAACTGCCTGATTTACCTAATTAATTTCATGTCTTTCTCTTTCTCTTTACAGGTAAGTTGAGAGATTACCCTGCACCCTATTGTGCCAATTTCGTTATCGTAAAATGTCACGAAAACATAATTTTCCTGTGAAGCATAAAACATTTCGTAAGTGCACCCTTAATGGAAACACCGACAACAACGACGACGATGATGTTGTACGTTTTTGATAACCAGACAGAGAAGAAGAGTTTCCATAGGGTTTTTGCCTATACTCGTATTGATTTTTTTTCGGGTGAGAAAATTCTAATAAAACGAACATAGCCGGCATTAATCTAACGACAACAGTGGGGTAGGTGTTTTGCTTACACCTCACCCATTCAGTTTATAGATAAATAAAAAAAAAAAATAATTTAAAGGTACGTCGTAGGTGTATCAGATAATCTAAATTCAGAGAGAGCTGTGCTTCATGCCTTGGTGTATAGATAAAGAAAATGTGTATCTCTTTCGCAACACACTTTCATGTTCGGTTTAATTGCAAAAGGGAAATAATTTGTTGGCCATGATTTGAAACCACCACCAGCACTTGATATGGTACCTCTCAACTTTCGATCATAATAGGAAGCGTTCGCGCGCCCGACCAGAGATTGATCTCTTAAACAAATTGCTGGTGGCACACGGTTTCGTCTTCCTCATGGTACACATGATAATTTTTCCTAAAGCCATTGTGGTTTTTCGATTTTATTTCCTCCATTTGCACAAGTTTTTCCTCTCTTCTGTATATCAATTGTTGTATAGGTAATGCGTCTTATCGTCGAGATATCAGATTTTTTTTTTTTCCATACATTTTTGTGTTCGTGCAATAATGCCCTTTTCTGTCAGAAAAAAAAAAAATACTGAACTTTGTGCGAAAATGGCATCATATCAACCGCCAACACTTTCACCACACCGCTCGTAATCGATGGATGGATAACAATAAACCACAACCAATGGACTATGTTGTCATCATAATAGTGATCATCCACTTTTAGTGGTGGAAACCTTTTTTTGCACATTGATCCTGATCTTTGTTTTGGAAGAAAAAAAAATATATGCAACCGCTCACGCAGCAGATACTTAGTATTCGTCGACGAAATTTAATTTTGATCGTTGAAAAGATTCGATTATCGTTTCGCTAACAATGTCAAAAACTTTTGAGATCGAGGAGAGAAATTTCTTCTGCCTGTGTCGACAACGTTTTAAATTTTACAAATTGCGCCATGATTGAAATTAAATTGACTTTAAGAATAGCTTGGTGTAGTAGCAACGTTGTAAAAAGGTTTACAACGACGAAATTGCCTGTAATAAAATGTGGGTTGATTGTTGATTGCGTATTGCGGATTTTATACCGCACAGTCAGCGGAATGATATTGGTTGATGTGCAATGCATAGGAAATGTTTGTATAACGATGCTTTATGATAGAATAAAGCGTGAAAGTTACACTTTATTGGCTGCTACCTGCGTTTCTTTGAGCTTTTTTTTTGTGTTATAAATTGTGAAAATAAGGTTAATTGTTGTTTAAGAAATGTGAAAGGAATACGTCCTTTCAAATGTCTGCCGATCCTTTTCTTTTCATTATTAGCAGCACAGAAGAACATATTCCACGACATATTGCAGTGTTCTTTAGCAATAACCATCATTAGCCTTATTTTGTTGACACAGAAACGTTTTGAAATAGTGAACAGATAATACGTAAAGATTTGTATAATTGGCTTCAAATTTTCATTTGTCAAAAGTTGGCATACCTTAAATTCGATCCAAAGTTTCTAGTAAAAATTTCGACATGGGAAGATTATTCTTCAACTGAAGATTAAATTATGATCCGTGGTGTAGCATCTGGAACCTTCTCAGATAGCTCCACCTTTGCCCGGTCTATAAAATTTCCGAACCATCATGGCGGTGTGTTCCTAGCTGATTTTAGATATCGGGGAGCACGAGGAGAGATTTCGACAACATTTCCAGAAGTGTTAGTCTCATTAAATTCAAGTTAGTTATTCACAAGGTAAAACAAAAGTTTTTTCAGGGTTGCGTATATAGACCACGAAACCCTATTGCTCTCACTAGCGTGTCCGTCCGTCGGTCTGTCTTTCTATCTGCCTGTCTGCCACCACCTTGTAGCTCGTAAACTATAAAATCTAAATGCATGATTTTTACACAAGTCGTGCAAAAGAAATAAGTCGTGAATTAAAAATTTAAAATGCACTGTCTCAGTCGAGGAACGTCTGCAAGAAATACTTCAAAGAACATAGAACATTTTCGGATTTATAACGACAAATAAGTCTGATGCTCTTATTAATTTGGAAAATATCAGATTTTTCATGTAAGTAACGGATTTTTTATTTCAATATCTATTCTATATCGAGTCTTCATCGAAATCGGTTCAATAATTCAGAACAATAAAATGATTGGCGGAGCGTCCTCTTCGCTTTCTTTTGCAGAGGTTGTACTCTCCGATCAATCTGCTTGTAATGTTTTGTTCACTGATTTTGACATTTTAGTCCCAAAGTATAATTTTGGAGTTATGTTCAGTACACGCTAAACAAGTTCTGTCTAAAAGCTCATTAAATTTTTGTATTGGTACAGTCTTTGGTCTCGTCGCAAGATGTGTTGAATTGTAGAAAAAAATGGGCATTTATGGTAAAAGCCGATATCCTCGTTCAACCAAATATCATAGATTATAGCTTTTATTCAAGGTTAGGTAGTTACAAAACAAAGTCCTGGTGTGCCTGCACTCATTGTGTATGTAGTCCCTAGAAACTAACCTACGAAACTAACCTACGAAACTAACCTACGAAACTAACCTCGTAACTAACTTCAGCCTTGATTTCGCGCTATATACTTCCAAATGTAAACCAAATCAAAAAAAAAAATACGGATTGAGTTCAAAGCGTCCAAAAACCCGAACCTGAACTATAAGTATATCTAATAAAGGTGTAGATCTTGGCGGTTTCTGTCCAGTAAAATAGGCCATTTAACTTCATTAACTCATTCACTCATTTCGAAAGTATGATAGTTGTGAAATGAATTGCACATTGAATGCCCAGCTAAACATCTTCGAAGATGAATTGTCAAAACCATCCCATTGCGTAAATAAAGATCCCTCGTTAAACCAAAGAAGGTAACTTCTCTATATGATGAACCATGGGCGGCGTCAAGAGTCTTCTGTCAGATAAAAGCTATCTGCTCCAATTAGTTATTTCCATTTCGTGTATGTTTTTTCTCTCTGTGTTTACCCAAAAGATATATGTACATACCCTCCACTTGCAATGGATTTAATATCATATCGATCGAGATGACAAACAAACATGATAACACTTCGCGTATAGTACTAATCGCTTAATGATAAATCAAATATTGTGAAATTATTTACACTTTTACCCTCGGCCGGAAGATAAGATTAAACCGCACAAAACCTCTCCACCGGTTAGTTTAGTCTATATGAATGTTTACATTAAGGGATCTCGTATGCATGTACATTTTACATAGGCTTAGGTCACTTCCGTAAACATATTTCATCGATACTACACTATTTGCCGCATAAATAGAACCACCACTGCAATTATTATCTTATCAATGTGAGTGACATCAAAATTTATTTATATTTGTCGGAGGCATGTACACTTTTTATTTTTTTGGTTGAACTTTCACTTTTTGGGATTATTTTTGTCGTATACGAGTAGTATTTACAATTTCACTAAAACTGAGACTTTTTAACGCTCAAATTCTAAAGTTTTGTGTATATTTTTAGAATCTTACCTTATGGGTTGCAGATGCATTTGCATAGTGGAACTTGAAATGTTGATATACCAGATTTTTGTGTACATATTTGCATTTTAAAGTATCTGAGGTGGTAAACAATATTTTTGTTTAACAAGAAAGTAATATGTTTTTTTTTTTTTTAACATCTGGCGGATGCTTCTACTACAGTGTACATATGCATATCGCCGTTTATCGTAAATTTGAGTGATAAAAATCGTAATTTAAGATAATCGAGTCTAATTTGCATCCGGTTGGTGGTGGCGGTGGCGGTGGTAGTGGGTTAAATAGACGCTTCCTTGCACTGTTCTCACTTTCTGTCATTAGCATAGATATCGATATCGGTTGGCTGGCTAACAAAAACTAATCAATTATTTTTATGAGATTTTTTGTTTTCATCTTTTCTTCTTGAGACTGATGAATGAGTGGGGTGGTAAAAAGGTATTTAGCTAAATAATTATTAATAGACTCAGCTATAATGCATTCCGTTGAAAAGTTGTCATTTTCCGATTTATTTTAAGATTGTGGTGATATTTTTGTCTCAGTTATTCGATGTGTAGCTGTTATGATTTATAATGCGAATCAAAGAAAAGTAAAAGTGAACACAGGTGGTCGCTGTTGCCCGTGATGAATTGCCTTTTTGTATAGTAAACTTTTTACGATAATGGTTATTGTTAGATTGTTGATTTTAAAATTAGACATGGATGTTTATAATGTCATCTGTTATCTATAAATAGATGATGGATTTAATAAAGTGCGTATTCATCGATCAAGTTTGAAGATACATAGCAATCGAAGAAAAAGTAGATTTATTGATGTATTTGTCAATATCAATGATACTGTGTGGTCTACTTTTATATTCTTATGATTTATTTTAATTTATTCTTTTTTATGTTTGTGTAGCTAATGTCTGTTTATCGAAAAACCATAAAATTATATAGGTCTTGGGTAGACATAGTTAATGTGCCCTGTTGAGTGTTTTATAGTCCTTTGCTTGAACAATGGGGGGAAAAGTGTGACATTGATAGGTACATTGTATATGTCTATAGACGGGTTTACTTTCACTTACTGTGTATCTGGGCATTAATGGATGTTTGGCGCGTTTTAACATTTGCATTTCGCATAATTTTCTAATGGCATTGGAAGGTCTTTTTATTCAAGAATATTAAATAAAAAGATATAAGCCAAAATGCGAAGTGTTTCTTAGTGCTTGCAGAATCTAGCACAGATACGATTCTAGAAGAGTTTTGAAACCCCACCCTTCACACTTTTCCCCGAATCTATCTGATTCAGCTCAAACTTACAGACGAAATTTTATCAAAATCCGTTCAGAGGTTCTTTGGTTAAGCGTGCGAAAAAGCTTTAGGGGACAGGCAGAGAGGCATACGAAACATTTTTCATACTTTCCTCCGAATAACGAAGATGCAAATCAGAACTGGGACTGCAATAAATGTGCTTGAGTCCTCTGTAATTTTAGGTCTTATTTCTAAATTGGGTCGAAATTTCAATTCTTAAAAAGTTTAGAACATACATACATAATAGGCTAACCGGCACTCTAAATCTTATAGCTGAATTGCTTAACCACATAATTTAAGGATATGAAATGACAAAGCGTGCGTTTTAGGTTAATAATTGAGTTCTTTTTAGTCTTCAGCTCTTAACACCCTTACCTTTCAATCCGACAATAGGTTTAACAAACTTTAAATATAATAACATCGTTCTAAGTGGTGGACAATTGGTAGAGAATACAACCCCCGCAATAGCCTCCTCTCATAGTATTAACTACTTCCTATCCATACCCAACAGTACGCAGGTTAAACCCACAGAATAGATTGGGTTCAGCGAAGACCAATATGAAGAGCTATGACTATCAACCAACCAACGAACTAATTTGTGTACAACTTTCATAGAGCACAAGTCTTTAAAAATATTGTTTAGGTTAGTTTAGTAACTACTGGCTTCTAGGCACTTTCATATAAATTTTCTACTAGAAGACATAACACATTAGCAGAGATGAGCATTTAATAGGAAAAGTTTCACATAAGCAAGGCAAATTAATTACTTTCTATATAAAAGTTACGGTTCATATTAGAAATGCGGGCGGAAAATATTCAAATATATTCTACAGCATACTGGAGTGTTGGTAAATACGTGTACTGTATGTATGTAAATAAGTGTGTAAGGTTAAATGAAAAAAAAAAAAAAAAAACCACTTAAATTAACTTCAGCGATATTCCTCGAAATATTTATTAAACAGGTTAAGTGGTAACATCATCGCTTGTCACGCTGCAGGTTCGCTGTTCGAATCCTGATGTCATGAATCATCTATTTATTTCACATGAAATAAATAAAAAAGTCGATCAATTGCGAAAGCTTATTCAATTCTACTGCGAAGGTATAGCACTGGCAGTACTGTAGTCATATGGCTAAAATGCAACTTGATCGTGATGATGACATCAGGAGGGCGGAAAAAAATAATGTGAATCATAAGCAACGACATTACAAAAATACTCCCCAGTTATCTGGACGCACTTGGAGTTCACTGAAACTTAATAATACCTGAGATTCAAACTAACTACACTAATCTGTCTTCTCTCTGTCTCTTTCCCTTTCCACAAGCAATGAGGCTTGTGGTAACGAGGACTGCTGCTGAAGTTACAGTAATGAAGCAGTCGGCAAGAGCGAATCGGGCCTCGCGCGATTAGTGTTCCGTACCGTTATTTTAAGTATATCTACTTCCAAAAAATATGACTTCTCAAACTCAGCAAAATAGGCATTTGTTGTTTGTTGTCGATAATTTCTTCATTCGATGAAAATCTTTTTCCGCCGAGTAAACTAGAAATAATCGCATGGAGCCAAATCTGGAGAATAGGGTGTATGAGGAAGCAGTTCATATCAAAATTCAGCTAATTTTGCTGTTGCTATTCTGCATTAAATTTATCTAATAAATTGGCATAGTACTGTCCGGTGATCGTTTTCCCCTTTTCTAAATAGTCAATGAAGATTACGCCGTAGGAATCCCAGAAAACCGTTGCCATGTCTTTTCCGGCCGATGGAACCGTTTTTACCTTTTTTGGAGCACGTTCGTCTGCAGAAGTCCACTGTTTTGATTGGTCCTTCATTTCTGGCGTGTAGTGGTGTATCCAGGATTCATCAACTGTTACGAAACGCCGTAAAAATTCACTTGAATTGCGCTTGAAGAGTTCCATATTCTGCTCTGAAATCTTCACCCGAATCCGTTTTTGGTCCACCGTCAGCAAACGCGGCACCAATCTTGTCGATAATTTTGTCATGATCAGACGATTGTCCAACACAATATCGTCGATTTTGTTGACCATTTCTTCCGTTTTGACGTCGTGGGCGCCCAGCGTCTTTTGTGCTCGTACGACCGCGACGAAATTCAGTGAACCACTTGTGTACCATTCCATGCGAGGGAGCAGAGTCTCCATAATATTTTTTTAAGTCTGTCTGTCTTTAATGGTTCTACCGCGCAAAAAGTAGTACTTTATTAAAACACGAAACTCACTTTTTTCCATTTTGGTCAAATTTCACAAACCAAAGTTCTTTCGATCACTGTGAAAAGCTAAGTGTTTGAGAGATCTATTTAATTTTTTTTGTGTCTAAGCCAAGAAAGAAACAAAGATGTCAGAAAAAAATCCTCTATGCGATCCGAGCGTCATCTTGCATCAAAGTCACTGACTTATCGAACAGCCCTCGTAAAGCTATGGTGGTTACATTTGGAAGAGTCAGGTCAAGCAAACACTTTTTGTTGCATGTCATCTCATATGTTTGTCGACTTGACGACCACTAAAGTCCTTTTGATTAAAAAAAAATGAATTTGTCATTTCGACTAAAAACTGTCCAAATCGACCCAAGTGTGAGTGGAAGGTTCAAAAGTCTTTAAATCATCTTTGTTAGCCGACTAATTCAAAAACTCCTAAATGGATTTGGATGAATTTGGCAAGTAGACTTAGACTGATACAGTAGTAGTTCCGAACAGTAGTGTACATTTCAAATTTAGGTTTTGAGTTAGGTAGATATGTTTTTCTCAAAAAAAAAAAAAAACATTGAAATAGGATGAAGACGGAGGTGACTTTTCACTCTACATATTCCAATATTTTTCAAGAACTGTTTGTGACAGGATTTGTTATAATTTTCAACTTGCGCTCCTCATAAATTTACATGCCCCCATTTTTTTTAATTTGTTTGCATTAATAGTTTCGAAGACAGAGTAGGGAATATCTTTTATATATTTGGACTCTTTAGAAGTCCAGTTTTAAAAACTTTTTTTTCTTATTGAGGTATAAATATTATGCTTTTTCAGCACTCTGGTTCACACTATTCAAAAGCTACAAGCGTGTGACAGACGGACAGACAGACACCGTGTTGAATTCATTAGCGTTCGGTTCATACCATTCTGGTACGGAACACTAAAATCGAATATGTTTGCTCGCCACCTATTATGCGTAATACCTATTAATTGCTTTAAGTTAATAGAGTATATCTCCATAATTCGTCCTCAGATCAACAGATCCATATGTGTTTACCTCTTTACTTGGTAACGGAAGTCATTCCATTTTGTTGCCGTTCAACTTTATTCTATGAAGCTTTCATTGAACATAATATTTGGTCAGAATGACGATATCTTATTCTATTTTTTAGAATTAATACTAGGCCAAGTCTAAGGACCAATCATAGCAACATGAAATAAACAAATAAACCAATGTACAAATTTGCCACGTCGTGTCACTTTAGTGTGCGTTGACCCACATGTTGATATTGGTTCTAGTTTGACGTCGCGGTACGGGAAAATTTACTTTACGAAAAAGTTGAAGATCACCCATTTGTGACATGGAACTTTATTTTTCTATAGGCCTAAAGGTTTCTCTTCCTCTTCATCAAAGTGATACGAAGATTAACTAAAAGCTGATACTTCGTTTGAGTATGTCGAGATTAATTTATTGTCTCTAAGTGCTTGAAACTCTTGATTGAAGTCAATACACTCCATGCTACATATATGCAATCATTAAAGAACGAGGAAAAATAATCTAAAACTAGAAATATTCTCATTATTTTCTAAATTTAGTACACTGATACCACATATGCATACTTCCAATTAACATACATAAACTCGCTAATTAGTTTTTTTTGTTGAATAAATATTCTTTAGGACGCGCATAAGAGATGTTCCCACGACTTCTTTTGTTGGGTAACGTAATTTTCAGCGTCGGCGTTAATCTGTCTATTGAAACTAATTTCACTGTTGAGTAAACCCATTCGACTATAATCTAATTTGAAATGAAAAAAAAAAAAACGCACAATGTTTAAGCACTATTGGACCCCAGCTCAGACAAAACTCAACAGAGTTACATAACCAAACGTTAGGCATCAAGTTTCCCACCTTTTTAAACGCACTTCACCTCTAGAATAATTGAACGTCTCGCTGTGACACTCGATGTCACACGTCGCATTGAGATTACGTCATTTCATCGTATAAACGGGTAACAAATGTTGAGAACTGGTTTATGCTATTAGCTAATTACTCAACAGGCCGAACTTTGTACTGCGTAAGACCAGATTATCGCTACTTAGTATTCTAGATGTATATACGGGAAATGTAGTATCAGTCTGTCTGTCCATCAGTCAAATGATTGCTGTATCAGTTTGAATTCGAATTCTCTCATTATTTGGCTTACATAAGTCATTAAAATCGTGCATAAATTGTTATCGCATTATGTATGGATCACAATAAAAAGGGACACAGACACTTAGTCTCAGTCGACGTTGTCGATGACGGAGACTTTTTGATGTGTGTTATCAGTGTTTGCTTTCCGGTTTCAGTTTCATGACCTCTCAATGTGCTGTGCGTTTTAATGCGAAATAATTTTTTGATTGATAAATATTTATGTTCTTAGAAGGACAAGAGTAGGCAGTAATAATATTTTTAGCACTTTTTTATGAGAGTTTTATTGAAACAAGTTTTGTAAGGACCAAAGTTTACATTAAAATCTGTGTGCAATCTTTGTAAATCCCGGCTTAGGTTGAATTTCCATCAACTCTTTTCGATATTGCAATATTGCAACCGGTATATAGAGGTGGTTGGAAGTGGTATACGTAGTGGTAACGTTTTCTCTGGAATGTTACTGATTCAAGAATAAATTTCTATTTGTGAACTGAATAATAAATAATAATATTAAACAAATTAAAAAATAAGTCTGGAAATTGTAACCGATTTCAAAAAATGGATTAAACAAACAGCACCTAAGTGGTCTAAAACACCACGCTAAAAATCTCTCTTTCCTCTTGTCGATATATGAATGAATTAGCGATATAAGGCACTTACATACTCGTATGCCCTAGTAGAATCAGTAAAGACGTATTTGTATAAAAAACAAACGATAAATATTGATGTTTAGGTTTAGACGTCGAGAAACTCGCTTCTGTACTGTCTGAAACTCGCCTAGGTACAAACATATGGACAAAATTGCGAGACCCACGTTTTTGAGTTTTTCTATTATAGTAATGTTAAGATTAATTAAAATCTCGAGATCGAAAATTTTCATGAAAACAATACTTACTCTATTGGAGCAAGTAGAAAAAAAAAATACTCGCCACTCATTCTCGCCGAATGTCCTATAAAATAAAACATAAATATTTGGATTCAACCTCATAGAAACAGATAAAAAAAAAAAAAAAAAACAAGTGCCTCACTGAGCGCACACATTCGTACAAATCTATCCATCCACTGCTCCACCGCTGTTGGCGATAATATCCGCTGATTTTAAATTGATGACGGTGATTTGAAGAAGAACTTAAAATTATCATTTCACAGCTATAGGATAACGCTCAAAAATGTTTTTCATATGTGTGCATACTTATTTATGATCGTAGATTAATTTACTGAAAACAAATCAAATTTAATTGAATATTATTTATTTGGACACCACGCATTGTCATCCAAAAATATTATTTGGCGTCAAACTTAATATTTATGCACCAAATTTAAGTGGGCACTAAAAACGGGGCCTACCAAAAATATAATCATTTTATTTTTTGGAAATCGAAATATATTCCTGCGGGCACCAAATTTGAGCATTTTTATAAAAATATTTGGCTTTTTGGTTATTAAATTAGATAGGCTATTATTAAATTAGGCGGGTAGAGTTCTGGTTTCGTCCGTAAAATTGCACTCTAGTTCCAGCGGTTTCGAAGACAGTTGGTGTCTAGTCAGTCACTCAGATGTTTGATATGGAAAGAACTCCTTAAGATATGTCATTGCATATATGTAGTTCTTTAAATTAAAGAATAGCTTTTCTAAATGTCCTTTGCAAGTGAAATGGCTATCAATCGGAATTTGTTGGTACTTATAGCTTTCAACTACTTCTACTTCTTTCATCAAAGAGACCACTATCAAGAGTCATTAACCCTTTGTTAACCAGAGCTGTACATTCGCAAAGAAGATTACGAACAGATTCAATTCCTTCTTTTCTTTTGTTCCTGCTCATATAAAAGTTATTGTAGTCCGATACACTCCGATTGGATACCGATGACTCTTTGCCCAATGACTTGCTAGAGACGGCAAGTAAGCCTTGGTGAAGTCTATCCAGAGAAAAAAAATCTCTTTTTATTGAAGACTGAGTGCAACATTCTCGCGGTTCCATGACTTCATCCTCGATTTTCTTGGAATTGAGATTTTAACAAAGAGGAAATCACGGGAGGGAAGCATTTGCGATATCTGCCTTGCAAGTTTATCCACTCTATCATTGTTCGAAATATACATGTGTCCTGGTATCTATGATAGTTTAAGGTCACTGTATTAGCTGTTGGTATGTATCTCGTTAAGTATAGTTTTCAAAGTTTTACCACTCTTAATCTAACAGGCCCTGACTCCAGAGTCTTAATGGTTTCCTGGTTGTCAATGTCTATATTGTTGGTCATTTTTACACAATGGATTCCTAGGGCTTCGCAAAACGCCAGTCTACTTTACTAGTGACATGCTGGTTTGTCGAAGAGTTTCTGTCAGGAATTCTAGTATAGTATCTTCTGTCAAAGAGTGGTGTCAAAGTCAAGTAGCCTAATTCTGTCGACTTGCCCGAATACCCCCATTAAAGGAGAATATAATTGAGGGCAGGTTGCGATTTAGTAAAGTTTCCAGAACTGTTGTGAATGACAGTCTTATGGGCCCCACAAAGCCGTATACAGTCAACGTACCGCACTCGGAGTGAATCGAATGTGTTGCTGAACTCCTTCTTACTTGCGTATAAAGTCAAACATGTCTTTTCGATGCGATCGTCGATGTTCTCCTTCCATTTTATTCATATCTTGCCCTTCTAAATATGGTAAGTGATATTTTCTAGTGAAAAGCAAAAAAGCTTGACTCTAGGCTGGCGTTGTTGAAAGCCTTCTCAACATTGAATAAGACTCCTAGATTGAATTGTTTAACGACTTTTAACTATGTATTCGTAAAGCAGTATGTATATCCACTTGGATAGATTTTTTCGCAAGACTTCAAAGTCCATTTAACCTAAATAAAAAGTAGTTGGCAAGACTGATTCTTCGCATTGATATTATAATTAGCTGAGCTCACTGTTGAATACTTTGTGGATACAACTCTTGATGTTTAACCCGCTTGATTTTTTCTTCAAATACATACAGCTAAAGATAAGATGAGAAGAAGAGATGCAGACAAAGATGACATACAGATACAGGCCGCGACAATGAAATTCTTTCAGAGGCATAACGTGGTAACATCCAACTTGATACAGTTACTTGTGATCTATTGAGAGCATCACTAAAATCCCTTATTTCTTGCACAGTTCTACCGACTTATGGAATATATGTAGGTAATTTACCTGATGTGCTACAACGATTCATAAGATCTTCAAATTGATTCCAATTACAGGTTTTCTCTGTGGTCTTTTGCTATTTTCAATACAACAGAATGCAAACATAATTTTAATAAATACTCGTACGAGTATCTTGTGCGAAAATATCGATTCTTGACTAAAGAAATAAATTGATAACACGTTGTCTGTCTGTATGTAGATTGTTATTTGCTTGGATTTTTTTTGCTCTATAAACAGCAATCAGAATCCGCAATAATATTTACTTGTTATATTTTTAAATTTTATGAACTACGTTCCATTGTGTTTGTTGGAAATAATTATTTTTTCAACAAACGCTCCTGCGAAAGCTCACTGTCAAAGATATTTTTTTGGTTTCAAATGGAAAACTTATTGCATTGACGTCAAGCGGAATAAGTAATAGATAGTATTCCTGGGTTAGGCACACGCACATATATACCATGCTTGTTCTACTGAATGGGAAAATTTGAATTTGGTAAATGTCACTCAAACTATACGTACTTCTGTGGAATAGGTAGGATAGACATGTTCTACAATCATTTGGCACCTGAATACACACGAGGCAAGTATGCGAAATATTATTTTTTTTTTATTGAAACATAGGTGTTGATGTGCTGGGATATGCTTGACGTATGAGGGGATTTTGAGGTTAAATGTTTTGTCAATATGATATAGGACAGTGGAATTATATGGATTTACTGTGGTACATGACTTGACAACTAAAGAGGTAGAAATGTGTGCAAAACAATGGCACGTTTTGGAATCTCGAATAACGTAAAAATCTGGAAAATTCAATGACGATGGGTAATCAAAGAGTTGATTGAAATTCATTTTAAAAGTGTAGTTGCGGTTCGATTTGATTTGTGCAGTGGTTTATATTTGCTTCTATAAATGACAAGTATTAGTCTATTTGTAGGATTTCAAAAACTACTCAACCGACTTGAATGCGATTTTTACTATACCTATACATCATTGCATTTGGTGTTCAGAATACTGATTAGCAACGAATAATCAAACTGAAGAGCGGGAATAAATTTATTAAAATTTGTTTGATGGGTAAACTATAAGTGGTATATCGAAACATTGTATGAAAGACTTTAAGAGTTCTACAAAAAAGACCACGAGAGCATATGTATACTGCGCATGAATAGATAACTGAACATGACTAAACATGTTTTAAGTTTTAAGGTCTTACCGTTTATCTCGCTTTTGTAGCCTACAGCTCGAAGACAGCTGAGTGGATTGTAATGTAGTTTTCGTCCATGTATTGCTTGTATCCATGGGTAGAGCTGAAAATCTATTTAATTCATGTTCAATATCTAAAGCTAAGTACCTATGCAAGAAATGTGTTTCAGAAGTATAAGAATTACATAATATTGTTGTACATAATAAGGCTTTGACAGACTTTTAGAAATGAAGAAGTTCTGGAATAAAAGTCCGCGATATCATATATTTTCACTCCGTAATTTTTTTTTCTCCTATAGTCAGGTTTACACATGCAATGGCTAACTGGCGCCAGTTTGAGAGTAAAATCTTTACTATGATCACAGAATCCCATGTTATTTTAGTTCCGCAAACAATTTTGATTTTTACTGGTGCATTGAAAGTTTCCGATTTTATCCATTCATGCATGCATGTACCCGCGCACCATTAATCACTGGCGCCAGTTGAACTTTCTCATCAATAAAAGTTTACACATAAAAATCGAACTTTACTCACCAGTTTCATTAAATATTCTACAAATTAAATTATGGACTGAGAGCATTTTACTTTTAGTTTTCAAAATGATTTGAGCATCGAAATTTGAATTCTACTGACACAACAAATTTGAAAAACTTTGTAAACTTTTACTGGGGCACCAATAATCACTGGCGCCAGTAAATCATTAAATCCACCTTTATGTGCTTTATTTATTTTCAGAGGTATCTGAGTATTAAACAGCGACATTTCTAACCTTAGTCGTAAGAAATGACGATGATGTACATAGTTCTAGTACTGGAGAAAATCTGTTCTTTTAGCATCGGCGAAGCTGAGCTACGATTTAGATTTTAAAATGCTTCAGTTCTGTTTTAATAAGTCAAGTCAAGCTTTGAAGTGTTCTGAGGATCGAAGGTACTGATTCATTTGGAACAGAACTTTTCTGCGGAGTCCCATAGTCCGATGTGGAAATAGTTATTAACAGTATGATGTATGTGTATTTATATATGTAGGTATGCAACGGGAAAAAAATCTCAAGGCTTAAACTCAGACATCCATTGGACAATGGAAGGGTCCAATTGATGTCTGGATGTAAGATTGAGAATATCTTGAGAGAAAGCAGGCATTATATCGGAAGGGGTTTCTACTTGTCCGCTGCTCCGGAGTCCTATAGTTCGATATTGGAATAACTATTAATAGATGTAACAGCATGAGGCACATATATAATATTTACATATATGTGTGTATGTATCCGACTAGAAAAGTATCTCAAAGCTTAGAGCCAAAGATCAATTCGACCCTTCCATTGTAAGACTAAGAATATCTTGAGAGAGCAGATACTCCCTGCTCGGATATATAAATATATATATATTATATATATGTATATATATCTCGCTGTCCACTGCTGTCTCAGAAATTACTTTAAGAAAATAAACTGGGATTGACTTGATGGTGCAAAGAATTTCTTTAGGTCGCAGTGCCTCATAGACAACAACAAAAAATAAAAACCATTTAAATAAGGTTTGAAATTAATCTTGAAATGTGCTAGTGGTGTGAAAAATACAGTACAAATAAACATACAAATGTAGGTGCAGAGTACGAATGTCCCTTCAGAGCATATCCACGGAACTCAGCACATATACTCAAGGCAGTAGATTAAACGGTGTGTGCCCTGTGGGTTCAAGTGGTTAGTACATCGGGCTGCTGAGCATACAGACAAACTTGGATATATGTCTCATGGCACTACGTCCCACGAATGTCTGACAAATCTCCAAAAGTATAATTGTGAGAAGCTTCTCAATTCGCCATTTAAATTCGGCAATAAAACTGTAGATCGATGACGGATAGTATAACATGCACAGCACGAATATTTGTGCATTGTTACCTTACGATTAACGAAGTGATAAATAACGTTTCACTACAATGCATTGAAAACCCTTAATCTTGAGCGACTAACATTTACATCGATCTATCAAGTCTTATTCAAAATTATAGGGGAAGACGCAGTCTCCAATTAGATACACCACAGATATTTTCTCTCTTGGTTAACAAGTTGTTGTAGATCAGCTAACTACTATTTTGTTTTATTATCCAAATGTAATCGGCGTCTATACAAAAACCATTAGAGGTCAAATATAATATAGCGCACATGATTTCGGTAAGATTGAAGAAATTATAGGCTTATTACTAATAAGCCACTAATTTGTAAAACAAAACTTTGAAATAGATTCTCAGCAAAGACCAAGTGATGTCTTGTCACACGTGATACTCGTAGACACCTAAAATGTGTGTATCTAAAAGTATGAAGTAAAACCTGTCCTTAAACTTTTTTTTTTTATTCTACGGTTAAGTCTACAACCACAATTTTACTTATACATGATCGAGTTTGTGGCCATAAATGAGGGATGTTTATAGACAAAAAGAAAAATAAGAAAATAAAAACTCAAAGGGACATGTACTTCAAGGAGAATGACCGCATTAGTGCAGTCAATGATATATACGAGTATCTACCTACGCATATGTACGTATATTTGAAGGCAAAACAATATTGGGATGAGTTGCTTTTTATAGACTGTGGTTCTAATTGAGTAAACAGCCATCACATCATTCCGTTAAAGAGAAAAATCACTATACATGTGTATAAAACATCTTTGTTTGCAAATCTATCGGATAAGTCGTAAATTGAAAAGAATGTTTTGGCATTTACACGATGTTTTTATGTAGAATTACAAGAGTTAGGTTAAAATCAATGCAAATGGCATACTATTTCAGATTAATGATGGTCATCCTAAAATTTATATTATAAGTAAACCATGTCATCTGTTATATGACAGGCAGATATGATTGCTTCCAATCTCATTCGCTTTGGATACACCTAACTTTTCGACTTTCACTTATTACATAGAGGCACTACGCATTTGTCATCACCTGGTGTTGGCACACAAGACAAAAAAAAAATATTTCTGCGGCAAACCGATTAGGAGAGGATTTCAAATTCGAATGATAAAGCTACTAAAAGCCTTAAAATTAAATAAAAACATGAACTCTATCGCGCGGCTAGTTACAACACCTTGCTTCGCCCCCAATTAAAAATCAATAAAATTAGATTACTTAATCTTCAATTGCTTATCTCAGTGGTATACTATACAGTGCTAAATGAATCAAAGAAGTGGTTCATACTCAACATTCACTTTATTTTGTTTGTGGGGTTTTGTGGCGGCACCTACTTACCCCAAGACAGGCGTTAGGCAAGCAACTAGCAATTGCTCAATCGAGAAAAAGAAGCATCATCAGATACCATGGAGCACACAGGTGAACATTTTAGTTTGGTTTTACCCAAGCCAATATTAGTAGTTTTTTTTTTTTTTTTTTGTCTACTTATCGTCAAAAGGTTGCAGCCTTTCATCGCACAACGCACCAAAGATAAAAATCGTGTAAACGCAGTCACATTACAGCGAACTACACGTACAATAACAATTTACACAGCTGCACTGTACATAGTACATCTAATCTTGCGGTTAGTGATGTGATGATATTTGTCGAGACCATTAGCGGAAGCTGAAGATTATTAGTAGATAGTCACTTTGAATTTAACCCATTCCCGTGCACTGAGCCCCAGTCAAACAGTGTAACTTCTTGACACCGATTTTATAGCCCAGAAGATACAAGTTACAGGAGTGCAATAGTTACAAGAGGGTCCGCACCATAAATGGACCGCCTGCATACTTTCGTCGTAGTATCGTATGGCTTAGCTGCATTACGATTTTATGACACCTTTTGGGTTAATGCACTGCAAACGCACATATACAGATACGAGATACAAGTAATAGAGATGCTGCATCTATAGTAAGGCTTAAAACAATAAACTAAATTACAACAATTACCTCTTTGTGTTTGGAGTAGGGAGACCACATTCACTTTTATCCCAGAAGGTGTAGGTGAACAGTCTCTCTCTCTAGGATTCCGAGTATCTGGAGTAGAAAATGTCAACTTGAGTGTATGATGGTGTGTAACACGAGATGCGAACCAAGTTAAGAGATAAAAATAAACCAGCGTAATATTTTGTTTTGGTTGACTGGCATTGTTATTCTGTTGGTTCATTTTTCTTCTTTTTTTTTTACTTTTACTCTCGAAAAAATAAACAAAATAAAAAAAAAACGTTAAATAAATGAATGAATGGTGATCCAAGCATGTGTGCGCCCGGGTACATTATTCTCGTACGTACGGCAGGTTGCTTATGATGGAACAATAAACGACTTCTTGAAAATAAATCTAAAGAACCACAGCAGCGCATTCATATGGCAAATGTAAATATTCCCCATTAGGGCATTGGGATTTGGACAGACTCTGTGAATATGAGGCAATGTGAAATAAAATATCCACTCCATATTTGTCGAAGAGGTGAGTGGCTTGAATAAATGAGATATTTTGAGCGACAAGTGTTGAGGGTTTTGAAGTTAAGCAGAAAACTACAAATTTAATGAGATACATTTCCCAATGGATACGTATGTATGTATATATTGCTTCAGTAGAAAAATGTGCTGATTTTAAGACATGCCATTTGAATCTAATTGAAGTCTTGGAAGTTATTTGAGTTGAAAAACTTAGCACTTACTACTGAATTGATTTTCTTTTTCCCCAAAGGACTCGATTGAAATAATAAAACTTGCAGTAGGTAGATGTTAAAGAAAAAACAGAAAAGTTACGATGCGAGACAAATCCCATAATAATGGTTTTTAAAATAAAATAAAGAAGGAGATAGAGTTTATAAAAAAGTTTAATTGATCAGCAGTAAATGACTTTTTTACCAGCAAAATAAAATTTGTTGGCTAGTAATTTAATAGTTTTTTTGATCTGCGGAAAAAGTAAATAATTAGCAAACAACGAATTAAGCAGAATTGAGCAGAATTCACAGTAAATCAGCAAATATGTTAATAGATTATAAAGTTATTTGGTCACCGGTTTTTTTTTTTTGAACTAATTTTGTTTTCGTATTATTTTTCTTGAAGCATTGCTTCTTTCTGTTGATCAAAATTTTTCTTGCTGATTTCAAATCTCACTGATTAATTGGACCTAGAAATTTGAAACTTCGCATGGTGGATTCTTTTGGGCCCTAACCAAGGTTTTGGAGAATTCCAACTCTAAGGTGTTAAAGGGCTTAAAAGTTTCTTTAACAAATCGTTGTCACCAATTCAAAATCAGCTTATTCAATTGCCAACAGTGGTGCAGCAGTAGATAGCTTGGTACGGTTGTGTGTGTTTGTTCTTTCATCTGTTTTTTTGGGATTAAATACGGTAGGAGAAGTCGATATTTCTGGGTGTGTATGTAAAGACTAGTTGATGTTTGATCTGTGGCTATTGCGATATTTGTTTTAGGATTTCTCCGTGCAGTTGAGATATGTGTGTGTGCACTGTGTTCATTTGTAAGGAATGGGTGAAACCTCTACAAACCCTCCAATGGGGACATTTTAAGTTAAACGAGATGCGTCAGACGAATCAGAACGAAGTCAGCTAGTGTCGCATATAGATTGCTTCGAAATATTCGATCTCAGTCATATAAAGCATTTTTGAAGACATCTAACTGATGAGGTTACTATGTAGCCACGAGGAATTTGTTTGTTGTTTTTTTTTTTTATAATTTGCACGTGTGAAAGGGGTTATGAATACCCTTATACTAACTTTAGGACACGGGCGTTTTGAGGAAAGGGGCAGAGACAGAGAGAAAGACAGATTGGTGTAGTTGGTTTGAAACTCAGCTGGTATTAAGTTTCAGTGAACTCCAAGCGTGGCTGTCCAGATAACTGGGGAGCTTGTTTGTTTTTGCTTTTTGTCGTTGCTCATGATTCACAGTATTTTTTTCCGTCCTCCTGATGTCATCATCACGATCAAGTTGCATTTTAGCCATTCATGCGAAATAAATAGATGATCATTGACATCAGGATTCGAACCGTGAACCTGTAGCGTGACAAGCGATGATGTTACCACTACACAACGGCCACCCTGTTGAAGAAGGACTTTGAACAAGTACTAGAGCCGCTTAAGTATTTACTTGTTTTTTTCGTAACAGGTTAGGCCAGATTACTCGTAAGCTAGGGGAAGCCTGAGATGCGAATAACTTGATTTTGTTGATATTAGTTTTAGACAAGTATATCCCGTGAGGTTTCCCATCAAAAGGCTTTAACTCTCAAATCCACTGTTGACGATATAAAATCTAGTAGTAGCCACTCTCTTGGATTGAGTCCCTAGAGTGAATTTGATCGATTCCATGCGGTTTGACTCTATTTTCCGATCAGAACGCTTTTTAGTCGTCTCAGCCGCTTTGCACCTGTCATGTGTATCCCGGTGGCCTATAACCCAGCATAGTGATAAATAAATACATATGTATACTAAATCCGAAGATCCCATTGCATTTCCAACTGGAATGGTATTTATGGCGATTCCAAGTTTTTCTACTGAAACATTGCCATCTATATTTAGCACAACATCGTTGTCTTCTAGTACGGTCATTGACAATTAAAACAGAAGCTTCTCGGATTACGCGTACTAAACGCTATAAATTTACCCCAGATTTCCAATCGATCCTTCTAGCGATTCTAGTTTTGTGTTTGACCTCTGAGTAGTAAGTGGTAGGTCCTATAGTTATGTGCAATTAAAACTTTATATTATCGTGGAACATAATGTGTAGTTATCTATTAAACTTTTCTGAAAAATTCCCTAAACAACAAAGGAATCGACACAGCGTTACAGCGTTACAACGTTACAAGGTAAAATACAGAAAGAGACTACTTAATTTCATATTACTAGGATACATATCTCTTATAGAAAATTCACTTCACTATTTCAAATTTCATCAAGAAAATAGCAACTAACTTTGTAACATTTTGATGAATTCCCTTTAAAATACTTCCCTGCACGAAAGGAAACCCTCACTAACCGCATCTACCCGTACTTTTTTAAGCAAAAATTTGACTTTCCATTACCCTCGCCTCATCCGCCCTCTCATCATCATCATCTCAAGGTGAACACTGGCGGCCGCTGTATTTTTTTCTCCAAATGCACTGCACAAGTACGAGTATCCGCATCTATCACAGCCCACGTAGATTATCGACAGGCTGTGTACACTGTACAGACATTTAAATGGCCACTAGGTCTTTGGGTTGGCTCCTTTTTAAGTAATCTGCGCTTGTCACCATTTGTTTTGTGTGTGTTCTTCTTACTCTATTTGCCGGGTGATTAAGTGCAACCTGGTGTGCGATAGTGATCGAGTGGGAAGATAACTGATTATATGTTGTCCACGGGCTAATTTTTCACCGCCATTACTAAGTGGATGTGAAGTGTGCGAAAAGTTGTATCCAACAGATCAATTTTTTTCATAATTTAATCTGTCTTCTCAGTTGCTCCTGGTGTTGTGTATTTATTTTTTTTTCCGTCGTCATCTTCTCTGTATCACATGTGATTTTTCATGTCCAATTTTATCTAGGATATCTAGATACAAATCGATTTTTCATGTCAATTCAATCTCTTCATTTCTCTCGTTTTGAAATTTTTTTTTTTTTGTCGATTTTTCTTTCGCTGGATCGTGTGTGGGGATTATTATTAAATTTCAATAATAAAAGGAATCACAAAAGAAAAAGTTGCTTACACCACGAAGAGAGAGGAAAAATAGACACTAAATATAGGTCGAATTTCCTTCTCCAAATCAGGATAGATACAGGTTCATCGAGGTTATCTGTCGGATATGAGATTTTTTATTGGCTGCCGAATGTGATCAGCCCACAGAATTTGAGATAGTTGTATGCCACCTTGTCAGACGGTGTTGATTTCATGTGGGGACTGTAGTAGATACTTTTTTTTATCTGCGTATTCATGGGGATCATTGAACCTGTGCCGAATTGGCATGGCAAGGACTGTGCGCTTACAATCAATTATTATTTAACGTAATTAATTAGTTGATAAATTGTAATTTAATAAACAACTTTGGACATAATCAAAATGGTTATCTTGAACCGATAAGCCGCAACGGAGGCTGTCGCTACATCAGTAGTTACGACTGCATGTACCAAATGCATTGGGTGGAAAGTATTTAGTTGCGCCAATTTGATTAATGAATACGAGATGCAGCACTAGCATCATTGACTCTGAACAAAAAAAAAAAAAAAAAATAATTGAATGAAAATGTGAGGAATGCGAAAGCGCGATTAAAATTAATTAAAGTGAAATTTTTAGCCAACCGAATAAATTGTTGTGATTTGATTTTCTCGTGCAATTTTTTTTTTTTCACCAACTCCCCTCTGGAGTTGGTGGTGTGGCTAACTGGCGGAAAGAGAGAGTGAATATGTGCTGCGTCAACCCATTGGATGTAGGATATTTTGTTGCCCTTGCAAGTGCAATCGTGTGCACACTGACAAGAAAACTAGGTTAACGTTCGAGTACGATTAGCACGGACACCCACTGACAGATTTTATTAGTAAAAAGTGATGAACGGAATAATGGTAAACGATGAACCCCAAAAATGTATTGACAACGTTTCTGATGTGACATTGGGTTTCCTTTGATGTTAAAAATGCACAAATGTGGGGATATGCTGGTACATATTATACATACGTATATGTAGGCATGTAAATGCGAATGATAAATGGCAAGAGAATAATTAAAGTTGCCTTTTTTATTTAATTTTTTAACAATAAAATTCTGGGTTTTGTTGTCATACATTATCTTTATTACATGTACGCAAATGTCATGGCAATTATTTACCAGAAATGTTTTTTTTTTTTTTTTCTTTACGACATGACAAGTGGGTTAAAGTTATACTTGTGACCCGAAATTGTGAAAGTGCCTACTTAATGCAAATAAAGTTATTTAAATTTAAATTTTATTTTATACTCAATTTGTTTTCGTGTACTTGTCGAATTTATCTACGTCAGTGGTTAGTGACAGCCACTCCAGGTGGTGAACCCAAAGTGTTTGCTTCAAGGGAGATTGCGATCTAAGCATATTAACTTTTAGTCTTGTCATGAGCAGCTTATTATTATTACATAATAACTTTTAAGCGGATCTTGCTATCTAAAGGAGTCATCAGCTTAGCCCTGGATTTTTCCAGAGATCCTCCCTGATCTCGATTCCCCGTGCCAACGCTAGCATTTGCTTGATGGCTATCTGGCTAATATTCCCGATTTCCTACCAATAGTAAGCTGTGAGCCGCAGTCTCCACAACCTCCAAGGATATTTTTTCCACAACTCTCATTTTTTTTTTTATATAATACCTACCTAAAGTTACGCAGTAGGTATGGCTCTATACATTTGAGCTTTACTAGTTTCATTCATACAACTTCTTTCATCGCGTATATTGAGCATACTTGACATTAGTGATATTCCCCAACTCTATGCACTGAAGGTGAGTATATACCTTACGCATCGTCTATTGAACGTGATAAAATCGTGTTAGCCCGGCATCCAAGTATACTTAACTTTCCTGGAGACAGATCACCATTCTTCTTCTTCTTACGGCGAAGTTATGATCCGGAGTAGAAGGATCACAACCCTCCCACTTTACTGCATCCCTACTGGTCCGCCTGTGGGGTTTGCCGGTTTGACCTCAGAAAGTACCGCCAGGCTTCCCGGTTTCGGATCACTTCGTCACTGAGGCCAATCGAATGCAGGTGTTTTTGCATTTGTGTGATCCAGTTGTTGACAGATCACCATTATTTTCATATAAGGCAGTCGTCAGAGATTTGAATTCGGAAATAATTTCCATAAGCTGGCAGGCGCCTTTGTATGATATATTTTTGTACTTTTTATTAAATACTAGCTGACCCGCCCAGCTTCGCCCGTGTGCTTAATTTAATTTTATCAATTCATAGCTGGCTCTCGGTCTTCTTCGTTCGCCCCATACAAATCAAAGTAGTATATTATCTTTCACCTATCTTTGAATTTGCTAAATTCCTTATAATTGGTCAATGTTTTCAGAGCAGAGCGTCGTGTTTAGCTGTCCATAATTATTCTGAGAGAAATTACCAAATTAGCAAAGCAAACCACATCGAAATCGATTCATCCGTCCTTAAGTTATACGGCCACAACGCAAAAAACGTCAGCAACATATGTACGAGAGATGTAGATAGAACCTTTACGTAAGTTACAGCAGCATTGTCATTCCAAAGCACACATTTGTGGAAAATTAAAAACTAATTAGAAAGAATAAGTCCAACCTGATTCCAGAGTTCGCAACCCTTAGATTTTGCAGCAGCATCGCTGGTAACTCTTGGTGTTGTTTGAGTGGATAATGCACACCTTTCCTAGAGTTGTCTATTTCTCCTTGTGTAACTTCTTTCTTGTGAATTTGTTCTTATATGAAATAAAATAGTGAGCCTTAGAGCAAAGCATTATCGTCTTTTTCGCATAACACGTAAAGACCAAGATCTGAGTAGAATTGCTAATCTCATACGCCAAATTGTCAGAGGTGAAATAAACTCGCTAACCATTTGACGCCTTAATTTACGTTTTCTGTGCTCTGTTTCCTTTTTTCTGGTTCAATGTCACTGTGAACGAGAGGGCCTGACTTTTAAGCTTAAGGTTACTCTGTACTAATCATTTTTCACAAAAGCCTACACATGTAATGCCCTCGTAGCATCTCTCTTATCCCAACTTGTGTGATATTAAATTGTTTCCATTGAAGTGCAAAAGGTGAATAATGTGTCATGGCTTCGATAAAACATATTATAAAACTGACTATTATCATTAAATTTTCATCGCTTACATCATCTCCTTTTAAAGTTGTCGATGTCATATTTATTTGTTATGATATATAGTAGTGAAAATAAATCTAAAGAGTCTGACGTATTTATTTAGGTTAATTGTTAGATGAAGTTGTAATACCAGATATTTTTTTCTTATAGAATATAAGGTGCCAATAAAACTGCATTTTCTATCATCAAGTTATCAACATATTTTCTAGAGAAAAAAAATATATATAGCACTCGTAAAATTTATGTTGAACTTAAAGTGCACTGTAGTCCATAAAACACGTCAATAAAAATTCGAAAACTGCGCTGAAAGAAAAACTTGACGGTGTAAACAAGCAAATGCAAATGTGCACAAAAAGGAAAAAGAAAAAAGATTCCAACACGATAATTTCATTTCCAAACTTTTGCATAACGAACTCAAGGGGCGTACGAATGGTCTATACGGCCTATTCCAACACACCACCTACACGTGTTGTAACCTAATTTCTGTCATTTTATTCTATTTACCCGAAAGTTTCCACAAGTAAGTATCAGCATCCTCATTGCGCCCATCTCTCAGTGTGAAATACTTAAATTTTAATGAACGACTTCTTCTGCTTCAACCTGATTTTTGTTGCACTAGTTTGCTTGGTTTTTTTCTTTTTCATTTTTTCGAGAATTCTTGTGAAGTTTTTGAGCAAATTTCATGCTAAATTAGAGAGATAGGTAGGTATCAGATACGAGTACAGACGATAGAAGAGGCTGCAATTTGTAAATCTTCCTTCGATACTAATTACTCCACACACATTGATTGGTTTACTCTGATTTATGGCTCATTTCAGTGAGGCAAGTGAAGAAAAAAAAAAACATCCGTGTATGCAGAAGCCATGAACGACGTGTGGGAAACAAGGAATCTAGGCCATTTCACATCTAATCTGCAGTGAATTTCGTAAAATTCCTTCGCATCACCAAGCAGCATACCAGCGGAGACGGTGCAGGAAGTGAATTTTATGGCATTTTTGGGGTGAAAATGTATATTGAAATGTTTCTCCCTTTACGTACATATCTCGTAACAACGATATAAACAAAATGCAAATCAAAAAATTGGGTTGTTTATGGGTTTTACTTTTCCTACAAATCGATCAAAAGCCCGCCGATATGCGCTTATGGGGATATTTTACACCTTTGGATAATAAAAAAGCATAAAAACACAAGGCGTAGGCGTTGAAATGACGATCGATGCAATCGCGTAATGTAAACAACGCATTTGATTTGGAATTCCTTGTTTTATTTGTTTTCAATGCATCCATGAATGGCTTGGAAACATATGGCTCTTCGAGAAAATTACATGTGGTGTTTTACTACGTCGGTCGTATAGAGAAATATTTCATTGGGAAATAATCGCTATAGATCCGGTTGCTTAACAGGCTTCCGGTCCTGGTTTAAGAATAGTCTGGACGATGTTAATTTGATAAAGCTTATTGGTTAAATCATGTGGTCTGTTTTTAAAAACCCATCTGATTGGAGCGCTATTATCTGGTTTTTTTTTCTATAGGTTTGACGAGCTCGTTCGCACGGATTAGAAATATCTTTATGTTAAATGCTAGCAAATGTACATTTTGCTACATAATAGAAATTGTCACGATCAGTAAACCGGAGGAGTGACTGATACCTACTAGCATTTTTAAAACAGATCGTCGTCTAAATGTAGCTTTTATGTAGTTAACAAGTTGAAATGGAAAATTACAGACTTAAGGTGCAGAAAACTTTTATGGAACTACCACGCTCTCTAATCCATTCAGAACACATCCACTGAATAATGCTAAATACACGAATCTCAGGAGATGCAAGTTCCTCAGGTCATGAGGGAAGCAGTTGTAGAGCGGATTGAGTAACAGAAAGTTTTTTTGGTATTATGACTAAAAATAGATATAAATCTCGTATTACCGTAAGCTACATAGTATTGGTATTGCAGTTGTTGATAAGCCTAATAATCATCCTGGTAAGCAACATACACGTAAACTTACAATTGGTCTTTTGAACTTTGATTGTAAACTCTTCGGTTGCAGAACTTGCAATTCGTGTATCTTAAAGCTGACGTTTGCACTTAGCTGCTCGTGACTTTTGCCAAACGTAGCATATCGGTAAGGTTGCTTGTTGTTTACAGCGAAAGCTGGGCTTTCAGGTATGAAATCCTCAAATGCTTAATCTTCCTCGGGCCAACTCCCACAAACCTTTCCGTGTCCGATGGTTTTCAGATGATTGTTTTCTTTTTAATGAAATATTACCCATAAAGTATCCCAATATGATCCTCAAGTTACTTCTTCGTAAGCTTAAAAAGTAAAAATAAATAAATAAAAGATTTGACGCTAATAAGGCCTGGCCTAGCTTCTCGCAGTCATTCCTGCTGTGCGACAGGTGTATGGTTGGGACCCACGACAATTGCATGAGAGAAAAGCTCATTATAATTTAACTCTCGGATGTTTGTCAGATTCGTTCGCGAAAGGTGGGACCGTCAACAATTTTTTTTTTTTTTTGTATTTTCTGAAACTCGATCACGCAGATAACCACTGAACCACAGAAGTTTAGTTTTTCTTTCCCTTAAGGCGGTTACTAACATTTTCGTCTGTCAGAATGAGTAGTCGAAACTCAGACTAGCATTACAAAGTTATGTTGTCCAAATCGGTTTAGGCTTTTGACAGCTTTGTTCACAATTATTGAGGTAATTCGATTGGTTGAACAGGCTTTAAGCATCACTTGGCTATGAGAGCATATATAAATTAATTTTCACTTGCACATTTTCTTTAGTGCAATGCTTGGCGATAGTTATAGACTTATCTACATAGTGGAATTGACTATCCGATTCGACTATATTCAACAGTAACTGACTGCATTGCATCATTATAGTCACAGCTTAGTTTTTATTTATACAGAGCACATGACAAATTATTTTCAGCTTTTACTTTCTGTCCTTATATACTAAAGGCTTTTGTCTCGGCCGTATATCTCGTAGTATAGTTAAAATGTTTGTGGTAAGACGTTATTGTCCCCAGAAATCCTTCACATTCAGTGTTGAATATAATGCGTCTATGCATTCAATGTATACTCGTAGATATATGTAATATCACTTCAGGTATGAAATTTTATCTGCTTGTTCTTCCGCAAACTTGCACGTTCATCGAATAAACCCGCATTAGTGACCATCATTAATTAACTAATGCATTTTTGAACTTATCGATTAGTTAAATATAATACATAAGCCATAAAGAAACCAAAAGATACGTTAACGACATCATGGGTGTCCTTACATGTTATCTTTCTGACATTTTAAATCCTCAAAAAAATTCCTGGTATAAGACAAAGCTAAAGAGCAAATCTAACTGGGAAAAAATCAAAAGATTATTCTATCTTTCATTTCTTTGAAAGGGAGATTTATACCGAACGTATGGCTAATAGCATTGACTGCCATCATCGTCATTGTATATTAGCTACTTGTGCAATTTGCCTTTGAAGGACACACGTTTGTTGAAAATCTGTCTCATGTTGTAACAAATTTAATAAAAAAAAAAATTCTTAAGAAATCTCAGACATGGTAGAATTGATGCCGGACACATGTTGTCCTCTACATCGTTTCAGATTAATGTTACTGTGGATAAAATAAATTATGACAGCGGGAAATTTGCTCATTCAGTTGATCCCATCATCTGATGGCTTGTTAGTTGCGGCACGTGTTGCACTTACATACATGTGCAAACATATATGAAAATGAATAACATTTTGATGACTATTAAAATGCAGATTTGATGAATTTCAAACAATCTTTTAAATTAAATGTCTCTCGAGAATAATTTCAGAAAGTTGCTTGGATAAGAGACATTTTTTCGATGTACGAGTATATACAATAAAAAAACCTTTTTTTTTGGAATATTTGCACTGAAAAGTGATTTACATTTAATTCGGGTTAAAGTCGGACAGAAAAATTTATATCGTAATAATTTGTTCGTAGGACGCACCGTTTTTGAAGTATACACAATCAAACCCTATTTTTTTATTTTTTTCGGGATAAAGTCTGACATTTTGGAAGACTGTGTAGCTACACTTTTCTAAAATCAAAAAGAATTGGGTGTCTATCTTGTAGAGTATTTCGAAACCTAAAATATCAATCGTAATAATATTTCTCGTTGGAGGCACCGTTTGCGAGATATTCGCACTGAACAACGATTTTTAGTGTTCCGCACCAGAATGGTAAACACGGAACACTGTATGTTCGTCAGTCCGTGCATCTGTCACACGCCTGTAACTATTGAACCGATCGACCTAGGGAGCTGACAGTTTCAGCTGAAACCTAGGGAGCTGGAAATTTGTAAAAAAATATTTTTGTGAGGTGACTTTGGAGGCATAATGTACTCCAAGAAAAATAAATATTTTTGAACCCCATTATATCAAATTAAAGCTAAACTTTCAAAGAGTCCAAAAATATAAAAAAATATGATATATTGTAGTTTCTGAACAAAAAAACTCAATAACCTTGGCATATCCCCCCTCGCGATGTCCCCTCTTCCTTTATCCCCGAAAATATTAATGGGAATAATTTGAAAAAATCGGGAGCTTGTCGATCTATGAGGAGGTAAGACGAACATTATAATAACATGGGGTGAAGTCACCCAACCACATCTTACCCCGTCTTCATCCCATTTTGATGGTTTTCAGATGGAACGTATCTACTCGCACGTGTTTGGCATAACTTAAAAGTCAAATTGAGTATAAGAAGGATGGTTGGATAAAGATTTCAAGTGGAACGACTAACGTAAGCCTATATGTCAAATTTTATCGAAATCCAATCAGGAATTCTTGAGTTGGACTGCCACTCACACATGATCCGATTTTAACAGTTTTTAGAAAATTGTCTTATGTATCAGGATATACTCGTACATACTTACAAATTAAATTTCATCAAAATGTTTTTAGAGGTTCTCGAGCGAGCCGTGTGGACACCATACAGTTACATGGTACGGGACACTATCCGTGCGAAAGTTTGGTGAAAAGTCTAATATTTTGGAAGATGGCGTTCCTTCAATTTTCGAAAATTTTAAAAAAATTCAGCATCTTGTAGAAAATTTCAAAACCTAAAATTAATTTTGTTCGTAGGACGCAATTTTATTCGTAGGACGCATCGCTTTCGAGATATTCGCGCTGTAGAACGTTTTTGCCATAGCTCCGATAAAATGGGCATTTTGGAAAATTTAATTTTTAAACATTCAAAAAAATTCTCTACTTGTACTTAAACTGGAAATGGCGGCAAAATAGTATGTGACGAAACTTAAACAAATCGTCAGGTACAAGTGGGGCTTTGCGCTTCGTTCCATACCGTTATTTTAACTGCATCCAAATTTTGTTTTCTCATTAATTCTCAGAAAAGCAGTATTTGAAAGGATTATGACAAATGTCGCAATGCCACAGATTTTTTTAAAGTTTTTTTTGATCAATAAATTATCAGGAAAAAAAATATTTTTTTATACATCCGTATATACATACATATATTTGAACCCTTTACCTCCCAATATTTTATTTTTTTTTTCAATATTTATACGTATGTATTTCACGACAAGCGTGTGACAGATTCACGAATAAACAGACCCAGTTTGAATCTACTAGTGTGCCGTTGTATACCATTCTGGTACGGAATACTAAACAAAATGTTTGCAATTTCGCCATTTCTCAACCGAATTAATTACCTATGGGAGTTTTACTTTAGGCAAACATTTGTTGTGCACAATTCATTTCTCTATACTCTTAAAAGCAACTTACGAGTACCTGTGTATATGTATGTTAGCAAAAACACACACACACTCCATGTTAACCGTATCCTGAGATGAGCACGTGCCATTCCGCGATTTTTTTTTTTTTTGTTCATTCCCTTGCAATGAAAACAAATGCATTGTGGAAGAGTTTTTACTTTAGAGTTAAGTAATTAAACGTTTACGTGAAAATTTTTGAAACGGTGTTGAAAGAACATTTTTCTTACCCCAATTATGATATTGTACATTCGACTAGTCTGTCAGCTTCGATAAAAGATATTCGGTCTTTTTGATCGGTTGACCCATTAATTGGTTACGGCGGTCACATTGACTGCTAAAGTCGCTCTTATAAAGTCGTATTTAAAAGTTCATAACCGAGTGATAGTAATTATAGATTAAATACTGCTCATATACGGAGTACAACCTTGTGAAAGTAAACATGAAATGTGGTCAAGGTTCTGAACGCATTCTGAACAATGTGATAAGACTTTTTCAATGATGTCACTTTTGTTTCTTGTTCTACTTCAGCCTTTTTAAACAAAGAATATCTTAATCTATATTCCCTAAAGTCAGTTCTAAAATCTGAACTCTGTTAAACAATATTGTGCTTCCTCCAGTTGTATGTAAGAAAAAAAAAAAAATTATATTCCACAAATGTGCATTTAATTTCATACACCCAATGAATTTCCACCTACGTGAAGGATGTATTCAAATTCCTGAAATTCCAGAAATTATGTAAATTTCTACAAAAGTGATTCATAAGCAAGACCATTCGTAGAAAATAAATCCATCTACAGTCTACACAAACACACGTACGTACTCTCTTCTGTTGATGCTGACCTTTTCATTGTGCTATGTGCGCTATCCAATTTTATGGAAACTCACTTGGAAATTTATACCCGGATGAATTGCCAGAGTTCATATTTACCCTACCAGATACTGCCTTGGCCATGGACTCTACCATGTACTCCAGTTTTAATTACACAACGTTGAACTAGGCCATTTTTTTTTTTCTTTTTGCTTTTGTATTTCTTTTTTTTTTTTTGTGTACTCTTTTTAAATAACGAAAAGAAAAATTGTGTGCGAAAAGAAAGAACAATCAGGCAAACAGTTTTTTGTTACTGCTGGGCGGACAAATAATTTATTTGCATTTTTTAACCCGTAGGTATCCACCTCCACAGTTACTTGCTGGCGGACCCACCTCATAGCGTTTTACTTTTTTGTATCGGATGTAGGGTAATTTACATGTTCCTGAGATTGTGCTTGGTGCGCCTGCCACCTTCTCCAATAAAGGGAAACCAACACTTGCCTTCTAGAAAGCGAATGAGATAGAACAAAATGTTACATAAAAGTTCAACACTTAACGCCATCTCGTCTGGTCGAGTTTATAATAAGTTGCCAACCATCATGTTGATTACTTGCAACAAGTTTTCGCACCAAGAAATTGCATTATGAATGACTAATGAGAGCTGTCTACTTGCGGGAATAGTTGAGTGATAACCAAAGTGTCAGCGTGGGGGCTGTGAACACGTAGTCGGTTGAAGTAACTCCCAAAAGAACCTTCAAGGCGACCTGCTACTATGCTGCTTGATGATCTTTATGAAGAGATGAATGTTTGTACCACTTTGGAATGTAAATTTGTTGCAAGGAGCTTTGGAAACTTTTTTTCCTATAAAGTTGCAATGTACATAGAAAACAACTTATCGACGACGGTAATGATTGGATGTGGGAGGAATTTGCCAGTTTTGGATAGCTGGAGCTGTTCTTTTTTTTTACGGCTGAGAAGGTTCCATTACGTGGGACATTTGGCATTAAATTAATTTATCACTGTCCCCAACTGAATGTTGAATCATACTCTAGGCATTGATAAATCGATTTAATTTTATATGGCAAAGAGCAATTATTATTTAATGAACACGTTGTCACGTTAATTGGTTGACATTTCCTTTTGCACGTGTACTCGTAGTTGTATGAAACACAGATTTTTTTTAAATTATTTATATCCAAAGCAAGGCTGGAGTAGAAATCAGAAATAGAAATGATTTTGCTAAGAGGTATAGGTGGCAACTTTTAAAATTCGATTCCTTTTAGAAATCCTATGACTAGTAGAATTTGACAGCTGTTGAGTTAAATTAATTATTTTGTTCTGCCACAAGGAATTGTTTGCTAAACATTGTTTGATTGTCTAGCGCTTTTTCTAACTAATCTTCTTTATAGTAGATCTGTTTATATTCTCTCGTAGGTATAGTTCGATACATCTAAATAAGTACTTCAGCTTAAAGACATAATTGAATTGACAGACTTGTCCCTAGGTGATATAACTTGCTGTGACTGTCATTGTATCTACCACACATGAGAATCATGAGGAAGTCGAAGACTTGAAAGTGAAGGCCAATTTTTAATAGATAGTATGTCTAATTCCATGCAGTTAATTTTTTTTTATCGCAATGCACATTCATACCGTCATTGAGCCTGCTCCCTATTGACATTGTCGAAAGTACGAGTATTTTCAAAATCGATCTATATGATAATCCGCAATGTGTTGATACTTGTACTTAATAATTTAGTTCGGAAATGTGTAAATGTATGTCAAAACACAAAAATCTTGGATGCTTGCGTCATTCTCACCCTCCTAAGTGGATGCCTTGATGGTGATAGTGATCTTATTTTTTACTGGGAATTGTGGTGTATACGATTCGTCAGAAAACTCAATCTTGTTTGGGAGAATATCAGCGGAGAATGCATACTCGTAGTTAAAATCATGGGGGAATGCTTCTTCCATCGTTTCATCCTAAATAATTAAGAAACCGTTTAAATCTTTCATCTTTCTGTAGCCAGAGCGTTCGCACTCCAATACTCTTGAATGACATTCAGCTGCTAATTGTTTGTAAAATTTGAGCTTCTCAGTTAGAGCTTCTCATTTAGAATTTAACGCTAGTTTGTTGACGTTAAGCTTTCGAGTGATGTGTGTCCTCGAACGGATACAGCACTAATTTCAATGTAAACTATCATAAAATAGTAATCATGCACGGGAAAATTTCTAAAACGTCGCCGATTGTCAGATGATTAATTTGATCTCCGTTCTTTTTTTTCGGAAACATAAGATGCATCATACGCCGTTCTTATTTCATCCGCCTTTTGTCGTACCTAGAGTGCAAAACTCTAATTCAATACAATGTTTTTATAGAAAATATACAACATTTCAACACCATTAACGAACGTAGCGAAATACAAGTGACCACTCGACCAGTTAAATGTCATCCTCGTATAGTCTTAAGATGCCGACAAATATCTAAATTCTTCAGCAGGAAAAATTATGCGAACTTCAAAGTAGAAACACAATGTAACGCTCGCGCGGTCGCGCTGTGACAGAATGAGTAGAATCAATGGGATCTTATGGGGTAACACCAAATGCGACCTCAGGTGTTTGGTCGGTTTTTGATCGTAAATATCGTAAGCGCCACCTCGACGTCAGAGTAGAGCTACTCTCTACTATTGTCGCGCTTTTTGAGAGCTCACAGCTGTTTTGGATTGACATTATTCTTTGACTTGTTCAATTTTAGCAACAAGGGAAGTCATGGTGTAAGAAATTTTAATTGCTAATTAATGTGTCCTGAACACAATTTAATTATGTTAGAGTATGCAGAGGTGTTTAGTCATATTTTTTTATTTTCTTATTCATACACATTTGTTTGCGAAGTTTTTTCTTAAATTTGCGTTTCCTAATCAAACCATAAAAATAAAAAGAGAACGAGTACATTTCTACTCTTCTTTCTGCCACGAAATCGTGTGTGGGAAATTTAAGGGAACAGAACATAATCCTGTCATATTCCTAACCTCTCAAAGCCCGACCGTTTTGAAGCCACATTTAGTGTTGCAATTTTTGAGGTCGGGCGTTTTGACAAATATTATCGTAAGTCGGTAGAAATGCTGTCACATTGTGCCACATTGTATTTTGCTCATCAACCTTCAAATGCAAATATCTCGAAAATGGTAAGTCATACGAGAAAAATTACGAAGATCGAAATTTTAGATTTTGAAATTCTCTACAACATGTATGCCGAATTTTTAAAAATTTAAATACACAGTTCTCCAAATGCCACACTTCAGCCTTCGGGGAAACCTATTATGAATATTTGTTTTTAAGTGGAAATGTGTCGGATTTTTTTTTTTCTAATTCAAACTCACGACTTTACGTTACGAGTTGCCACTGATCTGTGAACATACTTTTTTTTATATGTACGAGGGGCGGCTGATAAGTTCGCGGCCTAAGGCATTAAGTGAAAGAAGAGATCCAATTATAAAATTTTATTTCTCAATATAATCTCCCTCGAGTGAAATGCATTTCTCACATTGGGCATATAGTGCCTTAATACCATCGAAAAAATATTCTTTTTTTTTGCCTTCAAAATGACTTTCTACGGCCGCCTTGATCTCATTTTCATTTGCAAATTCCCAACCTCGTAACTCCTTTTTTAAATTGGAAAAAAGGAAAAGTCGCTTGGCGCCAAGTCTCGCCTGTAGGGTGGGTGGTCTATCGTTGGAAAACATGTGTCTTTTAAGGCCTGTCTCGAAACTCGCAACGTGTAAACAGGCGCGTTATCCTGGAAAAACAGCATTTTCGGTATCCAGTGCGCTTAAATTATTGTCATGTTTAAATGCTCGTGCAAAATTTCTCCAATTCGTTCTTGGCTGATGTGCAACTCGTCCGCACATTTGTACTTTTCTGTCGGCCAGAACTAATTTTTCAACTTTTCCGACGTTTTCTTCAGTGACCACTGACACAGGACGCGCTGGGTGGGGGTCGTCTTTACAGCTCTCTCGCCCTTGTTGAAATAAGCGAACCCATGGTATATGAAGGCCCAGAATCCTGAAGAGTCGATGACATGTAAGAAAGGAAATTTCTTTATTCGATTTTCCTTTTTTCATGAGGTACTTTATCACAGCGCGATGCTCAAAATTGCGAGAATTTCCTATTTCGGCTGACATGGTGATAATACCAAAATGAGATTATTATTAAAACGAGGTGATATTTATACTACTAAAGAGTGCCACAGTTAGTGCTATCACAAATGAGGAGATGACTCAGTGTTGAGTATCTCTGGCTACGAACTTTTCAGCTGCCCCTCGTATTCCCCACTTTCTGAGTGAATGAGTCACCGAAATCGTTTGACAGTTGAAATCATTCAATTACTAACTATCGATAGTCGAAATCGATAGTGGCCAATACTAGTTTCCAACCATACAGTCGAAACCTGCTCTAGTTTTACAAAGTAAGTAGCAAACGCCTATCGATTTCAGCAAAGTCATAAAGTTCTTTTTTTTTTTTTGGTAAATATTTTACCATGGCTATATCGAAACATTTATTCGCGTTTGAGTGTCAGTTCCGTAGGAATACATGCCAAAAACGTACTTCCTCTTCTGCGTTATTCAATTACGTCATCAGATCTCTAAAATAGTCATCACAGAAACACGTTAACAAGAAGCCTTCCGCAATATGTACATATGTACATACATTCATGTAGATATCCACGATAGGCAGAAATTCTAATCCTCCACCAGCGTACTGGTACCGGAATTCAAAATTGCCACAAAATTGATATACATAACCGCCGGTATTCTATTTCTATATTTAAATAGAATTTGTAAACAAACAAAAAAGGCATGATATACATACGTACCTCCACTCGTAAGATAGATCACATTTTAATTAAAAATCCCACGTTAAATTAATCAATAAATTTAAATTTAAATAATCCACAATTAATAATGCCACACAACGGTTCCTTACTATAAATTGTCTCAAAAATAAACCCTATCATAAACTTTGATTCTAAACAAAGTACAAAACCCTTAATTAAACAGAAATTTAAACACCCACACATGAAAGTTTTAATAACTAATTTCATTTGTTTTTTTTTTTTTTTTTTGTTCGGGGGTATCCATGTGTTGAAGTTTTCCCACTTTAAACCGAAGATACATAAATTTGATGGACCCCCAACTGCTTTAAAATTGTCACTTTGAGATAGTCAAGTGCCTCAAGCGGAAGGATGACGGTTGTATATCATAAGGTCTCCCCATTTCCTACATCATCCGGGGGAAACCAACTTCCAGATAACTTAACGCATCACACACATTACTTTAACGTTATGGTATGATGATGAATTAATATTTCGTCGGCATCTGGGTACCATGACGAAAATGGTGGTATTATTGTTGTTGTTCAAGCTTCCATCTAAAGAAGATTACAAAGTTCTCAATTTAAGTGGCAGCAAGTGTTTTTCTCTGGGGCGGCACACAACAACTGATATTTATTACATTCTCTCCGATGAATTGTGATTCTTTGTCGAAATTAATTGGAGATAGATAGCCAATCACATCCTATTTGGGATGAGGTAATGGAGCTTAAAAAAAACTAGTTTTTTTTTTTGCCGATTTTGATTTTATTATTTGCGTCAGGTTTTTCATTAGCTGGAGTGCGGAAGTCTTTGTCAAAATATCTTGCAGATTATTTATTTACATTTCGCATTGCTTCCCACATACGAGTACATATACATACGGCTAAGAATCGCATTTGAATGATTATTTGGGAGACACGAATTCTTGTAAGGAAATGTCCATATCAGCGTGACCAAGTGATCGTGAAGTAATGTTTGTACCACGAAATTGTATTTAGATTCGATTCAGAGAGGGATTAACAATTATGGTGCGTAGCGTACTATTGTTCGCACTATTTGATCATATTTTATCGTGTGGTTTAATTTAGATTTTACGGCATCAAGGAAGTAAATAAATTTTGTTGTGGCATACGCCGTGACAACAAATTTCCAAAAATGTGATTGTCCTTCATTTTAAACCACATTCTGGGTAGAGGCATGACCAAAGTCAGGATGAGCTATCCGATGTCCAACATTCCAGAATTCACATTGCAATCCCAAGTAAATAAACAAAAATAAAATATTTTCGCGCTAAGATAGACCAGTCTAGAAGATAGACCAGTCCAGTCATTAGTAGGGACCTACAGTTTTATGCCGTTTTCGAAGGGCTCATTTTCTTCTCATGACAATTTTACTCAGATGTTTGTCAGACTTTCGCGAGAGGTGGGACTTGTAAGTACCTCGAGTCCCCCGCTTAGTGATCGCGCACTTAACCACTGTAAGTAAGGACGCGGATATTCTCGCGATTAAAGCACTCAAAACAAACAAGGTCGCAAGCCTAGAAGATGTTGTCGCAGAGCTCTACAAAACTTTGCTAACAACATCGGCAGACTAAGCACTCACAGAAAATTCTCAGAACACTAAAAGACTGGAAAAACTGATCCGAACACTTGTCAACAGAAAAGTTTCGTGCTACATACTCGTAGGTAGGTGTAGGCTGCCAGAGTAATTTGAGATGTGTCTTTGCAATGTTGCGTACTATCGCCTCTACTAATTTTGGTTGTGATCAGTGCCGTGCTTCGGAGCGATTTGTTAGTGCAAAGCAGTGTAATCCAAAGGAGTCTTGTATTTTATTTTAAACGCCTCTACTGCCAGTGGTGTTTGCTACCTTTCACTTAGAATTTAAATTGGATTGCACCAAATGTATATTAGCTTGCAAATCTTTTCAAACTTATCAGTCTAACTGACAACCCATTAAGCTCACAATTAAACATTACTAGACAGCTTGTCGAGAGTGTGCACAATTTCCATTAATCAGAAGAAAAGAGGTATCTATGATCTGTATCTGTAAGGATCAAGTCAGACATTGCAACTGGGATACTTAGTTAACTGCGTGGTCTCCTATAGGCCAGTGACCAGTAGTGATCGCTGTTAATCTGGTGACGTCTTTACGCGTTCTATTTAGGAAGTCGGTTGTTTTAATTTTGTTGTAGGCTGGCCACATCCTTCTGGATATGACACAGTTTGTCCATCTGAAGTTGGCTTTTTAAGGAATATTGAGGAGATTTCTGCCTTGACCGTTCCAAGCGGAACGTGGACTGATTCCGCAAGTGAGCGTTGGAGGGCTGAGCCTTGCCTGGCCAGTTCATCAGCAAGTTCGTTTTCACAAAAGTTTTCACAAACGTTACTATGTCCTGGAACCCAGATCAGGGTTACTTTGAATTGTCCATCTAGCGAGGCTAGCTCATTTCGGCATTCTAACACTAGTTTAGAGGATATACTCGCAGTTACCGAGGCGATGTGTATGGGAATCTTTTTTCTTGGCGTTATATTTGTTTGTAATTTGATCTAGGGACAGGCTTCGCGGATAGCGAGTAATTCCACCTGGAAAACACTGGCATTATCTGGAAGTCTATAGGATTTTGAGATGTTTAAGGATTCGGAAAAGACACCCGCACCAACACCGCAGTCCATTTTTGAACCGTCTGTGTAGATTGTTACGTCATAATCCTTAATCACCTGCCCATCTTGCCATTCTGATCTTGTGGAGAATTGTACGTCGAAACGTTTTGTGAAATTCTTTTTGCGGATAATGTAATCTGTTGGGGGCGATACGAGTTCTCTCGGTAGAGAGTGCAGTATATTATTATGCCCTTAGGGTTTCGCAGTCCAGCACCCAGATTCTCTGAGTCTGATCGCGCTTTGTGCTATAATGTTTGTTATGTGTAGGTCTAGAGGTAAAAGATGCAGAAGAACTGTTAGAGCATTTGACGGGGTAGACCGTAGAGCACCTGTAGTACCTATGCATGCTGTTCTTTGTACCTTGTTAAGTTTGGTAATATTATAGGCCACCATACCCATATGTAAGAATCGTTCGTACCACGGCTGTGTACATCCATAGGGTAAATTTTGATTGCAGGCCCCATTTTTGTTCAACAAACAAAAATGTTTTCTACATCATAATTTCTTGGAACTCCCACTTTCATTTAATATGTCATATGATGGAGTGTAAAGTTTTTTTTGTTCTTAGGATGCACTAGGACCCTAAAAGTGCCGGCAACATTTTTTTTTATTTATTTATTTTCGATTCACCACGTGCACAATGTCAGCGCGGTTCAAAAGTTACAGGCGTGTAACATACTGACGGACAGACAGACACCTTGTTGAATCCATTAGTGTTCCGTTTTATACCATTCTGGCACAGAATACTAAAAAGCTAGTAAGAGTTGAGACACATTGCCAGAAATCGAACACCATGATTAGAGGTAAATCCAGTGTACTCGTATGTCCGAAGAACAAATGGGAGAGAACACACAACGTATCTTCAATGAGCTATTTATACCTAGTTGTGGGTGTATTATGAAATGCTTAACAGACACTTTAACCAAATAAAAAACTGTGCAAGAAGTTGACCCCAAGTTCAAGATTGTAGAAAATCGAAAAGTAAAATCTATGCTACTTCATTTAACAAAGTCCAAACCATTAAAGCTTTTTGCCTGCTTGGAATTATTAATTTGAGCTAAAAATCCGGAAATTAAAAATGTTGCAGCAGTAACAAAAAAAACACGCATTGTGTCTATGTAGGATTATTCACACTTCTCTCTTCATTCATATTCTGGTTCACATCCGTTCTGATATCATGGGGAGATTTCATCGTCCTTTTTTTTTATTCTGAAACTAAAAATATCCATCGGATTATGTAAAGGTCAGAATATTTTTGGAATAATATTCGGAAGTAACAAAAATCATTGCTGCCCCCGGCTGATTTCTTGTTGGCGTTTATTAAATTTAAAAGCTTTATTAGTTGTCTATATGTTTGCGTCCTTATTTGCTATTGTTCAGCTATGTAAAGAGAAACAGCTTCACAGGGTAAACTTATGTTGTGTATCTTTTTCTGACTTGAGTATCTTTATTCTTTTTATCTTTGTATTCTCTTTATACAGATGAGCCGAAATTAAACGCTGGCTCCTGGGAAGATCCTTTGCCTGTTTCAACGTCGACCACATCCATTACAACGGCGCAGCTACACAATTCATCGTTACGTCGACCGGATCCCCTGTGCACACGATCATCGTACAACGGGATCCCCAATCAATTAATACTGCCTCCGCATCATCATCATAGTAAAAGTTGTGGTAGCCCATCGACTTTAGGTATTGGTGCCTTAAGCAGTGGCAGTGGGGGTGGTGGTAGTGTTGGCGGCGGTGTCGGCGTTGGCGGCGTCGTTGGAAGTGGCAACAGTGGCGGCGCCGACATCACATCAAACAATAGCAGTAGTAACAATCTTGTTGGTAGTAAATCTGAAACTGGCGTTGGATGCAAGAAACGTTTGGAACATACCCCCTCGGCCCGAACGATAAACAGTTCCGAGGACAGTTGGTGTTCAGAAAGATCTGAACAGGATCTATCCTCCGACGACGACGAACAAGAGGAAGACGATCGGAGCGAACGCAGCGTAACATCAGCCACAACGCATCAACGTAACAGCCAACTTCGGTCTACGTTCAACAAGGCCAAACAGCATTTGTCCTTTGACAAATGGCGTACAAGTGGCGGAAGTGGCGGCTCAAACAACAGCAATTCATCAACCTCCAATCAAACACAACAACAACATCAGCAACAACAACTCAATCTGCAGCAACATTCGTCTGCCGATAACATAAGTGCCAAAAGCAGCACAATGCCAACAGCACATCATCATCACCCTGCGCAGGACTCGACGACTCCTGGCGAAACGCCAGGTGGTCGTCTGTCGCGATGGTTTTCAATACGGCGAGGATCGTCGCATCAGTACGATGTTGGCGGTCGTGACGGACGTAATTCATCGTCGAGTAGTATTGACACAACCGATGCCAGTATCATAGAGAATCATCCGTCGCCCAAAACAGCGACTGTAGCATTGAATTCATCAAAAATGCCAGAACTTCCCGAGGTAAGAACAGAACAAGTGATTACCTCTAATAAGTGTTATAACCTTGTTTAATTTGCAGAATGATGATGATGCCACTCATGGTTTCGACTTGGATCTAATGCTGCCACCTGGCAGTAGAGCCAATGGCACAGCTCGACCCCACAACAGACTGATAACTCCAATGCTTCCGCCTGCGCCTCAAGGTTTGTCTCAGCAACAGCTTAAACGACGCCATATCGTTGCGGCTATTGTTCACAGTGAGAACTCCTATGTTGCCACACTACAACGTCTAGTCAATGTGAGAATTTGTTTCATATTCTTTTTATGGTTTCTTAATATTATTTCTATGTTTTCGGTTTTTCGTTCTTCGAATCGAATCTTAGATAAGTAGTAAGTGTCCAAATGCAGTTTTTTTTCTTCTTTTTAATTTAGTTGTGTCGGTTTGTGTGTATCTTTTTTGAATAATGGCCAAAATGCAGGTGCCGGCCGTTGTTGCCAAAATAAATTTGTTGGTTTTTTTTTTCTAGTCATGTACTCAAGTTCTCATTAATAAGTAATAAGTGATTTTAGCCCGTGGACTGTCAAAAGTATAAGACGTCGAACACATTGAATGTCAATTAGCTAACAAGGTCCTATTGAATACAAATGAGGCTTTTTGATACACATCGGCGTGTTATTTCAACTTTTTTTTGGCAAGACAAAAAAGAAAATGTGGTGCATTGGAATGTAATATTATGCGTTTGCTGTTTTGCGAAAAGTGTCAACGAACTCAGGTAAATAATGTATTCCTCGCAGTATGGCGTGCCTAAATTTGGCAGTTCTCGCTTATGCGGTTAAGTGGTTTTTTTCATTGGAAGGGTAATCCTACAGACCTCCATTTATGTTCAGTGTAATCAACGCGCCTCTGCATCCAGCTGTATCGTTATTTTGCTACGTTCAGGTTCGACTCTCCGGACCGAAGCGTCATTTGCTCTGCATGTATTAGCAATCATTGAAAGTTAACTCAAACCTCTCTGACTAGGTCGATGTCATCATTCGTCATTATTGACCATAATTTTGCTGTCCACCCTATCATCAATACAGTAATAAGAATCTGCATCTGCAGATCCATTTAAGGACTTTTTTGGTCAAAACATGTTGGAGTCGAAGACGCGTTCTCAGTTTTCTGGCAGTGTAAGTAAGTACCAAAAAAATCCTATAGATCTGTACGGCAATTGTAAGACCTTTCTTAGCATATGCTTCGCTTGTTTAGTGGAAAAGCTTTGCGTGTAAATATGTCGCTGCTTTCTTTCACTAAACTCTAAAGAACGATTTTCCTCTGCTGCATGGGGGCCTTCTCTACCACGACTTGCGCTGCTCTAGATTCATTGTAGAACCTCTTAATATTTTTTTTATCATGCACAGCACTATAAGAAGCAACCTTCCGTCTTAAACGAGGTGGCTTTTGATACAACCTGCACTGAAATGTTGACGACCTTGTGCGACACTTATCTTTCGATTCCTCCTGTCTTATGATTATGCCGTCTGCGTAATGACAATGGGGGCGTATGGCAGAATCTACACTTGCACACTTCTGTATGTTTCATTTGTAGTTTTGTATAATTGACTTTCCTCGAGTTCATAACAGGCTTTTGCCAGGATCTGAGGCAGGAAGGAATTGTAGTCTAATTCTCACGAATAACTAAAAACTCAGTCAAGGGTGTTGGTATCGAGGGGTATTTGCGTCTATAGCTACAGCTAGGGCAGGCTTAAGACCCTGCTCAGCCCTTCAAAAATAGTTTGAGATTGCAAAAACTCTTTGAGTGCGATCGCCTGGCTAAACATACTAAGTCTTGTTTGGTTCCCAGGTCATGATTACGCTAAATGACATCTCCGATGAACTTGGTATACAAAGCTCAGAGGAGGACTTTTCGGGCCTGAGCATGCGTTGGGTTTTCCTGTGTCTTTCGTCAGTGCTTCTATCGACGGTTGGGTTTCCTGTGAATATAACCTTAGATGGCATGAATTTCCAGGAGGTAAAAAAATCCACGGCATTTTTGCTGTCTGTCAGCAGAAAAGACTACAAACAACCCGGTGCATGGGTATTCCTGACTGTCATCGTTTGGATTGAATGCGGCATTCTGCCTGGTGGTCATAGCCTCACCAATTTAGATTAGGTTCACTTCTTTATTCCTTCAGGCTAGTTAGTTTCCACCCGTGGTCTCCTTTTTGATGCCTCTCCTGTTCATTGCAGAAATCTTTGAAAGTTTTCTTTTCGTTCATTCCTACCACTTCATGTCATTCTCCTTTCATTTTTACTTGCACCTGCAAGGCAAGGATTGGTTTCCATAAAAATTTTTGATTTTAAGATTTTGATCAAACTTAACATTACTATGATAAAGAAACTCACTAGTTCTGTCTGTCTGAATGTCTGTATATTGAACGGATTTTCTTTAAACTGCATATCTGGGGTCTGTGATGTTACGATTCGAGGCGAAATCGCAACTTTCATTCTAACCCCAAAACCAACGGTGTACTTTATTAAAGGCCGATTTTGAAAAAAAAAAAAAATTATATTCTCACAAACGGCTCCAAGAATTTTGATCGAATTCGATATTTGATTTACAATGGACATATGCCATGATGACGTACCAGATTTTCGTCAAAAAACGCGCATAACGGTACTTTACTTTTTATTCGAAATTTATTCGATTTTAAGCGAAATTAGCAACTAAACAATATTTGTGGTAGGTCATTGCCTACCAAGTTTTTGGAAAATCGTCAAATTTTTTTTTTTATTTTCAAGTCTGAGTTTTTGCAGATAATCAACATATAGGTGCAAGTACATGCGACCCAGACGTACGCTTTATTTTTAATGTCTGTCGGAGGTCAATTTTAACCTCTCTACCTTTCTTTTTAAAACAATAAATGGTACGGAATTTGTTGGTCCGATCGCGGATATGTTCCCGTCCTGCTCACCTTCAACTAAGTCGCCTTCGTTGCCTTCCGTGAATCATAATAATGGCGCCCAACGTGGGGTGTGAACAAATTTAACATTTTCCTGAGTGAACTAACTTGCCAACGCCGCCTCCGTTGACTCCCTTCACTCACAATTATATTCGTATGCTGTACGGATATCAACAGCTTTTCGAAAATCAACGATTTTTACTTTACCCCTACCTGATTGTTTTCAGTTTATATTTCAATCACGTTTACAGGAAAACCACTCAGAGCTAACTGCCTGGGTCCTTACTTATTTTCGAAACTGCATTTGGACATCTATTTATTAAGCTAAATTCATTAATTTCTTGTATCAAAATTAAAATGACAAAACAATATATCATTGCATCATCATGATTTAATTATTTGAAGTTCTTGCATCTTATCCTCATTTTCTTTTTTATTTATTTTTCATTTTTCATAATTTTTCCTTTGTTTGCATTGGAACAAAACATTTAGTAATGTTTTTTTTTTTATATGTATAAAACACATTTTAGTATTATATACGTACTTACATATAGGACGCCGTACAATAGAGACAAATAACAACTTTATATTATCAACCAATTTCAGGAGAGAAAAGTCAAATCTCCTAAGAGCATTTGAATAGATTTCATTGTTATTCGAAGGAGCATATCGTATTCAAGGCGAACGGATTTTGGAAGGTTTCACAAGAAGGAGAGAGAATTTTAAGAAGGTTGACTTTTGTTTTGGAACAATGCCATTACTTTTTTCTTTTAAATCTCATTGAGCCTCTGTAGAGGGTTGGCGTCGGCAGTATAATGCATTGACCTTCGTAATAGGTGTTCTTTTCGTTATACTCGTAAAGATGTTTTTCTGTGAAATTCAATGAATAGACTTAAAACAGACTTAACTCACGACCTTTTTTTTCGTTTAAAAATTGATACTAAAATGTGTTTTAAAGCAACAATCATTAGTCATACCATTTAAATAGCATTTAATTAATTTTTTATTTAATTTTTTCCATGCATTCTCCACCCTCATTACTGATCATAATTAAATCCAATGTTCGTGTAAATGGTAGCCGTAACCACCACCCAACCAACCAACCTATTAATTAACTAGATAAAAAAAAAGTAACTCGAGAATAGAAAGTGTAAATATACACAAGTCATTGTACATTGTACATACACACTAACATCCATCAGACAATAAGCACATTTTTTAGGGGACCACTGATTATTAAAAAAAAAAAAAATCTTTTTCTATTTAATTTCCTACAGGATTACAAAAAACCCCTCGAAGAAAGCAGTCCACCAGTTTTGAGTAGTTCCAAAATCTCCACCCTGTTCCATCGTCTGCCCGATATTTTGCAATCGCATAAAGTGTTTCGCATTGCGCTGGCCGAATGCGTACGCAACTGGGATCGTGATGAGAAGATCGGTGATGTTTTTGTATGCGCCTTCAGTAAGCCACAAATTCTTGAGGTCTACAGTGGATTTATAAATAATTTCTCCTCGGCAATGGAGCTAGCAAAAATGGAAGAGAAACGTAAATCGGCTCTGGCGGATTTCTTTAAAGTCAAACAAATCAGTGCACATGATCGGCTATCATTTTTCGGTTTGATGGTAAAGCCTGTTCAACGGTTTCCACAATTTATACTATTCCTTCAGGATTTACTGAAGTATACGCCACAGGGACATCATGATCGTATGTCACTGCAGTTGGCTTTGAGTCAGCTGGAGTTGTTGGCAGAAATGTTGAATGAACGGAAACGTGAAGCCGAACAGTATCAGGGATTTAAGGAGATGTTGGGCCATATTAGTGGAACGTTTAATACACGATCGTTGACATCAAGTGATAGTAGTCGGCCGAGATATCTGCTGAGAGAGGATAACGTCACACACATGGAATTCAATCAAGCTGGATTTATTGTGAAGACAAAGCAAAGACGTTTGTTGTTGCTGAACGATAAGGTTATCTGTGTTTCGGTGGCACCGAAACAGTCACATGATTTTGGTGCAACCGAGAAGCTGTCGTTTAAGTGGATGTACCCAGTGACGGATGTGGAGATTGTTGACAACAGTACTTCGGCGACCTTATCCAGAATATTAACTGCAGGTGAGTTGTACTCTTGCTTTTGAAACTGTTTTAGATATCTAGTGTGTTAAGTTGAGCTGCAAAGTAGGGGATTTTTATATGTTAAGGCAGAGGCTTCTGGCTAAAGTTAAAGTGTTGGTAGAGGAAGTCTAGCGGGAAAGCCCTTTTTTTGATTACACATTATTATCTCGTAGCTTCCTTCCACTTTACAGCCGAACACGTTGCCACCAGTGCTGTCGTTTTCCAATTTTTCAGAGTGGCATAATCCGAAATTTTTAAGTAGCATTTTGAGGCAAAGAGTAGTAAAACTAGTTCCATTAAAATAATGATTAAACGTTCAGTAAAATAATTTAGCTTTGATTTAAAAGGAATATAGCGCGGGATTTCTGCGTTTGATTAAATGTTCATATCTAATAACGCCGCCGATAACAGTAGTGTTTCGAAACGTAGGCTCTAGTAGTATCGAAAGCTACATTACACTAAATAATTACAATACCACGAGATCGTGTTACCATTTCTGCTATTGCAAATGAATCGAAGTACTGTCACAAGGATGGAAGACCTTCAATTTAATTTTGAACTTTGTTGTGTCTCTGGTGAGAATAGAATGGTTGGCAATGCAGCGAAAAGAATATGACAATGAAAGGTCAACCAAACAGTTAAATTTTCAATCTATTACCTGGAGAGAGTGGTGTAGAAAATCGCAACGAATACGAATAGCTAGTGGATATCACTAATCATTTGGTAGACTATAACCAAATTATGACCGAAACAGGAAACACCTACAAGAATATAGAAAATCGCTGTCAATATTTGTTAGTACTGGGCACAAACTACTACGGTTTAGCACCATGAAACTTTATGATGACCTATCAAGAGTGTGGAGACTCAACCCCTTTTTTGTGTCACTGCTCAAGCATTTGGTACTTAAGAATCAGGACCTTATCAAAATACTATTTACAGGACATTCAAAAACTATCCGATAAGTCTTTGTCGAACATGTACAATATAAATTTGCAAAGACAACCTTTTCTAAATATAAACCGATAAGTTGTGTAGTTTAGGTAGCAATGAAATACAAGGTGTTTCAAAAGAAAGTTTATATTTAGTGGATCGATTAAAAAAGAGTAAAAAATGTTTATTAATTATTAAAGTACACAAATTGGGAATTTATTTCTTAAAAATAATATCGTCCAAATGTTAACCCTCGCGTTCGCGGCACTCATTTAGTCGAACAGTAACATTTCTTATGACGGCTCGGCAGGTAGACTCCGTGATTAACTCACTGATTAACACTCTCTTTTCTACCGTCCTTGATGATTTTCGTCGCCCGGATTTTCAGTGTTATACCGGTTTCTTCAAACTTTTTGACCCATTTTCGAATGAGAGATATCCTTAACGCATCCAAACCTCCAATCTTCTACGCTCTACAGTCGCCGAATCACCGTTTTTGTAAAACTCTCGCACGCACAACGCGCGGTCCGCTCCCGAGAAACGTTCCATAGCGACTGAATTCCCTAGAGCCAGGCTACTGGTTGACATACCCCCAGCGCCCCTCGGATTCGTTGCGTTCACGCAGTAAGCTAAACAAATATAAACTTTCTTTTGGAACACCTTGTATATCATGCATGTTTTGAAAGCATCCCCAATGAATATTACACAATTCATAATAAGTACGAGTACATTACATACTCGTATGTGTGATGGACAAAATTCACTTTCTTTCATTAGCACGAAACCTAGGGACTATAATACCGTTTTTTGTGGGACACGTTCGACGGGTAGAGTAAAACCACATTGTTTGAGATCTAACCGCCTGTAGGTACCTCGATGAAATTCTACCCACATCCACATATTCCAAAACGCATAGTAAGTCCTAAGGGATAGAAATTGCTCAAGTGCTTGGGTTTGGTTTCTCATTATTGAGTTGTTGTTTTGCACATACTCTCTTTTGTTCTATTAATAGACCAGCCAAGGATAATAACATTACCTGGTCAGAATTAATCTGAATTTTAGTAGCCTGCATCCTTCAACCGTTCTCCAGGTCGACGTTGAACTCTGTGCTTTCTGTCCTGTTTATATGCTGGCCGATTCTAAGAGTAGTGCATCTTTTACGACCGCTTCCACTTTTTCGCTCTAAAACACCACTTTCTTGGTATTTAAAAAAATCATCTAATGGTCGACTCTTTGAATCCTAATCGACGAGAAATTTCTCTCATCGATTCACCTTCCTCCTTAAAAACCAGGATTCGAACCTTTTCAAAATTTCTTAAATACCTGCTGCTTATTACGGTTAAAAAAAACTAGGCGATTTAAAAAACAATTAAACCTAGGATAATAAGAACTATCAAGAATCCTATTATATCTTAATTATCCGTTCAATAAAAATAAACGGAAACAGAGCAGGTCAAAGTCAAAATTTCCTATTTTACTCTTGTGCGTTGTTTTGCAGTGTCCTAAAAATCATTCTATAATGAGCCATAGTCCCTTAAACCTACCCTTTGGAAGTAATGAAGAGGGTTACCTTTTCAATCCTTTTCCCGTGATCTCTTTTTAGGCCGTACAAGAAGTATTTACCTAATGTGAATGAAGTGAAGTATGCTATTGTAGAATAAGAACGTCTTATTTCTTCGAAAAGTGCGCTAAAGAAAATTGAAAATGTCTCTCTGTCCGTCAAATTTAACAATTTTGATGCGGTTTGCTCCAGTGCATTGGAATATTTTCTGGACACCTGCTAAGCTTCCTTCCTTGAAAATATTTTAAGCTATGGATGATTATTGCACGTCATCTGAAAACTGCGCAGCGGGCAGAACTTTTTTTTTCTATTTGTTCGTCTGTAATAAAGCTAACTCCATTCACAACCAACGGGTGTACCTGCAAGTCGTTGACAAATAGGTTGATAGTTTGGCTGTTAATTATATCTTATGGCTTGTACACTCTTTTATTTCTCCTTGCTTAGAGTATGTATTCTCTATGATTATAGTCTCTTACAGAAGGGTCACGGGAGTGTGCTTGGTGGCTTTTTGGCACGGACGAAGCCGGTCGGGTTTGCTAGTTGACATCAAACTTGAAATGAAATTTCGGCTCTATTTCGAATTGTATTGGGTAATCAGATAAGAACGATTGAAAAAGAATTTTAAATAAAACAACAACAGTGTGAGATATCTAATTGATTCTGTCTTTATTTTGAAGCTTCATTCTTGCCATTATGTATGGAATAGGACATCATTTAAATGGCCGCCTCGGCTTCGCGGGCAGTGCTTCAATCGGTCGGTCCAATTTTTGATGACTCGGTCCAATATGTGCAACGTTATTCCGGCAATAGCGTCTCGAAGTTGACCTCGAGCTCGTCCAAAGTGGTTGGCTTGTTAGCGTAGACTAAGGGACTTGACGTAGTCCCAGAGAAAATAATCGAGGGGTGTCAAGTCGCATGATCGCAGCGGCCAATTGATGAACGCTCGCCTTGAGATGACCCAGTCGCCAAATTTCTCCTTCACCACTTCGAGCGTTGCGTCGCTTGTATGGCATGTAGTGCCGTCTTGTAGGAAACACAGCTAAGATATATCGATGTTGTCGAGCTCTGGCCACAGAAAGTCGGTTAACATCGCTCTATACCGGGGACCATTGACGGAAACGGTGTCTCCTTTCTCATTTCGAAAGAAATAAGGACCGATGATGCCGCCGTGCCATAAAACGCACCAAACAGTCAATCTTTGTGGATTGTGGTCGCAATAACGACAATTTTGCTGGCCGCTGAACCAAAAATAAGCCTAGTCCGAGAAGATGATTTTTTGGCCAAAATCCGGATTTCCGGCCAAAATTTCCAGCGGCCAATTAGCGAACTCACGGCGTTGTCTATGGTCGTCCGGCTTCAATTCTTGCACAATCTTATACGGATGTAGGCCCAAATCCAGCCGCAAAATAAGCCTGGTTGACTCTCTGGCGATGCCCAATTCAGCTGATCTTCGCCGAATCGACATTTCTGGGTCTTCTTCGATACTGGCCTCTACGGCGGCTATGTTTTCTTCACTCACCGATCTCTGTCTGGTTGGTGGCTTAAGGTCCAAAAGAGTGTACTCGCGCTCAAACTTTTCCACGGTGCGACGAATTGCCTGCGCACTGAAGCCATGATTAAAACCGACTTCACGACGAAATTCATGTTGCGTATTTACAACTAAGCCGGAATTTCGATATTAATTTTTAATTATTTGCACACGTTCGGGAAGTGTCAAACGATGCATGATGAAATGGCAAACCTTACTGAATATTTTGATAGCTGGATGTCATCGGTAACTTTGACAGCTTCTGAAACATAACAATTGGAAACACTATTATTGCTATCTGGTCACCCTTTATTACGAAGTCACAGGAAGGAATGGAGTAAACTTTTAGTACGGAATCCTGTTATATTTCCAATTTAGGTAAAAGTAAGTGCTTTTCGGTAGGAATAACCCCTGACATTCTGTATGCTAATGACTTCCTTATTTTGACCCTTGGCCTTTGAAAGTTATCTGAGATTTGTACGCAAATGGGTCGAGTATATATCTCGAAGGGTTATCAGCCCTTTTAATAGGTACAACGGTATTATGTATTTACCTATTCGCTGAAAATCCTCAATCAGTCATGAAAGAAACACTTTTGGAAATTAATCACACTTCCAGAGGACAAGTCTTTAATATTAAACTCATCTCTCTGAAGAATAAATTCTCAGCCAATCCTCGTACATCAAGATACCTACCTATTGTACCATGTTTAGCGCTTTAATTTGCATTCATTAGATCACACGTTAAGAATAAATAAATTGCACCACAAATTTGCATTGTTTGTAACCTACTTTCATAAATCACGTAACTCACCTAGACTACTTGTACCAGAGTTGCATACTTTTTCCTTAATTTGCAACAAATACCTAATTCTCCGTTAGTGTACATATAGAAACCAAAAGAAAACAATTTTATTAATCAGATTATTGTTTATTATTTATAAGTTGCCCCTTTTTAAAGCTAGAGACAAGACAACTGAAGTGCTCAAGCTGAGTACCAAATTACATGAATTTAAACCACCCTACCCCATGGGCAAAGTACATCTCGTGCAGACTTAGTGCAATTGCGTGCAAGTAAGCAATCCTCTTCAAGTCGGGATTATTTATGTCGACTCGGAAGCATTGTGTGTGCGAAAGTCTTAACCTACCTCAACGGTTTGTTATTATTATTCTCTGGAGGGTAATGATCTGCCCGCGGTTGATTTGTTTGCTTTGTTGTCTGTATGTCCGTTGGGTTTTGTTTTTTCCTACAACCGTACTTTTTTTTACTATCAATTCTGAATTATGATGAGAAAAGTGAGAAGCATGCAAATGATCACGTTTCATGTGAATTTGCGTTGCGAAGCAAATGGAATTGGACAGTGTTTGCAAGTGTGCAAGAAAAATGAGAATTTACGTTACGTTCAGTGGTTGAGCCCTGGGTGGCAATTGGACGCGAAAGTCAAAAAATGGATTGGGTCAGTAGCGCGAAAATAAAATTCGTATCCAAGTCTTTACATTACCCCGTCGGCGGTCATCACCAACTAATGAAGATCGGACGACTGCTAAAATCAAATATTTAAGGATATTGTTCGACACATGGAGGAAGCCTTTTTACTTAAGTCCGCAATGCATGTGCGTAATAGCTTGAATGCTATAGATTAGATGCTGGCGTCTATGTAAGATAGATGCACTCCGGCTGCACTACAAGGTGAGATAAAATGAACATCAAGATAGTTTTAGTTCAATGGGGAGCTGTTATAGTAGAAATGAGGTTGAACGATTTACCAGAAGGTAAAAGAGCATGCCAAGGTCCGAACAGAAGCCTGTAGGTATGAAGAAAGAAATCTAGTAGTAGAGTTACAGTCGGTGAAGAGAATTTGGAAAAATCACTTCTGCAGACTGTTAAACGGCAGTGACGATCAAAACTCAGCTGTCAGGCAAAATGTTCTATTCAACCCAGACAATGACGATGACGATCAACAATTCCATCCACTCAATCAAAGTGAAGTGAAGATAGTAATACCTAGACTTAATTCGAACAAGGCTGCTGGAGCCAAGCTGGAGATGGTTACGCGTGGAGCATACATCAATTGATCTGTAAGATATGATCGGATGGAAGTATGCCTAACGAATGGAACCTCAGCATCGTTTGCCCGATCCTCAAGAAAGGAGGCCCTCTGAATTGAGCCAACGACTGAGGTATTAGTCTCCTCAGCCTTAAACCTTTTGTCAAAAATTTGATTAGTCCGTATCAGTGTAGTTTCATGCAAGGAAAGATCACCATAATTCAGATATTCACATTGCGGCAGATCTTGGGAAAAACCCAGGAACTCCAAATCGATACTCACCACATATCAATTTTAAAGTCTCATATGATAGCGTATGTATATAAAGAGGAGCTATACAGACCTATATTTAGTTTTGACATCCCTGCCAAACTCGTCCGTCTATGCAGGATGACGATGAAGAATGCAAGCTGGCTTTTCATGTCAGAAAAGGACTACGACAAGGTAATTCGTCGTCATATGATTTTTTTTAACATGATACTTGAACGGATTGTACAAAACTCTCAAACTTACATCAGGGGTACGATCTTTCAAAAGTCTGTACAACTACTCGCATACGCCGATGACATTGACATAATTGGAAGAACACAGCGGGCTGTCAGTGGTGCTTTCGGGAGTATTGAAACAGAAGCGGTGAAAATGGGTTTAGCGGTTAGAAGGGCAATTATGCTACAACTGCAATTTAGAGGTAGTGAAGGACTTTGTCTGCCTAAGCTCCGCTATAAATTCAAAAAAAAAATTACACCAGCGCGGAGATTAAGCGAAGAATCACTCTTGCCAACCGCTGTTTCCTTGGGTTAAGAGGGCAATTGAGTAACAAACCCCTCTCACGGACAACTAAGTTGATTTTGTGTAAGAGCCTCATCATCGCTCGCAGTATTGCTATATGGTGCAGAAACATGGACGTTATCAAAGGTGGATGAAAACCCCTTTGGTTATTTTGAAAGGCAAATTCTTTGAGTTTGATTTGTGTTGACTGGGAATAGAGACGAAGATACAAAAACGAACTATATCAGTTGTACAGCGACATCGACCTAATCAGAAGGGTATAAAATCCATCGCCTGAGATGGCTAGGACATGTAGAGTGAATCAACATCAACGCTCCGGACCGGAAAGTCTTCAAATCCAAGTGGTAGGGGAAGATCTCAAGGTAAAGGAATTTGGCGCATACAAGTGGAAAGGGACCTCAACCAACTTCGTGTGCAAAATTGGAGGCGGCTAGCACAAGGTCGATCTACTTGGAGACACTTGTTGGTTGAGGCCCAGGTCTACGCCGGACTGTAGCGCCATCTAAAGTAAAGTTTTATAAAAGGAAATACTCTCTTTAAAAATAACTAAATCCTGGAATCTCTTCCCAATAATGATGCCTTGAACATTGATCACGATTTTTTGCCAAATATAACATACTCACCAAGCTTCAGCGGCTACATTCACAACAGCCTGACGGCAGCCATGAAAGCGGTCATACCACTCACTCCTTCCATATTACCGTTAAGACATGTATGCAAACGAAAAGACCATGTAATCTTGTGGATAATAAAGCCACATTCGCATAATTGCCTGAGCTGACTAAAACGGTGCCAGACTTCATGCCTAAGTATCCCTGCTTAGGCAGAAGGATTGGTGTAGAGATCCAGGACCGTGAAACCTGAACAAAGGGTCAAAGATTGACAACGCGGCTGGTGCTGGTATCTTTGGACCAAATCACAAATTTTCCATACCATTGAGTAGATATGTGTGTCAGTACTTGGTATTAGGGCCGCATTCATTCACATATTCATTAACAGTCCAGCAGCGCGTAAGACACTGAATTCTGAATTGGTTATTGTTACAGGCCTTGTACAGGCAAAATAGCAACCCGACCTTAAAGTGTTAGATTTTAAAACTGAGGATATTTTGAGACACAGGAGAGACCATATCAAAGGGCGGTTTCTGTGCAGTGTACGCTGCCTTAGATATAATTTTAACAAAATACATTTGATTCAGGAAACTGAATACTGACAATTGTTCCATCAAATGTTGCGTCGCTCCTGCAGTATAAATATGCCTTTCTGGGTTCTTCACCTTTATTAAGGATGTAGAGAATCTCTTAGGATTAAGCGACTTAATGGTAGAAAACTATTTTTAGTTAACAATGCCTTACCGCCAGGGGCGCAACCAACCTCTTGTACTACCATTCTTCCCTCATACATCTGCCTTACATCTGTCCCCTTGAAACCGAATAGCACAGTGGTATTGTCGAACAGTACAAAATCGCACATTTTGGTTGATTTGGTCCCGGTTATCTTCTTCACTCTTATCAGTCGAAGGGCTTCAATTATTCTTTAGCGATTTATCATCATATTAAAGTTCTAGCGGCAGCTTTTAGCTTCAGCTCTGGGAGACACCGGCATTAGTTGCACACAATCAATCTTGGATAGGACTAGCGTTAAAACTATTGATCGATAGTTAGAAGGAGGTTTTATCGATCTCTTTTGGAATTGACTGTACCTGGACAAGCTTCGATTCATCGGGGAAAATGCTTATGGAATACAATAAGTGGAAGAGCTTACGCAGAGACAAAGTTTGTTCTTCTCGTTTACAACAAAAGTTTTTGCAGTTAAGGTAGGACATTGAATAAGCGCTGGTCAGTTTCAAATATTCAAAACTATTAAATAAACATGAAGCTTATAGCATGAATTTCGCTCATTATTTACTAATAGGGAAAGTCATGCTATGGTGAATTTCTAATTGATTCAATAGAAAAACAGAAGCATGCACTACACATTGAGTGAAAATAATTCAGTCAATGTCACTCAGTCAGAACGCCCTTTTCGTCCTCCCACCCTCAAAGCATATAGGTCAATCTTTAATAATTCATATTGTATAAAATCACGAAAACTTATGTCAACTGCCACTTGTCCCAACCGAATTGTTTTGTTATTCACACGAAACGCCACCGCCTTCAGAATTTTTAATTTATTTTCTTAAATAAAAAGCATGGCATGGAATGCGTTTGAATATAGGAGACACGCAACCGAAAGGAAAGTGAATGAATCTGTTGCTATGGCAGGTCTTTGGTATCTTCCGCCAATTCTTCCACCGTCACTTCCATCAGATATCACTTTACATACACTTTTGTTCCGCTTGTACAGGTTATATGCGTACACCATCCACTCATCTGCTAGTGGACCTAACCCAATAGTGCGGTTAATGATGCCACTAATGTTAGTCGCACGTAATCTCCCCTTAGCAGCTCAGATTTCTGATTTATAATACTCCTATCGAGTCAATTGAAATTTGATAAAATCCCATTAATTCCGTATTTCCTTTTCATTCTTTCTCACCCATACACATAAGCAGGTCTAAATCGAGGAGGAAGTCTTAAATCGAATAGCAGCTCATGCAACAATGATTTGCCAGCCACAATACTCACAAATGGCGCCGACAACCTATGCAATGAAATGAGCACACTAATGTACGACTATGAGGTGATCTCCCGGATACATGATCTCGTTGGCAGCCTAAAGGGCAACTACAAAGAACTCAACTCGAATACCACACGGAATCTCTTGAACACCATTCAGGGATCGATTCAGCGTAAAGACGAAGAGATGGCATGGGTCGATTCGTGTTGTCTACAGTTGATCGCTCGTAATAAATCTGGCAAAGAGGAGACATTCACATTCCAGACACAGAATCCTGCGGTGAAAAAGGAATGGATCACCGAACTGAGACTGGCACAGTTGGCTCTAGATACGAATAACTCACCGGCATGGGAATTACCCGAGCAGCATCACGACCAAAGACCATTCTCAACTAAGATGCCACTTTTTGTTAAGGCAATGCCTGTTTTTAAATCACAGCATCAAACGGAGGTGAGGCTTTATAGTTGTAAAATTTCTTGCAAATGTATTAAATTGGTTTTATTTCTAGGTTCGCTGTGGATGTTACTACAGCATAGCTAACGACACAAAAGTGGGAACAGCTCGCAGGCGTTTCAAGCAACAAAACTACCTTTGGGTGTGTACCAGTGATGGAACAAGTAGTCATATAGCCGTACTCTCACAACATCACCAGCAGGCTGGTAACCTTAAAGATGTTGGTTCCTTCGATTTGGTTGAAACACAAGTGACAAGCATGGAATTCGTAAAGGGTCTAGAGAACTGTAAGACCAAGGAAGAGCACAACAGCCTGTTGGGTGATCTCATTTGGATGGGTACAGATAGTCGACGAATTCTCATCTATTCGGCTTTGAATCCAGAGCAGGAGGAACAGTTGGGATGCTGTGTTGTGCCAGCTGTTGTTGTTAAGATCCTCTACCACTTTGATTCGGTGTTTGTTGCGTTGTCCAATGCTACGTTGCTTATCTACAGGCGAGCCTTCGATGGTGTCTGGCTACTGAAGGAACCTCAAGTTGTGCAGTTGGGTGAAAGTGCTTTGTCGGTGTCCAGTATACTGCCAATAAACATGAATATCTACGCCAGTTGTGCGAATCGCGTGTATGTGTTGAATGCCCTGACTGGAGATACTCAGAAAAGCTTTGAAGTTCAACATGGCGCCACACAGCAGGTAAATTTGATGGCACATTCTGGTATTGGCCTTTGGATATCACTGAAGAACTCATCAATTCTTTGTTTATATCACACCGAGACGTTTAAGCATCTGCAGGATATAAATATTGCAGCGAGTGTGCTGAGGAGTAAAGGTTCCAAGAAGGAGAGTGTTAATAATAATTCGATTTATGTCACTGCCTTGATGGCGTGTAAAGGTCTCCTGTGGGTGGGAACAAATGTTGGTATTGCTGTTACAATCCCTCTGCCACGGTTAGAGGGCGTTCCAATCATCAGTGGTGGTGTTAATATGTCATGTCATGCTCATTTCGGTCCAATCACTTTTCTGTTGCCATTAGTAGCTAAACCTCACTCAAATTACAAGCCACCTCTGCCTGCCGTAGTACCAGTCGAACCGACTCAACCGAATATGGGCGATGACCTTATCCTTCCCGCCATAGACGCAGATAAGAAGGACTCTGATTTGGAGGACTCTGCGGTTGTTCTGCGACGAGACATGAAGGACGATTCTCTGAACAATAGCTTGGACAAAGATTCGCCGCATCGGGGAAAGCTGGACAAACAACATTCGTTGGATCAATCGTTTTCGGCGAAAATCCGAGCCCAGTTGGCAAATAGTCCAGCACTGAATCGAAAGCGATTCCGTGACGCATTAACAGATGTCTCGAGAATGTCGAAAACTCTCCCCCGAGGGCTTGGTTCAGCCAGCTTTTTCAACACCTCTATTCACTCGAATACATCCTCAATCCACCACACCGATCATGGTTATTGTGATGTGTACGGACTCTATGGCAAGCTGATATTCGTCAAGGAAGACTATGACGCCGAAGAGGGTACTCAGGGCAACCTAATGGACATGATGTACGAAGGCATGCGAAGATCCGACCCCGAACTGGCTGCTATTCCTGGCAAAGTCAGTACTCTGGATCGCCGTCTACGAATGAAAGCCAGTCGGCCAAGGTCTCTTGATTTGTCAAACTGGTCAGTAGACTCTAAATCCTCCAGCCTATACACATCGTCAGGCAGCGAGGAAAGTATGGGTATTCGGTTGTTCGGTGGAAGGAGTGTCTCTCGTAACAGTAGCAGTGCTAGTCACAAAACCTCCGGCAATGGCAGTGATTTGGGTAATATCTCCGAAAATGGGACCATTACTGTTGATGTACATCATAGTACACCGAAAAGTGATGACGGTTTCAAAATTCCCCTCAGCGTTGCTGATACAGTGGCAAAGAGTACCACCGCGAAAGCTGGTCAATCATCAATGTCAGCGGCAGCCAGTGCCACACTGAAGCGAAAGAATAAAAACAGTGCCAAGAATGCAGCAATGAATGTGGATGGCCCTAGGACAATTATTACGTTAATGGGTGGACGTGGATATTGGCGTCATGTTTGGTATAATAATTCATCATCACCCAGTGCGAAAAGTACAGGTACAACCAGTGGAACTTCGAGTACAATTTCAAGGGTAGCGAACTCTAACGATGCTCATATTGTTGTTTGGGAGAAAAAATTATAATCTAGGGTTAGGCCAGAGTTTTTTGGCCATCGATTGGGATTAAGGGGATTAAGGGTGCGATTTAAATGAGAGGGGAAGTGGGGGTTCTCCGTTTTTAAGTATTTCTGTGGAACGTAGTTTTTTGTTACGATTGGAATGGGGAACGCATTCAAACAAAAGAATTAAACTCGGCAAGAAATGACAGATTTAGGATGAAATTTTATTGTGGAAAGTGGTACATGAGTGTCGCATTCATTGAAGCCAAATGTGTTTAGGGCTCAGGCAGCTTACAGAAAAAATACAAACTGAGCTTTCGGTCGAACAATTTAAAGTCACTTCTCAATTTGACACTAACATTACCAATTTATGGCAATGTTTTCCAGTTATAAAATCCGACTGGATTTACAGAACACGAATTGCCACCCGCCTCTATTTGACTGCGTCGAAGTTATGACGTTATGTCTAAGGCAAACAAATTCTATCTGTCATAGTATCGAGTATTGTCATTTTAAACTGGCAGGTATAATTCAATACCTTTGCGTTTCAGATGAGCCAGTCACTGCACACACACAGTTAAACGCTGTCATTTTTACATGTTATGAGGGTCCAATAATGTTAGTATCTTTCTCAACCCTACAACTTAAAACCATCTATAAATTTTGCATTACGTTCCACAAGCTCCACATACACATATTCGCAAAAGATTATTCCTTATTTTTGAACCAACGCTAACCCCAACTTTGTACAAGCTCCTTGGAGCAAACCAGATGTAGATATCCATTTCTTTTTATAAGAAAAAAAAAAATGTTTTAAACAAAAACAAACAAAAAATTCTTCACATAGCATTATTATATTAAAATAAAAATATATCATCAAAGTTATTTTTTACTTTTTCACCAATATAAGCTTTTTGTAAATATTGTAAAATTGCAAAACTTTTAGATAACTTTTTATGAAATTTTTACTTTTCATTTAAAAATAATTTTTTTTATATACATATATGTAATAATTCATTTATTAATCATTTATCTAAAGTTAAATATTTTTTTAAGAAACAAAAATATAAATATTTAAACAAAGCTCATGTGGTTTTGTGGAATTGTTTTGAAAATATTTTTATAAGGAAAATGAAGAGAATAGTTTTTTTTTTTTGTATTAAAACATTTATATTGAATAAACTATAAATTTGTTAACCAACCACCCACACACACACACAAATAAAAACAGAAAAAAAAAAGAAAAATCTCTTTAAATATTTTTTATGAAGAAAACACAAAGTATGTGTATACTTAATTTTAAGTGAAGCATAATTAACTTTAATTTGTTGAAAGCATATTATAGTTTTATGTATAATTATTATTTTACTCAATAAAACGAGTTTAGATCTTATTTTGTATTTCTTAATCTAAGATTAAGATTTAAATTTTACGTTTTTGTTAAGCATTTCACATTTATAATAAATAATTTTCTTTAATTGTTTTTTTCTTTATTATTATTATAATTATTTTTCGTTCATTTCATTCTTTGCAAGCATTTATAGAGAAATGGAATTGAATTTATATTTATTTTGAATCTATAAATAGATACAAGATAACGTATTAATGTAATGTGAAATATATACACACATGTGGTAAAAAAAATATATATATATATACATATGTACCGATAATACAAATAATAAAATTTAAAAAAAAGTTGTTGTAAATTACAGAAAAATGCAGATCACACATCATATAAAAACAAAAATATTATAAAATGCCGTAAATGTATGATCATATGGAATATTATTATAATTATTATTATGAATAACAAAAATTCAGAAATAAACAAAAGTAAAAAAAAAAGATTTGCCTATTCATTTAACGACTTGTTAAATATCAGCAGAATGTGGCCACGGTGTAGTGGGTTAATGTGTTTGCTTGTGATCCGAAGGAACAGTCACGGAGAATAAAAGAGAAACAAATAAATTCCAAGTTTCTGCAAACACTACACCAAAAATGGGCTTCTGTCTGGTGGTACTACGGACCGAAAATCGAGTTTTAGTGCTTGAGGATCTATAAGTGAGTATGTCATTTGTGACTCATTTGCGGGCGAACTGGCAAGAAGAGGTTCGGCATTAGGCCCTGTAAAATCTGACCCCTCGAAGCAGGGCATAAAGTTCTAAGAGATGCAAACAACAGGTGGACCTTTCTAGGCATCTCATTGCTAGGAAGCTATGGCCCATATACAACAAAAACAAGGGGTCGAATTCCGACATCAGTTAACGAGTGAATGAAATCCATACGCTATCGAGTGATTGAATAACTTCATTGGGATGATTACATAAGAATGGTCATGTATCGAGTGCACTTTGAAAATTGTACTAGTACAATTCTACTACATTGAATTCAGATGGCTGACTAATGTCAAAACTATTTACTTTTGTGTTAGGAAAAGTTTTGTATTTATCGGCTCCAATTAAAAATTGAATATTTGCTTTATTTTCCATCTTCTGATTCAGAGGATGATCGCTTTGAGTGTATTGAACGAAGACGTTTAAAAGATAAAAGCGATCCATTTTGTTTACAAGACTCTGCGTACATACACTTTTGATTGCAGTTCTATCGAAATAGTCAGGAGAAATAAGAGTGCATTCTTATTTATAATGGAGAAGATAAATTTTAAAAGATGCACTTAAACCGCTATCTCAGCTCATAAAATTTTTCAAAATCTCCTTTTGCAGAGGGTTAATTTTATTTAGACTCAACGTGAAATAAATTTCAAACAATAAATTTAACCAAATGCAAAAATAACAATAAACAAAGATATTCTCACATATTTTTTCCCAAATGCACCTCAGCTCGTAAGCAGAAACCATATCGAATAAATAAATACACGATCACTGATGACAGAATGCCAAATCTCGATACTCGATACTCGATCTCTTAAGCGGTCATGTCAAATCAACATTTCTCAGTCACGTGTTGCTCTATAACTGATGCGGTAATTCGACCCCAGGACTGACAGACTTATGCAAACGAATAGAAAATGATTACGGGGCATAATACTCTGCAGTGTCATATGAAAAAGCTACGTATAACGGAAGAAGACTGATGTAGGGGTTGCGCTGGCGAGGAAATTTAAGAGGATACAACCCACTTTCTGTGCCACTACCCAGGCCTCTATCATCAAAGAAATAAATTCCCCTGACGACACTTCTTCCAGGATCTAAAAGAACAATTTGGCAAACCGGTGAATGGCATCTTAAACTAAATGAAATCCACAGGATGATTTGTACCATAAGAACAGTAAGCAAGGTTATATACCAATTTATAGGCCACTTACGGGGAATGTATTATACTTTTACTCTTTCCCCGAATGGGTATCACAATGTGTCTGTAGTGACTTGAGTGTGGCGCGGGAGGTTTATCCCCCCTCTTACCTAATCTATTTCATTTGTACAAAAGGTGTTAAATAATTTTTGTCGTTTGACTTAGTTCAATTAGATTCTTAACTAATAGAAACAAATTACCAAACAAAAATTCATAGCTTCTTCGTTGTCAAATCACACGAAAAATGCTTCAATCAGGTTCTCTTCGGTGGAAAAGTAACGTTCTTCCAGGGGCATTTTAAGGCGGAGGAACAAACCAAAGTCACAAGAATTCAGATCTGGACTGAACGTAGTGTTTTGACTGGCCACAAATTTGTGAGTACTTCCATCAACTGATGAAGGCACTGTTCCGTATACGAGTATCACTTGGCAGTGACCTTCCGCTGATGTTCAAGCATAACTGCCTTCACCTAACACGTATGTATTTCTAAATATTTCGGCCATTATGAGTATTTCAACTCTAAGTTTTGTGATGGCAAAATTCGCTTGGGAATTTTCAAACAAAATGATTCTGATGGGGCTGACTGCGATCAATATATGTTTACTAATATCTCTCAAGCAAGCCCAAGTACATTTTGGTCAATACCACCATATATGGAGAAAAACAGTCCTAGCAAGTTTTGGAATCAATACTACGTTTATTGTTTAATACTGGATTAGATAACATACACCCTAAATTCTTAAAAATTACAATTCTTTCAATATTGTCCTTTCTTACACATATATAATACAATTCTTACAAGTTCCAGTTATCCTGACTTATGGAAAATATCAAAAGTTACACCAATTGAAAAAATTCTAAATCTAGAATCAATGAATTTCGTCCCATATCAATTCTACTTTTTTTATCGACAGTATTTGAAAAACTAATAAACACCCAGATTTCGAATTATTTACCCAGGTTTTAACAGCCCCCTGCTCGTCGGGTTTTAAAGCAACCTTCTTCATGAAGCTGGTTGATTATATTCGATTATAAATCGATAAGGACAATCTTTCATCAGTATTGTTAGATTTCTCTAAGGTTTTCGACATAGTTCCGCATAACATCCATCTGAGAAGCTTAAAAACAAGTATCACTTTGAATCAATTGCCCTAAAACTTGTAGAGAACTATTTAAGGGATCGATCTCAAGCGGTGTGTATGAACAAAACGTTATCCAATTTCGTTCCCATTATCGACGGAGTTCCGCAGGGGTCTATCTTAAGCCCATTGCTCTTTACTATGTTTAATAATGATCTCCCATCTGTTTCTTAATTATTGTGGCATACATATGTTTGCGGACGACGTGTAGTTACATTTAAGTTACCCTCTTGGCCTTATTGAAGATGCAACAGAACACATAAATGAGGATCATATATCAGTATGCAAATGGTTAGATTGAAACCGCTCAATTCAAAGAAAAGCCAAGCTAATTATTAACAAAGATGCTATTTGCAGGCATGAACTTCCCAGAATAGAGATAGATGGTTCAAAATTAGAATACGTAAAATGTGTTAAATAACTCGGAAGGATATTCAACCAGACCCTCACCTGGAGCGATGTAACAAGTAGGACCTATGGTATGCAACACACAAACCGGAAGTTGTCAACACTGCTATATGGATATCAAATCTTTTGTGACCTAGATAGCGCAAACGATCGTAAACTTCACGTTATGTTTAACAGTACGAGTATTGTTCTTTTTATTTATGGTCTATGCGTAACTGTCAATAGTATGCCTTTCCAATCTTGCTTGAATTTTAAAATATTAACTTTCTTGTTTAATCTGAAAGATTACGATGCTACAAAATCACAAAGAAATAAAGGGTTATTCATTTCCAGGTTGGAATTTCGCATTCCTGCTATATGGCACCTGTCAAATCCATCTGTCATCCATAGTGACAGGTAGCTAGTTTTTGCCTTGTCATTGTACAATAGGAACTATTGCTCAACGCATTAAAATTGTTGCATTATACTACAATACAAAAATAACAATTCTGTAACATCTGTCTACAACAAGTTCACTTTGATTTTCGAACAAAATCTTCTTCAGCGATGAGGCTCATTTCCCGCTCGGCGACTACGTAAATGCAATCGTTAAGAGGCCATTGCATCCACCATAGGTGACAGTTTGGTGCGCACTATGGCCCGGCAGCATGATCAGGCCGTATTTTTTTTTTTTTTGAAAACGACTGTTACATTGAATTCTTTGCGCTTTGGTTAAATGATAATCAACTTTTTTTGGCCTGAGATTGAAGACATTGACGTTAACGATATGTGGTTCCAACAGGATGGGGCTACGTCCCACACAACACAGGCAAATTTGGCTATACAGCAGGAAAAGTTCCCCAGTCTTTGGAACATTGGAACATTTAAAAACCAAATCCGTGAAGCTATAGCCAGAAATTTGCCGAATAGTCATCGAAAATTACCCCACAAGAATTGAAGTTTGCAAAAACATCTGTGGCGTCCATTTAACCGATGTTGTATTCCATATATAATGGCATAGTTCAAAATTTAAAACTGTAAACAAATTTAAATGAAATTTTTCGGAAATCCAAAAATAAATAATTTTGTTTTAAATATTTTTAACTCAGTTGAATGGTGTCATTGGAATCAGAAAAATTAACAGCATATATCTTCGAGAAAGTAATACTTTCCATTTATTGGCTGAGTCTCAGCTAAAGTAAAAAATATAAATAGATGGCGCCGTCTAAAAAGTGGTAAATGTCTTCACTAAAATAGAGAAAACATATCAGATGTCGCTAGGCATCTCACTTCGCCACTTATGGTTTGAAGCCAATATGAACGGGGTTTGTCAGTAGGTGTGTTTGTTTTCGAAACGTTTCAGCGGATACTTAGTACGAAGAGAGCACTAATTACTGAAGAATAAATTTCACTGCTAGTACAAATTAACCCCATTCTCGGATTTTTTTGTATTGTGGCGTGTGTTACATTCCTGATGGAGCACACTTGCTGAAGACACATTTTATTACTGCACATTAAGGGAGGATTCAGTTATTTTTTTGGCGTGGTGTGTGCTTTTATTCTTGCGTTCAGTTACCAGCACCTGAAATGAAGGTAACCCTCAGGAAGACAGTTTCTGCTTTAGGTGCACTCTTTAGGCAATTTTTGGCATACACAAAATATTGGCAGATAGGTTGGCGAAAGGCTACACTCATCTAAATGACACCGTTAAGAGGCAAGATATTGACATTGACACCTTTGAGATGGGGCCAACTACGCGTAGTTAATAGAGTCTATGTACCACACAATACGATTTGTTATAAAGGGTGACCAGATAGCAATCATAGTTTTTCCAACAGTTATGTTTCAGCAGCTGTTAAAGTTACCAATGACATCCACCTGTCAAAATATTCAGTAAGGTTTGCCATTTCATCATGCATCGTTTGACTATTCCCGAACGTGTGGAAATTATTAAAAAAATATTATCGAAATTTCGGCTCAGTTGTACGAGTAAATACGCAACGTGAATTTCGTCGTGAAGTCGGTCATCATCATGACTTCAGTGCGCAGGCAATTCGTAGCACGGTGGAAAAGTTTGACCGCGAGTACACTCTTTTGGACCTTAAGCCACCAACCAGACAGAGATCGGTGCGAAGTGAAGAAAACATAGCCGCCGTAGCGGCCAGTATCGAAGAACAGAAATGTCGATTCAAAAAATCATCTTCTCGGACTAGGCCTATTTTTGGCTCAGCGGCCAGCAAAATTGCCGTTATTGGGGCGACCACAAAGCATCCACAAAGATTGACTGTTTGGTGCGGTTTATGGCACGGCAGCATCATCCTTATTTCTTTCAAAATGAATAAGGAGACACTGTTACCGTCAATGGTCCTCGCTATAGAGCGATGTCAACCGACTTTATGTTGCCAGAGATCGACAACATGGATATATCGGAGCTGTGGTTCCAACAAGACGGCGCTACATGCCATACAAGCGATACAACGCTCGAAGTGGTGAAGGAGAAATTTGGCGACTGGGTCATTTCACGGCGATCGTGCATCAATTGGCCGCCGCGATCATGCGACTTGACACCCTTCGATTATTTTCCCTGGGGTTGCATCAAGTCCTTAGTCTACGCTAACAAGCCAACCACTTTGGATGAGTTTGAGGCCAACAGTCTAATCCCGCACATATTGGACCGAGTCATCAAAAATTGGACCGACCGCTTGAAGCACTGCCAGCGAATCCGAGGCGGCCATTTAAATGATGTGCTATTCCATACATAATGGCATGAATGTAGCTTCAAAATAAAGCTACAATCAATTTGATATCTCACACCGTTGTTGTTTTATTTAAATTTCTTTTCCTATCGTTCTTATCTATACAAGTATTCTGCTTCTGTTTACTTCATAAATGTCAAAGTCGCGATGACATAAGATGTCATTTGCAAAAAATAGAGCATCTTCCGATATAGTGATGACTTTTGCGTCACCTTGTATTATAAGGAGTTAAACGTCCATTACCAGAAAATGCAATCAAAATCGTTCATTACTTCCGAGTTCCCAATTAAAAGACAACATTTTATATAACATGCAATTTTATTATATTTTTTTTTCGTCCTTTTTTCTCAAATTTTTTTGTCATTTTTATTCGGGCAGTGATTTTAACATCATCATTATACAATTTTGTTTATTAATCAAATAAAAAAATTCCATATCTTAATTAAAATGTACAAATTTTGTTTTATTGGGTTTAATAAATCAACTTTTACTTTTATTTTTTATTTATATATATTTTTTTTTTCATTTTTCATTTCGCATATTTATATTTTTTTTTTGTTTAATTTATAATTTGAAGTGTTGCGTGCGTTCTTTATAACAGTTTTTTGCTATGACATGTTAATCGATAGGATTGGATTTCGAAGAATCATTTTTTTTTTTGCTTTTGTCATAAATAGACGAAAAGAAATAAATATAATTAAATTATCTAAAAATTGTGCTAATAAATCATTTAAGAATATATAACAAATAACAATTTAAATTGGATTATGCTAGAAAATTTTCAAAGACAAAATTGATTCTTTTTTTTTTTTTTTTTTGTTATAAACTGATTACAAATTGTTGTTACTGTTATTGTGCTATTTTTGGAAATGTTTCAAATTGTTTGAGAATTGAAAATTAAAATTAATTAATATCGAGTTTAAAATGGATCGCTTTTCCCAGAATGTGTCGGTTTCTGTCCCTGTTCAACTTTTATTTAGACGCTATGTTTAGTTGAATTTTTTTATTTATTTAAAATCGCTGAAACTCATAAAATTTTCTATTTTGTTTTGTGTTGTTGCTGTATGAATGGTTGGTATGTATTTTGAATTTCTATTCACTGTAATAGTACATACAGACAATGATCGCCTTTTGAAATTTGTTAATAATTTTTTGGGTGTGTTTTTATTTCCATTTCATTTTATTTTCATACATATTATATTACCTTACGAATTAGTATTTCATACACTAAATTAAATTCATTTTAGAATATTTCAGTAAGTCTGTTAATTATTAACTAACGTCCCATTCATCGTACATTATCATAAAATTTATTTCTTACATCTATCATTTTCATAATTCTTTTTATCTTCTTCTATATTTTTCTTTTTATGTTCACCTTTAACGGTTACATTTATATATGTTTTTTTTTTTTAACTAAATTTTTTTTTTTTTTTTTTGCATTTAGTCATTTTCTATTTCTTAATAAGTTTGTTTTGTTTTTTTCTTTGAAAATAAATATAAACAAAATTCTGTACAATGAAAATGTTAAATCAAAAATGAGACTTAAGGTTCATTTTTAAAAAATTTATTTACATACACTAGATCCCGTTTGTCGTAATAAAAAAAATATCTTTTCTTTTTTAGTTGATATAGGTAGTGTTTCTTTTCTTTTTAATTTTTAAAATTAACTATTTTTTCGTTATTTCATTTTGAATAAGTTTCATCTTTTTTATTAAAAATTTTATTTCTTTATGTGATTACGCATATACTTTTTTTCTTAACAACATGATCTATATAAAAGTTTTCTTTACTTTGTTAAAAACCTGTTTTATGTTTAATTTGTTTTTATTTATTTTTTAATTTGATACTCTAAAACTTTTGGTGTATAAATTTAAAAATTCTTCTTGTATTTTTTGCTATGTATTATTTCTTCATAAACAAAATTATAATAAGACTTTAGAAGAGAACTGTTTTTTTTTTTTGGTTTGATTTTAATTTTACTGCGTTAGAATTTTTAGAAAAAAAAAAAAATTATCTTTTTTTGTTTACTTTGTCGAAGTGTTTATTTTTAGAGTACTTATTTTAAGATATCTAACTATTTTTTATTACGATAGTATATTACTTATGATTTGTTATGTGTTCGGGTCTGTTTAAGTTCTGTCTTTTGTTTGATTTTTATTTAAATTTAATTTAAGCTCAATATCATATTCTTCAAGAAGTAGTTTGTTCTGTTGATTATTATTTATTATTCTATGATTTTTGTTTTTTTTTTTTTTTAAATCTGTGTGGAATAGTTTAATTTTATTTTTAAATTCTCATTTATTGTTTGCATGTGATTTTTTTTCTAAATTTCGTTTGAGTGTAACTGATTTCAAAATAAATAGGCGAATTTATGCAATAGGAATTTTAAAACTTTTTGTGTTTGCTTTTGTGTCAAAATACCAGGTGAATTTTTTTTTTATTACGAATAAAATAAAAATATTCAACAATATAAAAATATAAATACAAAATAAGAAATGTATTTACAATTATTTATAGTTACATATATAAATTTACTTTTTTTTTACATTTTTGGAACACATTTTGTGTAACAAAATCAAATAAAATTTAGAATTTTACTAGTCTTAAATATAAAATTGAAACTTTTTCGTGAAATAAATCTTTCATGAGAGTATCAAAAAAGATTTTAAATAAAAAATAATATTAGTTTTGAAAGGAAATTTACTTAGAATGGCCAGTCTAGTTGTGAGTGAGTGTACGCATTGTTGTGATTTGTGAAAATCGATGCTCAGTTTAAAAGCCATGCTGACTTTTGAATTTAGCAAATTGTTTGAACACAAAACTAATACAATTGACCTTTAAAAAGTAATCTATCTAAATATATCTAAAGCACCACTTCACATGCGGCAGTGTTAAGAATTGTTTGAAGTTTTGATATACGAGTACTTAACAATTTGTTTAAATTAACTTTGCTAGAAATTACAATACATGCGTGAAGGATGAAAGATACTCACCCCTATTGTTGATGTGGTCCGCCGATAGGCGGGTCGAATCTTTTTTCACACACATTTTGGACTGTAAGGCACTAGTTGGTGCAGGTTCTTCCTCCTTCTTGACCGTTTAAACCATCCTAAAATGTGTATGGAAAAAAAGAGTCTACTCGCTTGTTGCTATCGACAGACAATTTCGACAACTAGGATGAATGTTTCCGAGTTTAAAAAAAGAATCTATCCCTTCTATTAGTGCACGTGACGTCTGTGAACGGCTTCTGACCCATGGGAATAAGAAAGATACGATCCTTTCAAATAGACACAACGTGTCCGCACTTAGAAGAGTCTCTTCTTTAAAAGTTTAAGAACTTACAGCACTTTATAGGCATTTCAAATAGATATGGCTGCTGTATATTTTCATTTAAAATGTGATGATCGAAAAATACCATTGAATACGGAAGGAAGCCTTATATACACTTGAATGATAAAAGCGATGTAATTTCAACAAATATTTCATTAATGGCTTTTTAAAGAATTTTGTTTATATGACGTTGCATGAAGGAAAGTTGATAGAGAGGAGTAGTAGTTTGGTGCCTTTATAAATTATATTTTACAATTTGTATCCTTAATCCCCATCCATATTTTATGTCTCTAGTACAAGAAGTGACAAAAAAAAAAAATCTGCCAAGTGTTGTGTTCCTCGTACACAATTTTACAAATATGGGCTATTCTAAACAATTTTTTGAAGCACATCCCCAAATTCTGGCTCCTCGTCCTACATACATGGATACCAGTACAAATTTAGAAACCAAATTTCATTAAAATAATTCATTCCGTGATTCTTGAGGCATGAAGTAAGATAGATTTTTTTGAAGATTTCACCCAACTACTCCATTTCCATCCGATTTTGATGACTTTAAGAAGGAAACAGCTGAAACAGTCAGGCCAAACTTACAAACCAAAGCAAATTTCATCAAAATCCGTTCAGTTGTTCTGAAGTTAGGCGTGGTTACATGGATCTTTTGCTCGTAACGTCAAATCAGAACACCAAATTTCGTCTAAATTCATCAGGCGGTATTTGAGCTAGGCCCTATGTACTGAAGCTGGCCTGAAATAAGAGTGGTCAAACAATGTTGTATAAAAAAAATAGGTCGACAGCACTTTCAGCTGTCACTCAAATGGGCAATGTTGGCCAATCTATTTTGGATGTAAAATGACAAATTTTAGGGGAATTTTCAGGACCATTTCTAGAGAAGCCAGTGAATATTTTCACTAAGTTTCGGCTTATTATTAGGAAAAGTATACTTTAGTAATTAAGGGGTGAAGAGGTCGGCACTTACTCGTATTAACCCATGGGTACTACATGATAACAATTTCTTGTACAGAATCAATGAATAGGACCTTTATTATAAAGAACTTTCCCGCATAATTGCATCATAGCCATTTTTGTCATGGGATCAATTGGTAAATTAAATTAAAGAGTATAGCAAAATTCAGCTAATTTCTTCTTAATTTATTTGTTTTCATCAATAATAACTGCACTGTTCCTTATTGAACCGAAGTAACAAATTATAATAAAAACTTTCCTGAGCTCCATCAATATCATGCAAAATTAAATTTGTGTGTAAATTCCAAGTTTTCATGAATTTTTGTGTTTAAAATTGAAACCATGAGGAAGCTAAATCTGCATGAATAAATGATGAATGCTACCAAATAATATATTTAAGCTTCAAATACATCCTCTGTAAATTTTAGATTATACGGCAATAAGTTGATGTAAATAAATAAATAAATATTTCGGCGCTAACAGCCCAATACAGGGCCTGGCCTAGCTTCTCGTAGCCACTCGTGCTGTGCGCCTCACGAATGGTTGGAACCTACAGTTTTATGCCATTTTCTAAAAGCAATTTTTTCGATTGAGAAAAGATTTTTCATGTGAATTTTACTCTCGGATGTTTGTCAGACGTTCGCGAGAGTTGGGATCGTGAGAAAACTTTTTTTTTTGTGTTTTCTTGGATTCAAACCTTGAAACTCTCGCTCAGTGATCGCGCACTTAAGCACTGAGCCACGGCTACAATAAGAAAATACGTTAATATCTACTCCACTAAGAATCACTTTGATCAAAAGTTGGAAAGCTCTGAATAATTCTCTATCCATCTACTTATTCAAAATGTCAAATAGAGGTTCGTAAATATAATACTTCAGGACCGTATAGTTTGATAACCTTAGTCTGCCAAATCCCATGTAAAAAGTTAAGAACCAAAAAGTGGAAAGAAAATTATTTGAAACTACCAATATGTAGATGCGTCTTAGGACTTAGTATTTGCAACTTAAGCCAAATGATTGAATTTAGATAGAAAAGGCTGTCTACGTCCGTTCGCTAAAAGAATTTTATAGGATTTTACTGAAATTACACATTATTTAACAAGTTTAGGTTTAGGGGATCCAGTTTTAACATCTTAGACGAGAAAATGTCATACAACAATGTAAGAGATTCTTCAAATAAACAACGCACGGGCTGGACGTCCAACTTCAAAAATTTCAGTTTTGTGAAGATAGTTTGAAAACAATATTACAAAGCTATTAACTGAAAGAGACTCTTATCTTATCTTAATATACCACAGGGAACGTATACAATCTCAGTAAGAATCCAATAAGTGGAAAGGATAAAGTTTACTACTGCATTTTAAAATAGTATCGTGGTTTTTGCCAAAAGTATTCGAGCATTCTATGCTACTAATAACATATTTGTGTTCTAAATTGAAGATTGTGGAGTGACAATCTTCATATTAGGATACAAATTCAGAATGTATTGTTTAAACATATTAATTTAGCCGAAAATTATAGAATAGTGTAGCAAATGTTTGTGACACTACAAAAAAAAAAAAAAATACTCAATCCATATTTTTCCCTCATTTTGATTTTGAACAAGACTATCAAAGTTGTTACTAAAATAAATGTACTAATAAATCAATCCAATATGCAACGCTAACCTCTAAATTGACGTGGAACAAAAAGTCTATCAAATGAGCATTGAAGTGAAGTAGAAATGTTTAATCTAATAATTAGAAAAACTCATGCAACTGGCCATTCAAAAATTATTATTTACCGAATAATCTTTAATATACATTACAGCTCTCTCTTTCTCTTTCGAAATAATTTCTTTTCTTTTTAATACTTTTTATCATTATCATTTTTCATAGACGACGACGGTGTCTCTCGTCTGTCAGTTTGTCACAATTATACTTAGCGATAATATCTGAAACAATAAAAAAGAAAATTAAAAAGAAATTTTTTTTTTTAATTTTTAATTTAATTTACAAAAGTACATAAATTGGTAAAAAAAAAGAAAAAAATAAAAGCAATTTTTTTTTTCTAAATTAAAGTTAAAATAAATAATATTAAATAAAAATGAAAAGATAATTAAAAATTCTAATACTAAATATTCTCCACAACGTGTCTGAGGTTTCTTTTGAGAAAAATATTGCTTTGCAAAGGTATATAAACTCTCCTTGATTTAAAAAAAAAAAAATAATAATAATACTTTTCAACAAGCTATCAACTTTCTACCTATAATAATAATATAAAATATAAATAAAATAAACGAAAATATAACAAATGATTTTTTGTACACGAAAAATCACCTGATATGATGATTGAATCTGAAAAAAGATTTCATTAAATTATTCAATTAATTTTCTTTAAATGCATTCGTTATGGTGTTCGTGAAAAATAACTTTTTTTTTTTGTTTTTAATGAAGAGGACTTTTTTTTGTAATTTTTGGCAATGATTTTGAGAAATTTTATGAAAATGATTTTTATTTTTTTTTAAGTTTTTTGATTCGATTATGTTATAAAAAGTGTGAATTTTGTATATACAGTAAGGTTTTTTGTTATTTGTTTTTATAGATGATAATGACGATGTTTTTTTTTGTTATTAATTGAATATTTAACTTTGTTGGGTTTATAATTGTGTGTGGATAGTTTTATTTAGGGGAGAATTGTTTTTTTTTTATTGAAGTAATAAACCACGTTTTGTTATTTTCTTGGGGAAAAGTTTTCATTTTATTTATTTATAAGGTTCTTTGTTTCTTTTTTTTTTTTTTAGATATTTTGTGAAGTTTTTTTTTTTTTTTTTTTTTTTCTGTGTTAATGTCTTTTGTGTTGCTTTTTATGTTTTGTTTTGATAATTATCTAGACTTACGTTTTAAATGGATAGATTTTTTTTCTTGGTTTATATATATACAACTTTACCATAGTTTTGTTACACAACTTGCTTTTTATCTGTACAAAATTAATTAAAAACATTCAATTTCATTTATAATATTTACAATATTTGTTTTTTTTTTTTTTTTACATAGAAAAATGCAATTTAATATTACTTGCCATTTGCTAAATTTTATACCTTCGGACTTAATTTAATTTTACGAGTATATGGTTACATTGATGAACCAATTTTGATTATACTATTTGAGTTTGAGCATCAGCAGCGGTGCATATATTGAGTGAGGGAGTTTATTTAAAAAAAAAAAGAAAATTATTTTAGGTAAATTTATTAACAAATATTAAGTCAGAGAATAGTGGAGAAGGACAAGTTAATGGGCGTTCGCGGTTTCATTTCATTTTTTGAATAGCACTTGGTATACTCATGAAAAATTAAAAGCAAAAATTGTTCCTAAAACTGTTTTAAATCTAACTTCTTTTTTCACGATGAATTTGAAGTAGCACTGACACACACGTCCTAGCAGAAATGCTACATGGCTGACTTCGAATTGACTCCTCAGTGCTAAGAAGAGTGGAGGTTGTAATAAAATAAAGTGCACGACTGAATCATATGTACTTTGAAATGAATACAATATCAAACAAAACTAATTTTGAAAATTTTCAAAAACTTTGAATGCTTTTATCATATGTGAAATTCTCGTACTGAAATCGGTTTATTCATAACCGAGAAAGAGCCAGTTTTTAAAAATAGGTCATTGAGTAAAGTACTGTTATACGAACTTTCTTGCCAAATCTGTTCCTATATATCTGCCAGAATGCAAATACGAGTACCAGATTTGTACAAAATCGTAAGAGCCGTTTTCGAGAAATTAATTTTTTTTCGAAAATCGACCATTTATTCATACGTACAGACAGACGGACAGACAGAATTGAGAGCCCCATTTTTTTTCGATTATCTATTATAGTAATGTATGTAACTAATAAAATCTGATTGAAAATTTTCAGGAAAGTAATACTTGCCCTTATAGTCCCGACTAATAGGGTAATTATAACCCCTAATTCCCCAGACGATTTTTATAGATGTCGCCTCTATCCTTCAGCTTTACTAAATTACAAAAACCATTAGAATTACGGTTACCAGCGTAACCTATATAAAATGGACTGGAGCTAACATTTAACAGAACTATTCGGTAGATTACATAATTATATTTGTATACCTCTCAAGTCATAGCTGAAACCAGAAGATTTTATCTCTGAAGCCCGCGTTTTTGAAATTCTATCCTGCTAGTACAATAGAATAAATGAAGAAAAATGTCTGTTATGGCAAAAAATAGAACTTAACATCCTTCACGATAAATGTAGGAAACGGGACCAAAAACGCAAGGTTGATGGTCCTCAGAAAATAAATCAGGAAAGCTTTTCACCTTGATTTACGTTAAGTTTCAGAGTAGTTCTGCTACTAAGAACTAAATTTCTTTAGCAAAATAGTGTAGTACTAGTAGTAATAGCAGTAGTATAATTATTATTTCAGTATAAAAAGTACAATTTTATAATTTAATCGAAAGGCTTGGATTTAGTCCGTCGGCCAGAGCCGAATAAATTATACAATTGCACTTTTTATACTGAAATAAAAATTATACTACAATATATTGTATTTATAATATATTTATTCACATACAGGATGCTTCATAAAGGATTATGGTATCATACACATATCATACATATACCAGTGAGTGAAATAATAATAAAGAATGTTTCAGGCCAGAAAACCTTAACATTTGTGTGGTACACACCCTTTGGTTGGTCGGTCAGGTAAAACTGTACACGTCCAGGCCTATCAGTGTGGACTGAACTTGTATAGCAGACTTGCACTAACTTTTTAACTTATTTTCCGTAGTGGTTGCTGAGTTAGTGAAAAATCCCCAGAGATGATAATATGATCAAAAAATACAGCTTCTGCAAAACCTTCACCATGAAACTAAGGACTAAGAGAGAACGGAATAACGAATCCACGATGTATACTCTCCAAAGAGCACACTATAAAATGGTCGAGGCCAGTTGAAGGAACACTGACAGAAGTGCTTGAACCAAACGTTCGAGACCAATTGGCAAACTCTCCAACACGTGATCAGAAAGTATACTCAACATAATCAGGCAATACATTGCGATTATATCGTATAACCAAGCTGCCATTGATCCCAAATCAAACGGGCTCCAGGATGGTAAGAGAATGCTTGGTCAATCTCACCAACATAGGCAAAATTAACAACGTTACCATACACTGGGTGCCTGGCCACATGGCTGTAGATAGTAACGAAAAAGCCGATATACTCGCGAAAGAGATGATAGCAACTTTGCTCCTAGGACCAGAACCCTTTTGTGGGATGGGACAATATGTCGTCTGAGAAGAAGCAAACTCTTTAAAAAATTCCCTTAAACTAAGGCAAGGAACACCACTCCAAGGGAATTTTAACAGAAAAAGACACCAGCTCACCTCAGGAAGTTAAACAAAGGAATATTTGGCTTCTGGAACTGTGGGGTAACGCATCAGAACAGAGTAAGCTGTTTAAATGTACGTAGCAAAATTCATGAAGTTTTTTTCGTTATCTCAGTATTAAGGTAGTATCCATATATCTTTGTTGACATTTTGCATATTGATTATTGGTACTATCCCAACTAGACAGAGTTCATAATACTTACAAGAAGATATAAAATTCAAAGCATTTTTCGCATAAGTCTTAGTCAGCTTAGAAAATAATTTTTACAGAGGGAAAATGCACTCTAAACTTTAGTCGTGACAAGTAGCACTAGTTGTACACCTTAATACGGGGGACCACTTCGAAAAAGGTACACCAGTTTAAGAATACTGTAAAATATTCAATTACATGTTTTGCTAGTGCCTTCAGACAAAGTATCTACAGACTCCAGGGATATACTTATGTACATAGCCAGAAATTAACAACAGGCTTAGAAATTCAACACACAATATGATGTTGGACGTGCCATAATCCTAATGCTGTACCGTCAAATCAATAAGATCACTGATCTCTTACCCACTGAAATAGATTTAAATTCTGGCTACAAAAGTCCGAGTATTTATGATCTAATTACAGATGCAGGAAAAGGTGGTGGTAGGTATGTATTTGCATTGCATGTATCTGTCGCCGAAGGCCTAACTTTCGCTGGTGCATTAAAGTAAGTAAATCGCAGATGGACACATCTGAATCTGAAAAGATTTAAGGGACTCCTAGGTCACTCTAAATTAAAATAAACATTGAGATTTTGAATAAGAAATCACCCTTCATAACTACGATGCTACTGAGAAGGCATGGTTACAAGATTGTAGAGTATTCTGTTTGGTAATGTTCTTATGAAAGCTGACGGATCTTTAACGAACTCGAAAGAGAGCCAATGTCCAGCATAGAAATTCATATAGAAACAGATCCTCTAGCAATCAATGGAAGCCTACAGTAAATGTTGCGATAAGAGTGAGGGTAAAAATAATAATAATTTGTTAGATAGGATGGTATTTATCTACATCTATTCCACCAAAAGGAACATTCCTTTCGGAGGATTTCCAGTGATCACTTTTAAGCTATGATAAATGACCGATGACTCTCCTAAGAGTGTATCTGTGTATAGACAACGTTGTTTGGAAAAAGCTTGCAGGTGATAGTACCTATAGACCTTATAAGATAACTCTATGTTGAGTGTCTATTACCGACAGCTGATTCAATCTACAGTCACTCTACGAGCGTACGTAATCCATACTGAGCATAGTTAGCAATTGGTGGAGCGAGTAGTCACTTTCTGTCAATCCTTCAAAGACTAAGATAATGCCTGGCAAGGTTAACTTTGCAGAAATCATCAGAAAACCTATGGTTCTCAACATTCTTTGGGAATGTTATAGAATGTTCAGTCAATTTTTGGAGACATTGGCCGCCACCGTTTTGAGTGCGTAAGAAAAGAGCAGTATCCAGTTGAGACCTTACGACCACGTAAACTTGTCGCGTAACGGCCTCATTGTAATGGAATAGGTCAGTCACACAAGCCTTGTGGAACATAGCCCGAAACAGACGCTGATAGAGGAAGTTATATTTTCAATATACTGAGACGCTGAGACAGATATCGGAGATCGAACTATCAAAGCTCATAGTGCTTTTTGCTCACATTAGTTTGGTTTTCAATATTGATCTCTCTACGAATTCAATGTCAAATCCGTGCAGCTTCAAGAAACTACAGATGTACACAAACTGCTGCCTTTTCTTTACTCTGAAGATGCGCTGGCTAAAACGATTTCAATCGGCGGCAAACCAAACAGAAATTAATAGGTGAAGAGATCCAGTAGTAAAAATGATGATGAATCGGACACATACTCGTATTGAGGAAATGAAATAACAAAATTACTAAGCAAACAGGGTGCACGTCCGGTTAGAATGCCCAGAAGGGCGTTGAGAACTAAAGATTTAGCAAAGGGGGCCTTCCAATAAAAAATACGGCCCCATTTTAACAAGAGCGAAGTTCCACGAGAGCAAACTACGTGGTGCGGATCGGAAGTACTTTTAGCTGTATCATCCCAAAGCAAATAAATCCAGAAGACCTGTGTAACAGAATTCAGAAGAAAATCTAGTGGAACAGCATCATGGTTACCACCAAAATCGCTAGTGAAAAACTAAAAGGACTTGATGTTATTTTCTGGCAGATGGTAGAAGAAAATATTAGTATACGAGTCAAGTGAAAGCAGGATACAAATGAAGGCTTAATTTTATAACGTAGACCAACATTTTGGGGGCATTTTCAAAAATGTTTTAGGGTCCATTGTTTGAATTTAAAAATAATGTTTTATTTGATGATAAATATTTTACCACCGCCTAAAGGGCAAGTGAGACTAGTCATTGGCACTTTTATTTCAGCACTTCATTGGTCAGTTCTTAATTTTTAAGACTATAATTAAATTTGGATAATGAATAATTCATGATCATGGGAAAAAAACTACCAAGACAATTTTCTAGTAGCCATTTGTATACCACTGACATCTTAAAAATAAATTAACTAATTGGAAACTGCTAAGGCAGGTGTTTAGGCTTAAGTCTCCGAAAGCGTGTCTTGTATTACAACAAACAACTCTCAGTCTTAAAAAATACCTACTCGTATATATTCAGCTACCAGTACAACAATTAATAATTTAAAGACATTTCTACGAAATAAAATATTTTTTTTTTTTAAGTTATAGCCCATTTCTCCAACTCTGCACCACATACTGCCTAAGGGATACTTCATAAACTATTTTCTATTTCAATGTTGTATCTGTTTTATCTTAAATATTTTATTCCTGCATCACCTAGTTTATATTTGTAAATACTGTGTTAACAACTGATTCTTTGTTTTTGTTTATTGATTTGCCAATAATAGAAATAGGTAAATTCATCTAAGTGTAGACTTAACCTAAACGTATTTACATGATTTTTTTTCATATGCTTTGGTTTTTCATAATTCCCTTATAATAATTCAGATTTTTTTTTTATTTTTTTTTTTTCAAAAAGACGAACCAATTTGGTTTGCAAATTAACTAAAGTTACTGTTAACATTTTAATTATTTTTGTTCGTAATATACAGTTTAGGCTTTTCTTTGTTTCGTAAAGAAGTTCACCTGTGTTGTTTTTAATTTTTTTTTTTATTTACCTATTAGCTATACATACATATATTTTTTTAATAATAATCCATTTTCACAGTTTTTGTTTCTTGAATTTATTTAAAATTCTTCGTGTACCTATTTTTTTTTTTTTTTTTTTGTAATTACACTATTTAATTTAAAGTTTTTCTTTCTATATAAAATTGACTTTATATTTAATGTATATTTTCTTTTTATTAAATTAAATTTTTGGTTTTCGTAAAAAATTACCAGTGTTAGCAGGTTGTTTTTTTTTTTTTTTTGTTTTATCCGCAGACAGAATTCTGTTGGCGTTTAAATTTAATTGTAACTTTGCGATACCCTACGCTTCTATTTTGTGTTGTTACATATATATGTATCTGTATCTATAGACTATTTTGTTTCAATTTAATAATTATAAACATTAACTGTGTTGTGCAATTAACAATATCTAGACATTTTATTAATTTTTTTTTAAATTTTTATTTGCCTAACCTTAAAATTAAATTGCATATTCTTTTTTGTTATGTTTTGAAACAATGTTTTTTTTTTTTTTGTTTATCGTTTTGTTCAATTGAAATGCATATAATGTTCATATGTGTGTGTATATATAGAGATTTATGCTTAATAGTGTTTTTTTAATTTAAAATAAATAATCTAAGTAAAATCATCACACATGGGGGCGGATTTATTAACCCCAAACAGTTATTATCAGTGTTTGTATTCAGGATAACGACCATTCTCCATTAATTGTCCGTCTCCTAGTTGATTTGAATCTATGTGTGCGCGCCTCAATTGAGGCTGGATGACACTGCCGCTGCTCTCCGTTTCGGTCGATGGTGGTGAGGGGTAAAAGTCCCTCTGACTTACACTTAAACCATTTGTCGCCCCCATTAATGATGGTTCGCCGTGGTGGTGGATAACGGAACTCGTTGAGGCCGTTGACAATTGTCCGACGCCGGGTTGTTGGGAATCCGACATTGTGCCTTGTTGATGGTCCAATACCACGACGGATACTACATCCTCACTCGCCCACCGGGCTAACTGTTGTTGAGCTTGAATAAAGTCATCACTAGAAAATAATAATCATAACAGGAACAACGATACAAGTAAAATTATAAAACGAAAAAAAAGACAAACAAACCAACAACCCAGAAACAATCACAAATAAAATCAACTGAGAGTCAATCATTGTTATTTTTGTTTTAATTTTTTTTTTTTTTTTTGCAAAAAAAAAGAAAAACAATTAGAAGAAATCAATTTTGAAAATGTATAATGATAGCAACAAAGGCAGGCTTTTAGCAGATACAAAAGTACTTTAAAAGCATTTATGCAACATAAGAGAGCAAATGTTATGTTTTTATGGTTAGTATTGTATTGGTACGAGTATGTGGTTGTTGTGTAATGTTTTTTGAGCATGAATTTGATAATTTCTACTACTATGGCAGGACTTATGGCGAGACCTGTTTTTTTTTTTTTTTTTTTGGCCAACAAAGTATAAGTTTTAAGTAATAAGGAGAACCAAGTAAGAATATATTATATCATTTAACTGAATATCAATAAATAAAAAAAATAGTATTAACTTCATGAAAACACCGACATCAATTCCATTTATTATGCTTGAATTACATTTAATAGTACGTATAAGTTATCAATCATACATACAAGTTTTTACTAAAAGTTATTACTAGACAAAGTGATAAAAAATTTATTTTTTGTGCAATATATGTAAATATATATAATAAATAACATTTTGTATTACAAAAGAAAAAAGGTAGGTGCTCTATGAACCGTCTGTTTAGTGAATGAATTGTCTTTTTTTGAAAGACTTTGACAATCGGAAAGTAGTTAAAAATAAAACACTATTGAGTTATGGAAGGGGTAGATTTATATAGAACCTATTATTTGCATACTGCCATATATTACACATCACGTTCCAAAGTCTTGTGATACAATTCTGAACTCATGCAATAACAATGCTGGGTCAGATAGCATGCTTAATACAAGGTGGCGCAAAAGTTCTCACACGATTTCCTTGCAGTAACTCTGTTTGTAAATAAAAAGAAGTGATTCTGTTTGTTGACCATATTTATTTACATATTTAATTCTTTTTCCATTAAGTCGCGAAGACAATATCGGTCAAGTGGCCGCCGCCAGAGGTGATGCACATTCGGGCTAATTCCACAGCATTTTCCATGACTTTTTTCAAAAATTCTTATCGGATGATTTCTATTATGGCCAAGGTCTGTGGTTTGTTTATATAGAATCGTGACTTCAAAAAACCCAAAAGAAAGAAGTCTGGAATGGTCAAACATGGCCATCTTGCGGGCTAGTGCAAATCGCCAAAACGAGAGATTAAGCGGCCGGAAGGAAGGATGAGAGCTTGGTTGTAATTTACACGCGATTAGTGGTCTGCAGGCAATAGCTGATGCACTGTTTGCCTTTACGGGTACATCTTCTAGTCTTTCATCAAAATTCGCTGTAAACACCATCTATTAATACCCAATTGCGTGGCCGTCGCCTGGTTTATTTTTGAGTGTTCTTTTGAAAATCTGGAGCCGATATTCTCAGCCAAACGGCTGCTCTGGGACCGGAAACGTTTACCACTTTCCCGTGTTGAGCCAGTCTCCTCGAGGCGAGCGACTAAACGCCGCAGTGTTTGCCCAGTTAGTTCCACACGATCAGGGAGTCGACGACGAAATTCACATTGAGCCAAAACCACTGACCAATTATTTGTCAAAAACATAGACGCAATTATACCGCGTTTTTAAAGTGTATAGCAATCTATGGATTGTCTACGTGTATTCCGCTTCTGTTTACTTCACAAATGTCAAAGTCGCGATGATATAAGACGCCATTTATAAAAACAAGAGCATCCGATAGGGTGATGACTTTTGCTCCACCTTGTATAATATGCGAATGTCTATTTAAGTAGCATGAATAAGACCGAATCAAGGCAGTGCTTCTAGTTTGCGCTTTCAGAACTAAATCTAGCTGCTTGTAGTGTTCCGTAAAAGAATGGTATAAACGGAATACTAATGGATTCAACACGGTTTCTGTCTGTCCCTGTGTTTGTCACATGCTTGTAGTATTTTAACAGTTTAAGTTAGAGGGCTGAAATCTTGTACAAAATTAGTATGTGGTGGACTAAAAGCAATCAGAAAAAAAAAAACATTTTTTGGAACTTCCAAGGAGTCCAAACATATAAATAATATTTTTTTTTAACAGTTTGGTGAACAAATAACTCAAAAACCAGGGCATAGGCGATATCCAACCAACCCTCTCTATATTTTTAGAGTATGTACCTCCTCCACCTCCTCATGGATGTAAGAGCAAAATTATAACAAATCTTCTGGTGCAAAGAGTTCTTGAAAGTTATTGGAATACGTGTGGCAAAAAGTCACCCACAATACGAGTATTTACTAACGTACTCCACATCCACCACTCCACAGTTTTTAAACGAAATGATCTACGTATCAGGAAATACACATGCACATACAAATTAAATTTCATCAAAATGCCTTTAGTAGTTCTCGAGCGAGCCATGTGAAAAAACGTATGGGCAGACATGGAACAAAAAGTTTTTGTTTGACCCTTTCAAGTATGACTAAAGGTTTCTCTTTTTCCGCGTTTTTTTCTCTTTCCGTGGATCAATCAATGAAAATAACGGTACGGGCGTCACGATCTTGCAATTTAACGCGATTACACCCTTTTCTTTGGAGCTGTGTTAAGTCTCTGGCCTATGTGAACGGGCGTATACATACATACAAGGTAAGGTATTAACGAGGACTTAGATATATAGGTACACTTCTTAAGGCCGTGCAATGGTACAAATATAGTGTGGCACTCCAGCTAGATGCTTACTCTAAAAATTTGTCATAAAAAACTGTCAGCAATAAATATCAAAGATTTGAACAAACGAACATCCGGCGACATGACTATATCGTATTTTAATTACAAAAACATTGCGACTTAAAAACCAAATTTATGAGATGAGCAAAAAACTTTTTACGAAAAATGCAAATGTACCGATCAAAACAGAAACCAATTTGTTTATCATAAAAAAAATCGGACCCTCAAAAAAATCGGAATCATTTGTTCAAGTTTATCTACTGCAAAAGTATCACACTTGAGAGGGTATTCTTACCAAGTTTTGGAAAAATTGTTAAAAAATATTTTTTTGAATAAATTTTTAAAAAAATAAATAAATGCGTAGGTAGATGCCAGAGTCTGACAAATCACCAGGTTATACAAAATTTGTAAGAAATGTTCTTACACACGCAGTCTTGAATGATGGAAGATCAGCTCGCCATAAATGAAATCGTTTCCATCTAATTATGGTACCTAATTATAGCAATCGTATCTGAAATTCCTACTAAATTCAAAACTCAAATTTCGTCCAAATTTATTGACTTGTTTTAGAGATTTTTCAAATACCTCTTCATATCTTACTCATACTCTATCCGATTTTGTCGATATTCAAACATACAAGTATAAAATTTTCATTCCCGAGTAAGGTGGAAACCATTTAAGGATTTTTGGAACGCTACCCCGATATCTTAACCAAACACCATCAGATTGCAAACAGTTTTCAAGCACACCAAGCTATTCTTGTAAATCTAATTTTATTAAAATCTGATTTTAACACAAAACTTACAAACTAAATTAAAAAAAAAAAATCTGTTTTGTGCATTGCAAAATGTTGCTTGTGTTGATTTTGCTATAAAAAATAACAACTAAGGATGTGGCTGCTGCATCTGTGAGTATAGATGTAGCTGTAGCTGTTTATATAGTGTTTCTGTTATACATATTGCATTTCTAATATTGCAAAGTGTTAAACATCAAATAGCAGTGACTATTTTATAACCACAGCAGCGTAGGAAAATAAAGAGTTACGAGTAATACTGCCATTTGCCCACCACATTGAATATTTTTATATAGCAGCATATCATAAAAAGGATATAAATCCTGGTTATTTTCTTCACTAATTCTCCTGTTTACATAACACACCTGCTGTTTTAGAAAAGTTCAGTATGAGTCATTTAAGCACAAATTCATCATTTAAAAAAAAAAAATGACAGGAGATGCCAATTAATTGCAGCAGTTTCAACTACATACATATGTAGGTGACTATGCAACTATATACGCAGTGGAAAGGAAATTAGTGGCGCCGTGGCTCAGTGGTTAGTGATTAGGACTGCAAAGAGAGAGTTTCAGGTTATGAGTCTCAGAAAACACCAAATAGTTTTCCAAGGTCTTTCTACTCTTGCAAATATCTGACAACCCTCCGAGACTAAAATTGTGTGTCATTTTGGAGCTTCTAAATCTTGCAATAAAACCGGCGATAAAAACGGTAAATAGCCAAAAGGAACGCCGCCGTAGTAGTGATGATTAAGGCATTGCTTTTACACCTCGATGGTCGTAAAGTCGACTCCTCGTGAGGCATTAAGTACTTTTTTTTCTGTATATACAAATATACAAAACAAAGATGGGATAAAACAGCTAACAGCTATTTAGGAATAACAATAATAGTGATTTTTTTATAGCGAAGTTAGTCATTTTCATTACACATGAATAGAAATATTAGCTACTTCTCATAGCTAATTCTCATATAAATACAAGCTGCAGTTCTTGCCAAATATTTGTAGTACGAGTACGAGTATAATAAATTGTACATGCGGTCATAATGTTCCAATATCCCCGTTTCGGCTATTTGTATATGTAGCAGGTGTTCATTTGTTTAGTGTGGTTTTTGACTTGAGTAAGGAGTGTAAAAATAATCGGCCAGACCTGATATTTTGAAATTGAAATAAACTTAATATATATTGTAGTACGATATTGGCGACAGATTTGAAGGCTCCGGATCGGTAAAACCTTTCATATCACCCCATTCATCTCAGGACAGGATAGCCGATTACATTATAAAATAAAGTGCATTATATGTAAATGCAGAAAAGAAAAAAAAAAAATCAAGATAAGATTATTAATTTCGAAGAATTGTAGAAAAAAGTGTCCTTTTCAGTTGAAAAGTGGAATTTTCAGTCGAAAAACTAGAAAACTAGGTAGAAGGCAAATAACAGGCAATCCAGTTTTAATTGGGAATACGGCAACAGTTTTCATATACCATTGAAGATGACTCTAATGATATATGAACGATGATTTTTATTTAGAGCCATCTCCAAAAAAGTGGAAAAGTGGAATTTTCAGTGGAAAAACTAGAAAACTAGGTAAAAGGCAAATAACAGGCAATCCAGTTTTAATTGGGAATACGGCAACAGTTTTCATATACCATCGAAGCTGACTCTAATAATATATGAACGATGATTTTTATTTAGAGCCATCTCCAATGGTATATGAAATCTTGAACAAACATATGAATTTCTGGACTTGCCATGGTCTTCAAACAAAATCAAAATTTTGCGAATACCAATAACTCCATCGAGGGCATGTTTTCGGTGGAAAGTATGAAGGGACGGTAGAGATGAGTATATTTTTCTATAAACTTTTCATTACTTAGAGTGTTCAGAAGGTGTCGGGGAAAAAAACGTCTTCATTATTGATCCGGTCGCGAAACTTTTTACCTCATTTCTTCTTGCATGTTACGGATAGCATACCTTTTAGGTATGGCTTAAAATAGACATCCACTTCTACTACAATTTTTTCACATTTCAGTCGTTAGAAAAATAAAACGTGATATGTTAAGTGCTGATCGAAAGTCAGAAACCTGTATTGCTAAATGCCTGCACTAAAATAAAACCCCAACGAATTACAGAAAATCTTAGACACGGAGCACCATAATAATCTTGACATTTACGGAATTTACAAAATATACAGACTATTTACTAAATTTAGGTACTGTAAAATCTAACCTAGATATTCATAAAAAAAAATCACATTAGGCATTCAAAAAAATTAACAAGTTTTAGTGTTACATCTAGATTTTTTAGTTGACTAGTTTTTTTTTGTTTTAAGATTTACATAATAACATTTCAGTGATTTTTCGTTTTATTTTAAATCGTTTACACTTTAAAGTTTAAATTTATAAAAAAAACAACAAATTTAGAAACATTTCCTTACACTTTTTATACAATTTATTTACTTGGATCAGCTCCTGAATGATCGTTCTCCTTATTACTTATACACTACGACTACACGAATTGACACACTACACGATTACTAACATTTAAAAATAATAAAAACTAAATGCAAAGGATAAAAATAAAGGGAACAAAAAAAAAAAAAAAAACAGAATGATAATAACGATCGATCATAATGTCCAATAGCTACACAATAAATAAACTTCTGGAAAGACGCGACATTCGTTGGTCGAGCTCATTTTCAGAACGCAGCATAAACTTAAAACGAATCCATAATGCAGAAACATAAATAAATACAAAGAAAAATATACAAAAAAAAAAACTGATTTAAAAAAAAAAAAAAAAAAACGGAATCTAAAAGGTATCTCTAACCGGGAGTTTGGTGACTGAAGGGGACCTACCTCTCACTATCGGGAGTTTCACGATCAATCCGGGCATCTACGGTCCTATCATGGTGATCGGCACTCTCGTAGATGCCCTCATCATCTTGATGCAGATGCGTATGCGACGAGTGATGTGATGAGTGTGGGCCATGTGAGGCATGGCCATGAGCATGCGAATGATGCGTATGATGGCCAAAAGCATGAGGTGAGTGTGATTGATGTGGATGTCTACTAGTTGTTGGATGCCTATACCTTCCATAAACGAAGCGACTCTCCTCGTCGGAGCGTGGCCGACAGCTTCTGCTGTAAGACGGATGTATTGTTGCAGTTTTCTGTGATTGTGCTAATTGTTGGTTTGAGCTGTAAATGTTCGTAAGTTCGATTATATTATTGAAATGTCTCATGTTTTCACGTCAAATACACACATACACATTTACAATAACAGAAAAATAAAATTTTTAATTAAGAGAGCATAATATTTAAAATAACTAACCCTTGCGAGGATTCACTACAAGCAGCGGAACTATCTAATCTATAATGACGATCGGCCTCCGTTTCGGACATTCGATTGTCCTCAGAGCCACTGGGGCTCATATGCCTAACCGAGTGATGTTCTAATTGTCTAATTAGATCTTCTAAGTTTCTTATTCTCAGTGGACCGGTCGCTGGTGCATCATCTTCCTCGGGCAGATGATGTTGCGATCGATGATGGTGAAGTATAGCACCGGTTTGAGGACCTTCCACCAGCACCGTATGTGGTTGATTTATATCGCAGATGTTCTCTTTGGAACCGGTTTTCGAGCCGCTGCGCTTGTATTCGCCATAGCTGAGCTGTGACGTTGAACAGTCCTGTAGAGTTTTACGCAGCATCTCTTCGCTGAGACTGCCACTGCCTACGGGAGTATTCCCGGTACCGGTACCACGATGGGAAGCTGCATTTCGTAGAGCTTCCAGGATATCTTCGTGATATCCGTTCAGGCTTTTAAGGGTACGCTCAACTTCGGACACTGCTGCACCAGATGCCGCTGCCGCCGCCAGTGTCCCGTCTTGTTGAGCAATCAGTTCAAGGTTATCCGATTGACCGTCCTCACCCCATTTGTCTTTCATTTGATCGCCGAGGACGAGTCCGTAGCCATGCTTTTTCAGTATGCCTTTTTCTGGAAAGTCAGGAGGAGTTTTTGTTTTGTTTGTTGGTTTAAAAAAATACAATTTTTATTATATTAATCTTTTTAAGACTTTCTCGTTTCAAAGCATGAATTTCCATTGAACTGTATATTTGAATGATTTAATATATGTACTCGTATGTAAATGCTTCTATTAAGGACAACTTGCTAGTTTAAGCAAAAGCACACACATTACTTTATTAGTTTTGGGAAAAACACGCAATGAAATCTATGAAACTAAAATTATTAATCATTTTTAAATTTAAGTTATATGACTTGATATATTGAAGCTTTATTGATCTACGGCTTGCATTCGATATTGATAAATAATGTACCTGAATGTGCCTGATCTTCTTCGCTACTTCCAGTCAACCTTCTGACCTGGGGAATCTTGTGATCTCTGCAAAATTAAAAGAAAATATTTTTCGTTATAAGGTTTACATTTAATTTGATAAAATTCATCAGTATTTCCATATAAAAGAAATGTAGGATTAGCACTTAAGTTAAAAAAAAAAACACTCATAAGGATCAAATAAATTACAAATGTCAAAGCGACAACATGGACTTTGTAGATGTAAAGATAGGATGAATAAAATGGTCTGAATGGGAACTCAGTTTAACAGTTTTCATTGTCAAGGCGAAGAACTTGCATAAAAATCTGTAAAAAGTATGCCTTGGTTTGCGTCCTATAGCATAGAATTAAGAACTTGTATCAAATGTCTATTAATTTATTGACAGAGGCAAAGCTGTTGGGCTTAAGGTAAACTCTGCCAATTCTAAAATTTTCAGCCCATTAACCTCGAAACTAAGCTGGCTGAAAGAGTATGAAATTTCCGGTACCATGAAAGAATTGCCTTGATGGCAATTAAACGTAAGCAATCGAAGTTTACTGTGGAATTTACAGAAACTTAATACTACCTGAGTTTCAAACACTACACGAATATTTATTTTACTAACACCCGTTCTCCGAAACAATATAAGGGTATTCATATCGCACTCAGCTTCAATATCAAGCTGCGACTCTTTCGCTTAAACTTGGGGTCTATGCTCTTATATGAGTGCAGTATCTGAAAAGTGATCTTCAATATCACAAGAAAGCTGCAAGCTTTTGTTAGGCATGTTAGGCCCTATCTCAAAGGAATAGCTTTAGCTTTATAGATACGAAAGTGTCAGTTGATTGGTCACACCCTGCGAAATGATGATAACTGGGATGTAGAACTGATAATGGATCTTATTAATTAGTAGGGGTGTAGTGGTAATATCATCGCTTGTTCACGGTCTTCAACCTTCTACCTCAATACATATTTAAGCGGAAATATGCAGCTAAATGTGCTGCGAGACTCAGTCAAATGGAAAGATGCCGACTGACAGACGTTCAAATGCACCTGCAATGCACCTTATTGATTTGGATGGATCAGCTTCAACGGTTGCTCTTGGAAGGTCGTTATGGCTTCCTATGGGGTTCATTTTCAAGTTCTAAATGACCGGATCGGAACTTCAAGAAGACCTTTCATTTACGGTTTCCCTATTGCGTTTATGTTTCAGGTTGCTTTCGATCAATTACGTGCAAGTTTAAATTCATAAAAGAAAATTCTTTCCATTTGATTAGGAGATAACATATTAAAAAAAAATCTTGAAAAAAATATCATATTTTTAACTGACTTTAATTAACTGGCACTATAAAATTACAGTTACGGAGGGTTACAGAGGGTGGCTGTGGTGTAGTGGTAACATCATCGCTTGTCACGCTGTTGATTCACGGTTCGAATCCTGATGTCAAGAATCATTGTTTATTTCGCATGAAATAAATAAAAAAGTCGATCAATTGCGAAAGCTAAGTCAACTCTACTGTGAAGGCATAACACTGGCAGTAGGGTGGTCATATGGCTAAAATGCAACTTGATTGTGATGATGACATCAGGAGGACGGAAAAAAATACTGTGAATCGTAAGTAACGACAATAATAGCGAAATCAAACAAAATACTCCCCAGTTATCTGGACAGCCACCCTTGGAGTTTACAGAAACTTAATACCACCTAAGTTTCAAACCCAATACACTAATCTTTCTTTCTCTCTGTCTCTTCCTCTTTCCAGAAAAAAAAACCGCACGTATTCTAAAAATTAGTATAAGGGTATTCATATCCCCTTTAACACGTGCAAATTATATATATAAAACAAAAGTTTCCTAAGTTTAAAAAGGAAATAAAACTCACACAATTGAGCACTAGTCTTGGCACTTCAACGATCACTCTGGAATTGAAATTCAAATTGTAGTTGAAGTAACCACAGACTCCACTATGCTTTACTGAAACTTCACAAGACCGTTTCCAAAATCCGTAGAATGAGAAACTGATCAGATACGGATAGTTAAAAGACGAACTCGTTTTGGACTTTATTGCAATTTCAAAAGTGCAAAAAAGTCCAAAATTACGTTTTGGACCTTTTTGAACAAGACTTTATTTCATGGCACCTATCAGTTATTCTCTGCTGACGATGGATCTACTCGTATCATAAGTGCAGATCAAACGTCACCTGTAACGAGCACTTGATGTATGGGTGGATGTTTTGGAGGGAAATGGGTACCGAATTAGTTAAAAAAAGATAGATTCCAGATATTTACTTGAATGGAAAAGTGCTTCCCAAGTGTGAAAAGTTCAAATATCTGGGACATATAATCAATAGCGACGCAACTTGTGATGATAACATCAATCATCGCATAAGGGTAGGGTGGATGAAGTGGGAAAACTCCGCAATCTTCCGTGACCGAAAAATGTCCCCTAAGCTGAAAGGAAGGCTCTACACAGCAGTTGTACGTCCAGCGCTCACATACGGTTCACAATGCTGGAAAATGTACAAAAAGTTTGACGGCAAATTAACGGCAGCTGAGATGAAGATGCTTCGCATCACAGCAGGAGTAACAAAGCTTGATAGGATAAGAAGTTCAAAGATTCGAGGAAGCCTTCATGTAAAAGAACCCATCACAAGCAAGATAGAGCACGACCGGCTCAGTTGGTATTGTCATGTTCAAAGGGGAGATCCTTCGAACCCCTACACAATCGGGCAAAAATGGCAGACCAAAAAACAACTGGATCACATAAATGCAAAATCATCAGCATTTGATTGGTCTCAGTGACGAAATGATCCGAAACCAGGACGCCTGCCGGTACTTCCTGAGGTCAAATCGGCAAACCCCACAGGCGAACCAGTGGGAGGGTTGGGATCCTTCTACTTCGGATCATAACCTCGCAGTAAAAAAAGAAGAAGATGAATTTTTGTTGAATTTTTCAGAGTACTTATTTGAAATTGTAGGCCTCGGGGTGTAGGCCTACAGACACCAAATAAGAAGTTTCAGTAAATATGTCAAACTGATTAGGCTGCAATCCGAAGTATAGGCAGATAGAATTGCGAGTTATATTTTTTCTAGTACCGATTTAATATATATTAATATTTGACCCATAGGAGCAAGTAAAAATCATTACAAAACTTTAAACTTACCTAAATCCTGTCTGATTCTGATACATCAACTTGCTGGATCCATCCAATGAAACCTCTTCCACCGAGTGATGATTGGCTGCATTCCCGGCTCCGCCATAAGCCTTGGCGATGGGCTTCTTCGAATAAGGCGGATCATACTTCAATGTGGTCGTCTTCCTCCTGATTTATTTCGGGGAGTATTTCATTTGGTTTTTCGTTTTTTTTTATGATTTTAATTATTTTTTTTTGGTTTTATATTTTTTTGTTTGATTTTGGAAATTTTTTTGTTATTTGGTTTTGTTTTTGTTTCGATGAGATATGTTTTATGGAAATTTAATAAAAGTGAATTTGTTTAGAATAGTAATAATCATAAGTATATTTTTTTTTTGCAGAATAAACATAAAAAAAATAATTTTGTAGAATAATTAATATTGTATGGGTGTAAGAGTGTGGTGTGTAAATGTTGTAATGTGGGTGATGTGTAATTTTAATATGTTTTGTTATTTATACAATGGAAAACATTTTACTAAGTTAACATGAAATAATAGTTTTTTTTTTTTTTTTTAATAAATACAACACAGTGAGAGATATGTATATCTATGAAGTATACGTTTCGTTATTTAGTAAATATACATATCCATTACGCAATATGAATACAAAGTGGCAAATATTATTTCATACATATTAGACAGTCGAATATACATTTATACAGTAAAAAAAAATTAGGGTACACACGCACACAGAGATCAATGACCAAACAAATACACATATTACATATCTTTTTATTGAAAATCAACAGAAAAAAAAGGGATTTTTGAATAGGCATATTGTGCGTTGTGTTGTTTGTTTTAATAAGCGAACTATTTTTTCTTTTTTTTTTCATTCTGTTGAAAGGATTTACCCAAAATATCAATCCGTCAGTGGAAAAAAGCAATGAAAAGTCCCCATTTCTCGAAATGTGAAAAACAAGTATGTTTTTCTTTTGTTTTCCTTTTGCTTGCAACCAACCAAAGTATCGATTGAAAACATATCCCTTTTTTTTTTATTCTTATCCTTGTTTTGTTGTTCACTATTTGTTACTGCCAGCTTTCGCTACTGCTGCCCCGTTGAAGGGAAGTCAATAACAAATGAATATAAATACTTAGAGCATAAGTGGAAAACAGGAAAAAAAAAAAAAAAAAACATAAAAATAAAACGAAAACCCAGAACACAAGCCGATATAAAGAAGAATGAAAACCTAGGAATTATTTTGACCACAAGGATAAAAAAAGGATATGAAAAAAAAAAAAAAAAAACAAAACAATGGCAGGAAAAGAATCAAATAATTGAAGCAGGATAAATAAATAAATACTTGTATATCTACTTTTCTTTTGGGTGAGCTTTCTCATTTCGGTTTTATTATGATGGTAAATTAAAATATTTCCCTTTCCTTCGACTGTATAAGACCCAATCGCCTTTCGTTTTTATGCCACATTCAGCGGTTTCCAAGCTATATTAATAATATAAATGTCTTGATGTGGTACGAAACATTGTATATGAATAAGTATAAGAAGTGGGAACATGTTTTTAAGTTTTTTTTTAATACCTAAAGTTCCAGTCGGGAAAGAATGCAAATGATGAATAATAAGTGGAATAACATCAGCACCTCTACCTAATTCGTTGAGGCATAACTGGTAAGAGCTGAACTTAATGAAAACGAAAAGACTAATTTCAGTATATGCGTAATTAATTTCCGCCATATATGGATGATGTTGCCGTACTTTCCTGTCGAACCATGCCTATACACAGTCTGTGCTAACGCGCAAATGACTCTGGATATCGATAAATTGTGCATAGGAATGGCCTTTCGGTCAATCCTCTCAAAACTGAGTTGGTTCTTTTTACAGGAAGGAGGATCTTGACCGGTCTGACTCAGTCAGTGCTAAAGGGCGTCCCAATCCGGATGTCCAATAAACCAAATATTTAGGAGTAATCCTTGATAAAAAGCTCTTTTGGTCAAAACATATAGAGTCCAAGACAGACAAGGCGCTCTCAGTTTTCTGGCAGTGTACGGGTGTTTTCAGCAAGACATGGGGTTCTCTGGGTCTATACGGCTATGATAAGACCTTTTTTAGTATATGCGTCGGTTGTTTGGTGGAAGGGGCTTTCGCGTAAATATGTGACTGCCTTTTGCACTAAACTTCAAAGAACAGCTTGTCTCGAGTATACCTCCAATATACGAGTACCTCCTCCCGATAGTTATATCATGGGCAGTACTATCATTTGTCTTAGGCGAGGTGGCTTTTGATACCACACTGGAGTTTTAATATCCTTGCGCGACAGTTATCCTACGACCCCTGTCGTATGTCGCCATGACACCAGAACTTCGGTTGTTGCGCAAATTTAAAGTTTGCGGAATGAGATGGGGAATGAGATTTTCGATGAGATTGCCACGCAAGGCTCAGAAGAGATTTTCTCAGGACCCGAACCTGCGTTGGGTCTTCCTGCGTCCTCGGTCAGGGCCTCCATTGGCGATTGGGTTTTTTATGAACAGATTTGTGTGTGGCATGGTTCTCCAGGAATCGAATGCTCCCGAACGTCTATATAAAATCTTTCTATCCCTTAGTTGAAAAGACTGCACACAACAAACCGGCATTCTCACGGGGCACTTTGCTTTTGCTAAACATCTCAGTGTGGTAAGCTTAAGGGATGCAACAGTCTGCGATGCTTGTAGAGAGGATTGTCCTCTGTGATTATCCTGCTTTTCCTCGTATCAGGTGGCAGATTTTCGGAGCTCAAGTGGTGAGTGCTGATACCATAAGCCCCTCATCACTGAAGCGTTTACTCGATTTTCTGCGGAGACGAGGAAATTTCATTACTACTTCTTGGTAGTAAAGTTGCGCCTGAGTGCTTCAGTGTAACGTTTTCTGACCCGACAAAAAAACAAACAAGTATATGCATAGCTTTGGTTGTGTAATTGCAGCTTTTAATGTAGTCAGGTCGAAGGGAATATCTTAAGAATATAATGGGCTACTTTGACGTATGTAGGGCTTTAATCAGGTATAATCAGGTCCCAGCCTGATTCAGAGTTTTTGAAGAAAGATGGCAGCCGATGAACTATGGGTTAACGGTAGGGATCGCATTTCCTAATGGGAATAATTTACAGTACTGCAGAGCAATTGCGATCATGTAGTGAGTGTGAGTCGCAGTCACTAAATTATTCCCACTATTCATTCCGCTATCACAATCAATGTACAGGTCTCGGATTGCGCGTCGTCATGAAAACTAAAAGTAATTACGAAGAAACTACAGGGATGTGTAGATGTACTAACGAAGCCCAGCAAACATACCAATGACAATTAATCGTCTTTGCTGCGGGAAGGAAAATGATACTGTGTAGAAGAGGCTTCCCACATCTGTATATCCCTACAGAAACATGGAAAAATTAGAAGTTATGCAACTGATGTGTTACGTTTCACTAGACCGTCTTTGCGAAACCCTCTGGTTTAATGCCAATTCGAAATATTTAAGGATATAGAGGGTCACTTCAAAAAAAGACGAGAGTCTTCGAAAAAAGATAAAAAAAATGGGGAGATGTTGTAGCAAGAAGGAAATTCAAAATTTCTACAAACAGGTAAAACGGACAACTCAGGGTTTCAATCCCTAAACTGAAACCTGAAAGTACAAATACTGGAACACCATAGTAGAAACACGAAGGTCACCTTAAACAATTTTATCACTCAGTATTAGAAACAAATGCCGCTCAACTTTGTCGATATAATTCACTTGGCAAAAGCCATTGTAAAAACTGAAAATAATTTGACCTGCGTGATTATTGTCCATTAGGATGAACGCCTTTCAAATTCATGTATACATAGATACATAGATACAAAAAATGTATTGATAGTCGCAAAACCATTTGCTGACGAAGGCCATAATTAGACAATTGTTGTAATTATACAAATAGTCGATATGAAACACGTAACACACGGCAGCACTTGAATTCAAAACATTAAATTGAAATTTCCATGACATTTATGTGCATTAAACATGCAAATTTTTTACACTAATGGATGAAGTTGTAAGCTTTTGACAACATTGCAATAAAACAAAACATAGTCATAAATACTTCCACGTATGTACATATTTTGTATTCACTGGATGCGATTTTTTGTGAAGTAAAACTTTTTAAATACAGATACGAATACGTACTTATAAATTCATTGTAAAGATAATTTCCCTTTGAACTCAGAAACATTTTAGGACAGGTAATTAAATAAATTAAATAATCAAATAAATGTGAAGCATAAAAGCACATATTTTCAAGCAGCAGCTTAGCGGTTGCCCCAAAATTAAATCTACATATACACTTCTTCTTTTCCCAATTAGTAAATTTCTGTTAATATTCTAACAGTATTGTTAGAAGCTGTAAAAGTATCTGCAATTTGATGTAATTTAAATGATACGATTTCTTTCTTAATTAAGATACTACAACACTTTTTGTTTCTTAGCATTATTTATGGTTCGCAATGGTTAACGGATAATTATTACAATGAACAAAATGTAGCCGTAGGTATTTACAATTGTATTGGTATAGGGACATTGGTTGGTGACCTTGATTGTCTTTTCACTCATTTCAGAATGTAAGGCGCCCTAGTTTTTTTTTTTTTTTTTTTAATCCTATCTAGATTTCTCTGCATTTATTAAGAAAGGTAATCTCTTTAAGAAAATAATTACAAGAAAGTTATTGCATGGAAATAGCGGGTCCTATTCAAAAAGTTTCGTGGGAAACCATCGGGTGAATCCCAGGTGCTGAAAGGATTGTCAGTCGATCGCAGGGAAACCATAGGGCGTGGCTTTCCGAGGATACCTGGAGAAGGATCAACGAACGAAAATAGCTAAGAGCTCGAATTACAGCAACTCCAGCAGGAGGGAGGATCGAGCTTGAGTCCCTATATCGAATGAAGATGAGAGAAGTACAGCGTAGCGTGAGACGTGACAAGCACAATTACATCAAAGCGCTGGCTACGGAAGCAGAAGAAGCAGCAGCGAGGTCCGACAGCAGAACCGTTTATAGAATCACTAAGGAGCTTGTAGGTGGCCGAAGCTCTACTCAACACCTAGTGAAAGGCTTAAACGGTTCGTTGCTAATATCGGATGAGGATCAACTGAAGAGATGGAAGAAGCATTTTGCTTCGGTTCTAAACCGAGTATTCGCCAGCAATATGCACCCAAGTCAGACTGAAGTGTCCGTAGAAAGAAATTCCCGAATTCTCACCACAACCCCCAGTAAGGAGGAGATTATTACCGCAATCAAAGCACTGAAAACTAAGAAGGCGGTAGGACTTGACGGCATACCTGCGGAGCTTTTTCAAGCTGCGCCAACAGCATCGGCAGAGCTACTGTTCCCACTTGTCGGGAGAACATGGGAAGCCGAGAGTTTTCCGGTTGAGTGGAAAAAGGGAATGATAGTCAAGCTCCCTAAAAAAGGCAACCTAATGCAGTGCGAAAACTGGAGAACACTTTGAAGATACACTCGACGCCGAACAAGCGGGTTTCCGCTCTGGATCCTCCTGTGTCGACCATAGTGTCGATAGTGTCAATTTATTTGGCGTGCCTTGCGCAGGAGGCTACATATGATGGGTCCACGTGTTACGTTTTGCACAGAGGAAGGCTGTCTGAGGAATTCGAAGTCAAAACTTTCACCAATACTGTTTTTATTGGTGATTAGCAATGTGCTGAATGCGGCCTTATCAACAGGAAATGGAGGAATTCGATGGACTCTCACACCTGAACTCAAACACCTCGACTACGCCGACGATGTATGCCTATTGTCTCACAGAATAATGGACCTTCACCAAATGACAGCAAATGTGGAGAGGGAAGCAGACGTCGTTGGGCTTAAAATTAACACGGGAAAAACAAAAATGATCAGCCTAGGACCAAACTCATCAACTCATATATGCATTGCTGAACAAACGGTTGAAAGAGTAGAGAGTTTCCAATACCTTGGGAGTATTGTCTCAACCAATGGTGAAACCGAACTGTTCCAACGTTGAATCCGAGCTGCTATATGGATGTGGTACCTGGAGAGTGACCGTCACTATCACGAGCAAGCTGCAAATGTTTGTCAATAGGTGTCTACGCTACATCTTAAGGATATTCAGGCCAAACCGTATCTCTAACGAACAGCTTTATCAGAGAACGGGCCATGAATCTATAGGCACAACCATACGATGACACTCTCCAAAAGGGTGACAGGTCCATAGCTAACCAAGCGATGCAGTGGAACCCTCTTACCCAGGATGGCAGGATACGCGGCGGTCCTAGGAGTAGGTGGCGCAGAACAGTTGAGAAGGAAGCACGACAACTGTGAAAGAGTTGGGGAGAGCTGAGGCACATTTCCAGAAATCGCACACGATGGCGCGTAGGCGTTGTAGAGGCGCTAGAACCCACAAGGGGATACAGGACATAAGTAAGTAAGTATCAGGTGAATCTCACCCATATTCGATGAAATTGAGTACAATATTTTCCAAAGAAATTCCATCATGTTATAGTTTTCAATATTTCATTTATATATTGATTTTATACTGCAAATAAAAGAAATTAAAAATAAATTGCCTGAAACAACTTTACGATTGGGTGACATGTACTTGCACCTACATACATATTTGTTGCTTGTTTGCCAATTAATCAGCTCGAAATTTAAATATTTTTCTTTTCGCATTTTCTGGTACCCCATCTTATAGTAAATTCCCACTCCAACTGAAATTAGAAATTTGATCAAAATCGTTAGAGTTTTCGCGAAAATGTAAATTGTTCAAAATAGGCCGTTAATAAAGTATATACCGTTAATTTTGCGGCTAAAATGAAAATTTCGATTTCGCCTCGAGTTACGACTCCACAGATCCCAGATATGATGTTTGAAGAAAATCCGTCCAGCTGTCGGCCATACAGACAGACAGGCAGAATTGATAGATTTTTGAGATTCACTACTATAGTAATACCAAAATTGATCAAAATCTGAAGTTGGAACATTTTTAGGAAAGCAGTACAAGTAAAATTGACATTATTTTTTTTTATTCATGTTTTTTAAATCCATTAAAAATCGAAGAAAATTATTTTAACAAATTTAGAAATTTGGTACCTTAGATATTAGATATTGATATTGAACAAAATCGATTAAGTAATAGTCAAATAGTCAATTTCAAAAAACCAACCAATAAGTAAAGTACCTTTATATGCATTTTCTACTAAAAAAACGGTCGGGTTTTCTAAAAAAAAATGAGTTGATACAAGAAGTAGCTATTTTTCTCTGCTCTATACAGTGGTGATGAAATGTGTCGAGACATTTTACGAATACGTGTGCAACTCAAAATGCAGTGATATTAGCTCAAGCGAAGAGGCACCTAGAAATCAAAGAGAATGAAAAGGCTGAAATGATGAGTGTTCAAATGGTTACTAGCGACATCTAGAGGATATGGTAACTTTAAGCAAATGGAACTTTTGGAACATTTAGGAAACGGCGGCACAGCTATTGTGTTAATGTCCAGCAGAAGAACAAATATAACAGGCTACTTCTGCTTGAAATGCGAAATCCTTCATACAAACGCTGGCGTTCATACGAGGAATCTAGATCAGAGAAGAACTCCTGAAAAATTAACGTAGTAACTCTGGCTAACATGGCCCAGGAAAGAGAGACAATAAGTTGTACAGGCCGATTGCACCAGGCGCATGATTAAAGAAGGGCATCGTTGTGAGGTGTTTTCATGTATTCATCACTCCTTTTCCTCTCTTGTTTGTTTTTTGATAGGGTACTTAAGATTGCTTAAATACATATTTCTTGTAAGTTATTTACTTTTCACGGATTCAGGTAGAGTTTAGAGAGAGTATTCATTCTAATACAACTGACCTCCTTCGAAGTATTTATCTTTCGTAGTATTTATCTTTCGTTCTCAGTTTGTTGAATAAGTAAAGTGAAGATCTAAGCTAAAAAGATCTAAGAAAAGGCGTCAGTGAATAATTAAAAGACAAAATCAGTTGGGACTTAGGTTGGGTGCCAATTTTTGTAAAAGATAAAGCTGTGTGTCATCCTACAAAAGGCGTAGTTGAGCTATGTGGAAATAAAAAAAAAAAACATGTTATTTTTCTACTACTGTTTAAAAATCATCCGTTTACCATGGCGAACCAATTAACAAAAATAGAGAGTTCTCTTGATGTGAACATTGCCCAGAGTTGCATATGTATTTAACTTCCAAATCTGGCGTAATGTCCTTTTCAAAATATAGTTTAGTCAACAATTATCAACTTGCATGTTTAGTATCGCAAACTTTCATAGATTAATCCAGCTCTTGGCTTCAAAACAATTATATTTTTCTTATCTTAAAATTATTTAAAGAAAAAAATACAATCATGCTTGTTGAAAACACTTGAAAAAAAAAACCTCTTCCGAACTAATAATCCAGAACTCTTAATGCCTTTCTAGGGCACGTCCCGATTCCAAGATAAATATACTTATTCTTGCTTAAACTTATTAAAAGTAAATGTTACCAATGAAAAATGATTGATGATGAAATGTGTCAAAAATGTGTGTGCTGGAAATGATGTAGACCAAGTTAACAGGGGATGATAGCAGTGTAACTATAGTTTCGCTTGTTTAATTATTTCTCTACTTTTTTTTTTCTTATATTTGCCATTTAAAAAAATGATTTTTTAACTTAGCAGTTGTCACATGACAAATATAGTACATAGTCATATATTTGAGTACATGCCATGTTCTACATGTTGTCATGTGCTTAACATACGCAGTACACAAACAAAACCAATCCGTGTGTGTTATGTCTGTATAAAGGTACTGTGTTACAATGTGATCCCGTACAAAGCACCAGCACGAACTCAAAGCCAGTATATTATATGTTTATATATATATATAGAGATTTTTTTTTTTATTTAGTGTGTATCCTGGCCCAGAAACCTACAATCTAACTTGAGGGCAAGCAAATGAAAAATGAGAACAAAATGATTACAAAAAAAAAGTCAACTAAATATATAAACCACACGTGCCGTGTAAGCTCCCCGGTCCGTTTTGCAATTTAAAAACAACATAAAGAAGAAAATTTCACACATCCATAACATAAAATATTTGAATGTATCTACTACTCGAGGATTTAAATAAAAAAGAGGACCAAATACTAAAAAAAAAAAACTTTAAAATTAATTGAAAGAAAATCGCATATGTAAATTTTTCATCGCAATCGGAATTTCCTCATCAAAGCTTAACCCGCTCATCAGTTTCAGTTTTCTTTTAGGTGATTAAACATAAAAAAACGGATTCATTTTAAATCCATAATAGGCGGGTCATTTCATTAAAAATAAATTGATTTGCAATTGCAACAGGAAATAAAGTCGTGTTCGTAGAACAATGGAGTTGATGTACCAAAAATATCATCTTTTTTTTTTTTTTTATCAAAATAATAAATGGAATGGCTTGTATAATATTTCTCGTTAGCAAATGAACATTTTCCAAGCACGAGAAAATGCTTTATGGAAAAGAATCATTAATTTATTCGGAAGCAAATTATAGAGAATCTGTGCGTGAGTAGTACTGTAGCAGCGGAAGTTTATATGTATTTTTCAGCGAACTACACAGAAAAAGTTTTTAATTGAATATTGATTTCGCAGAAATAAAATTATATTTCCCAATGCAAATGACTTTTGAATGAATGCAGAAAATACTCATACCATGAAGGTTGTGTGCACACACACGTAATAAATATTGCTTTGAAATGTAAAATTGTGTAATAAAATTTGAGTTTGAAAGCTAATTCATAAATGTCAGAGTTGAATATGCTTTATGGTGGAGTGCGTCGAATATGTTTTTGACAGAATTAGAGATAAACAATGGAAATGGTATAAGTTGCTCCAATAGACTCTCTGCATAAGCAAAAGTGAATTTGAGACTGTAATCAGTGGTTAAGTGCGCCGTCATTGAGTGAGAGGTTCAAGGCTAGAATTGTAGAAAATACAAGCCTTTCTCGCGGAAGGCTGACAAATACCCGAGAGTAAAATTGTTTTTATCGAAAAAAAATTATCCTTCAGAATCAGCATAAAAGTGTAGGTCCCAGCCATCCGTGTGGCGCATAGCAGGAGTGGCTGTGTTAGATAGGCCTGGTAGGCGTCTTGGTTATAAGCTGTGTATAATACTGACTCATCTGCCAAGCTCCGAAAAATAATTTCGACTACTTCACGGAGACTATAGCAAAATGTGGTATTATCTTACCAGGCTACAAAGGGTTGGGGCCCCCGCTTAAAATCTGTTTGCGCAGTAGCCGCCCTCTTAGGTCAGACGCTGAACAGCGTGCCGTACTTTGTGTGACAGATGAACCTGCATTTTACCTTCAGTTTCGCCTTTCAATTATGACCATACTGTATAGAAAGGCAGTACCAGGGACCGAAGTCGCGGACATCATTGCAGCTCATTGCATCATGAATGGATTTTAGTCGCCTCGTACGAATAGATCTTACCTCAGGACTTTGACCTCCGATGAAGATACATCATTTTGAATGAGAAATTAAAGTAATAAAGATCTAAACAATACAAATTTTTATGAGACACCATCGAAAAAAGTTGTTCCTGCGTTGGGCGCCAATTATCTAAAACATTTGGATTGTCGACTTTCCTGAAGCAATTACTTTTAAATATCCTTTTACAGTGGCGAATATAATGCAACGTATGAGGTGAAGGATGATAGAGTTTATATATTTTAAAATGGTAGTAGGGTATACTCGTATTTAACTCTAAAACAATTTTGTTTAAGTTTTAGTAACTATTAATGGTTTACTTGAAGGTTTATAGATTTTTTGGTTAATCACAGCTCGAAACATGCAAAATTATTTGAGTACTCAATTTACATTATGTTAAAATCAGACCATACTGATAGAGCAAAACTTAGTTTTGAAAAAAGATATTTATTTTAGCACAGGAATTTTAGGTGAAACCTCAAAGGAGACAGAATATGGCTGCAAATCCTGAAACTGCAAATCATTCTAAAAGTGCCCTAATTTTTCATGTGTTCGTCAAGGTTCTGTTCGTATAAAAAAGCCTCAAAAAATCATTATTATTTTCTGAAATCATTATTTTTTTCTGAAAAAGGCCCAATAATGCGAGAATTGGCCTAAAAGTTGACATTTATTGGATAAATAATGCATTTCCAAGTCTCTATATGAGAACTTGTTAAGTTTAGAAAAATGATTGCTTCATGGTTTATCTGAAGAAATAAAGATAACTTCTGAAAGTCGGAGAATTTGTAAGTGTTAAATTTCAGTATTCGCACTTGCGGTGTCCCAAACTCTGGAACAACTGAACAGGTTTTGATAAATTTTGTTAAAAAAATGTTACTGTGGTGCATAGATAACTGCACCTCAAAATCATTAATTTCAAATAGAGATATAGAGGGATCATTTAAAAACATATTCAAATCGTTCCTGTCACGCAGCAATAAAACCATTGGACGAATTTTGATTGGCATACAGGGTGTCACAATGAACATTTTTCTTCTGACTTAAATGCAATTTCTTTACTTGTATGCTTTTCAGCACACTTTCAGAAGACCCCATATGACCCAGAAAGCTGAAACTGCCAGATTTATAGGACTCATCACAGAGAATAACAAAATGGAGTAGAATTTCAGACTTTTTAAGTACAGTGTTGTATACAATTTTCCTGTTTGTAACGACTTCCGGGAATTTTCCAGAAGTTATCGGACAATCTAAAAATCTAAACGTTACAAAATTAGAGGAGAGAGAACATAATCTAGTCAAATTTTATATTTTCAGAGTACAGGGTGCTGTAGAGAGCATGACATCAAAAGCACATACTTTTCAAACTTATAGCAAGTACCATGGAAAATTAGAAAATAAACCTAAAGTTTTGGTTTTACGTATACAGGCTGTTACAGTGAACATTTTTCTTCTAACTCATAAACAGTTTTCCAATGTGAGTGTGTCTTTGAGCACCGTTGTGAAACTAGAACTTTACACACTTATGCCTTGTATCTTAGAAAAGGACTTAACTAAGAGAAAATTTTGAATTTCGAAGTACAGGGTGTTGCAAACATTTTGTTTTCTCTTCGAACTTATGTACAATTTCCTAGTGAGCGTTGGTGTTACGCCTCTCAATAATACCTCGAATGATCTAAGAAGAATGATCATAAGTCAAATTTTTAGGTTTCATAGTTTTTCCCAAAAATGTCATAAAATTTACCTGCTTTTTTTGTATGCCTGTTCGTAATCAAGTGAGACGGAGTGTATTATAGAATTGCTCACAAATACATTGGGTAAACGCATAAATGGAAACCGTTTCACACAAAAGAACAGGAAGGCAGAAGTAAAAAAAGGCGAACTTCCTGAAATAAAAAAGGTCGATATGCAACACCTGTAAAGGGCATTACGATACGAACCAACGATGAAATATGCTGGACCGAGAAACTTCATATGTTGAGATTAAAATAAACTTTAAAAAGCTCACAAGTAATAGAAGATATATTGCACTTATATATGTGACCACAACGGGACAACTGCGGTCAAAAATATCCCATCTAGAGAACCACAAATCCAGTAATTTCTTGAGTTGGGTAAAGTTTGAAGACGTTAAAAACACCCACTTTTGATGTTGCACACCGCTTTGGAACTCTCTCTATACTTGTCGATCGATATCTTCTACTGCATTTGTACTTTTCGTACATTCTACAGTCGATAGGAATGTGACATTATGACATGCCTCTGCTTGTAGAGTGAAATCTGCAGTGTGATGTTTCAGTGTTGGTCATCCTCTAATAAGATGAGTGCAGTTCATGAAGACTGGAAAGCCAGAAAGAAAGTTCGGGTCACTAGAAAACACACTTCCAATCATACCGCGGCCAGCCCACAATGAAGGATCTGCTTCGAAGATAAGACGAGAAAGGCGGACCTTGCATCTTGATCACATCCCCAAGTAAGCTTCCTACTTCAGAATTTGTAATAGAGGTAGAAGAGAGTGAATACTGTTTTCCTTCCTGTCCTCAGAACAGACGCGGGTATTGCTGCACGTTGTTCTCTAGCTGAATTTTATTAACGCACATTAATTTATGATTGTGGGTCTCGCTTTTCGAATTGCTGGAGTTCCTCATCAGCGTCTGAATATTTATAAACTTAAAAATCGTAAGCGCCTATTCAGAATATTAAAAACAATAATCCTTTTAAACTTGGTACGTTCCTGCTTTCAAACTGGAGATGTTATTCGACAATGAGAATAAAAAATGAAGGACTGTATGGGTTTCGGCAGTACGAGTATACATCCTGGTGTATACATTTTCACCTGCGATAACTTTTTATAAAAGTTATTAAATGCGAAATTCTTTAACAAAAGTAAAATAAAAATAATATAACCAACAAAAAAATGGGTATTATAATACAATTTCCACTCAAAACTTTACTTACCTTCTGAATACTTTGCAACAAATTGTTAAAATAAATATTATTAAATAATAAATAAAATAAATTATTAAAATAAATAAATCAAAATAATTGAAAATTACTAAAACAAGTATCTATTTAAAATTCTATAAATTGTATCACACTGAATCTTTTTTTGTTTTTATATGATTTCGTACTAATTGTTCAATTATTGTTTTCTTTTTTGCTATCTATGTTTCGTTAAGTAATCAAACAAAAAATATGTTTTTTTTTTTTTTTTTTTGAGTAACTTTTCTTGCACAACTACTCACATAGATGTTAACAGTCACAATGACGACAAAAGTAGTAATGAAAAATTTCATAAAATTTCTTTTAATTTAATTTATCATCATCAAAGATTGTCAGTTTCAAAAAAAAAATATATTCATGTATCCAAGGTTTTTTTCTTCATTCTTTTCGCTTTTCTTTTCTTGTTTTTTTTTTTTTTTTTCTTCTGTTTTTTTCTTGTAATAAAAAAAAAAGTTGTCCAAGTGTAGAGTCATAATTTACTGTTCGTGTTAATTTTCTTTTATGTCAAATTCTGTAGTAAGGGGCTTTATAAAATATTGTTGTTGTTTTTTTTAGGAAGTTTTAGGGTCTAGTTAAAAAATTTAATATTTTATTTTTTGTCATACTTTATTTAGGGATACACTTTGGTTTTATGGTAGGTAAAGCGATGGGCAAAATAAAGGGGGTTGATTCATTGCTATATGGGGTTGAAGAGTTTGGATTCGTTGTTTATTTTTTTTTGTTGGTATATTAAAATTCTAACCATAAATCTACATTGCTCCGATATTTTCTTCGAATAACATTTCTCTATAAGGAAACTATTATATTTATTAAGCTTCTACGTAACCACTTATTTTGTACACATTGCTCCATAGACCTTTTAAGTATGAAGTTGTGTTTGAATTATTGTACATAAATACAAAGGACAATTTCTAGATATACCGAGTTATACTTGGTAGATTGATATAAAGTATTTTACCTGTGTATTTCATCGGCCATTACGCCGACCTATTTCCTTATAATTTCTAGTATTTATTTGATTGGACTATCTGCCATACACTCAATATAGTCAATAATAATCGTTAAATTATTGCAGTGATCAGGATGCACCTAGTAGGTTGTTTCCTGTCACTAGATATTCGACATATTGTGTTCTATTCCTATAAATGCACTATTTGCATGTTAACCTAACTGACTGCGATTCGTGAGAAATCACATCAAGTTTTGCAGCATGGCTCTCGGATAAAGTATCACACAAAACGTATCGCAACTACAGGGTGGCTAACATGAACTGTTACCAACTTCACGTCGCTGTGCCTGCCAAACTATGAATGACAGCTCGCTACAAATTTGACAGTTATTAACTCATTTCATCGTTGACAAGCACGTGCAAGTTTTTTTTTATCGCGTGTTTAGTTTTTGTTCTATCGACAATGGAATTCAAACGTAATAGTGTTATTGCCCTTTTTTTGGCTGGGAGCTGAAACATTTGAAAGTGAACAAAATGTTTATGTATCGCACCATATCGCATTACAATGAAACCGGCAGCATTGCAAAACGCTATGGAGGTGGTCCGAAAAAGACAAAAAACATCGTCAACAGTGATTCGGAGTGTGAAGGCCAGAATCGAACGAAATCCTCGGCGTAGCGGAAGAAAAATGGTTTCTGAGCTAAGCATATCCAGAGTACGGATGGAACACATTTTGAAAAATGAGCTCGTACTGAAGGCCTTATAGTTCCAAAAAATGCACGATCTTACACCTGACCAAACAAAAGTTAGAGTGGAAAGAGGAAAGGAGTTGATCCGCTGGCACGCAAGTGGCCAATTGCCAAACATCGTCTTATCTGATGGAGCACCATTTCTAATTGAGCAACTTGTCAATAAGCAAAATGATCGATTTTACTTGCCAGAAAGGTTATACGATAATTCCGACCAAAGAATGGCCACGAGGAAGCAAGCGTCACCGTTTTTGATGGCTTGGGCGGCAGTGACTGCCGATGGTCGGTGGCGTTAAGATAAATGCGATGGTTTAACGTGAAACTGATTTGGAAGCTGTGTTGAAGCTATGGGCACACAAACACTTCGGCCAAATACCCTGGACTTTCTAACAGGACTCTGCACGTTCCCACAAAGCCCGAGCAAATCAAGTATGGCTGTGAAAAAACGTTCCGCACTTCATTTCCTCGACACAGAGGCTATCGAATTCTCCCGATGCGAATCCATTAATTGGCACTAAAAAATACCAAACAACGGATGTGCTCAAGTTAGAGCTTCGCCGGGAATGGAAGCGCATTCCACAGACACACTTGCGTGCAACGTGCGATAAATTTATTGACCGTCTCAAGGAAATTGTTCGTGCCAAAGGTGGCCATATCGAAAATATTAATTAAATCCTTTAATTTGAATAAATTTCCAAAATTTGTTTCTTTGGATTCAATAAAAAATATTCACAATTAAAAAGAATACATCTATTTTAATTAGTAATAGTTCATGTCAGCCACCCTGTATTTACGAAAATAATTTTACCAAAAAGTCACTGCTTAGATGATAAGGTAATTGATTTTATTTTTATAAAATTATTTGTTTGTGAGATTTATAGCAATCATGGGAATCTGGAAGGGAAAACCCTCAAGGTCTGAGACAAGTTAAAAAGATTAACAGGGAACTGCAAACTCAAGAAACACCAAAGGAAACTAGGTATAGCTGAGAAAGGCCTTTGCAGAATCTGCAATGAAGCAAGTGAGACTCCAGAACATATTCTGAAATTTGTGGGGTACTTGCTTACAAAAGAATGAACAACTTGGGCAAGTACCAAATATCAGGTAAAGAAATATCGACCACAGACCAGCTTCTCATTCTCAGATTACTAAGAGAAACTGGACTAGGGAAGGTTGCTCTAGGGTAGACTATTCTTACCGAGCCTCAGTCAGAGTACAAAATTTTGAATTGAGAATTGTAATGCGAGGAAAACTCTAATAAGGGTAGACCACAAGGTCGCAGTGCAAGGCATAATTCTCACAAATAATAACAATAATAATTTATTGCAATTTGAACATACAAATAACTTGTTCTATCCTCTACATTCACTAAAGTAACCCCTGCATTTTACTTATATGGTACTAATTATATACATATGTAAAAATGTTAAAAGTTATTGCTTCAATAACTGCTATTTTGGGTGATTTTAGTTCAACTTTGTGTTAGGTGGATTACTTTGTAACCTTTTCCTTCCGTATTTGCAATCTTAGGGCCAATAATTGCGTGAGATAATTTTTCTATAATTATCTTTTCCGCAGGGCAGTCATTACTGGTCTTGTTATGTAACAGGTAGGCCCTTCTTGTTGAAACTATACATTATGGAAAGGTATGTATGGTGAAGTTCAAGAGAAGAAGTGTTTCAGCATGTGTAAATTTGAAGTCCAAAATTCCTATTTCCAAAATCCCTAATCTAACTGTCCCCAAAATTGACATGCTTTAGGCCCCCTTTACGTTCAATATTCTAAAAAGGATTCATTCAAATCTGTGCATTTCGGCCTAAGTGATCGTTAACGACATGAAAGTAAGACTACACAAAATGGTGTATTTTTCATTGCTGATCTTATTGAGTCCTGCTTCAGCTGAACATTTTACAAAAAAAAATGTTGCCTTACTTTTCATTTTCATAGAACATGGAATCAAATTAAGTAGTAAAGTGAGTACATACATCAAATACTTCCTGATATGCAAGAAATACGAGTATTCTGAAAGTTGAAAAATGAAAAAAGTGAAAAAAGTATCAAATTAAGAAGAAAAATTACCACTTTTGAAACAAAAGCATTATTGTGGCAACACTACTCGTATTCCTGTCAGTAGCCGAAATCCTTTCCTTTATTAGTCGTTTGTGTTCAGGAGGAAGTAAATGGACATAGACTGTTTGAGTCCGTTTCCAAATCAATATTATGGTGGTACTAACTATTTGGTCAGCCATATCATTGAACTTAATGTTCTTCTTCTATACCGACATATAGAAGGTAAGTAGGTGAACGATACCCTAACATATGTATTATAAAGGTTGGGTCATCTGTTGGTTGCTTTTTAAAATTGTTATACAAAAAATCCTTTTAATATTTTTCAATGTTTTTTGCTTCGTTGAAAGTACACTTTTCGATTATTTATGGAAAATAATTTCATTTAAATGCCTACCGCGGCTGTCTTGGCAGTGGACCATCCTGGCAATCCAATTTTGCAGTATAGTTCGGGGCAGTATTTCACGAATATCTCGAATAATAGTGTGTTGAAGTGCTTGAATCGTTTCTGGATTATCAACATAACATCGATCTTTAATATTACCCCACAAAAAGAAAAGTCCAATGGCGTCAAATCGCAGTTCCACGGAGGCCAAGAAACATCACCAAAACGACTTATTACACGAGTATTGAATTTTTTACGCAAAAGATTGTTTGTTGGACAGCTTGTATAGCCATCTTACCGAAACCAGAGATTGTCCAAGTGTATTTCCTCAGTTTCTGGCAATAAAAAAAAATCAGTTATCATGCCTCTGTAGCGTTCTCCGTTGACCGTAACGTTGTTGCCATCTTCATCTTCGAAGAAAAATGGGAGATCTGTGGGAGTTGAGGTTCTTCTGTTTAGGCCCACATTTTCGGCAACAGCAACAATATTCTCGGCTGAGCGCACAGGATGAAGACGAGAAAGTGTTAACACTTAGCATGCCAATCTCAAGAACTTTATTCACAAATGTGCGTACATCAGGCATTATTTCGACCGAAATTTCTTTTCAAAATTCACACTGTTTCGGCAACATAGGTAGCTCTCACTTTGGAAATAAGTTTTCAATATTTTCCAACATTGTTGAACCGTAATTCAATTCATTTAGTACTGCGGAGATATGATACTGTGTTTCTGTAAATTTTTGAACGCGAAAGCACTATCAGTGTAAAAAGAACATAATTTAAAAAAAGAAATCAACAGGTGGCTGGACATGAATAGAAGAAGCGAACAGAACTAAATTTGTCGACCTCTGAAACCATTTGTTCTGTTTTAAAACACATTTCGTTTCATTTTATATGCATCTAGCTTTAAAATGGCTGCACTGGTTTGAATAAAATTTAATTTTCTGATTAGTGCGTTGGTGAAGAAAAGATCTCTGTCAATAGCGCACCAGTGGATGAGTATGTTCATTTGTATGCTCATTTAACGAGACTGTTCTCTTTTTTTAGAACAATGTTGTGATCCAGAACTTTCTAAAACAGGCTAAAATCTATAAACAGGAAGGGCACGAGAGAGAGCATGACGGCTTCTGTCCTTCTTTGGTAGACAGTGCAACGATCACTATTTGCATTCCATGTTATAAATTAATTCTCAAATGTCCTACTTTGCACATTAAAACAACAAACGCAAATTATTACTATTTGGTAAACTTAAATAGAATAAGACTCCTATTTGGTAGTAGATGAGGATTAGCTGATAAGGTCTCCAACTAATGCAATTATTATTTGTGAAGTGTTAACTTGCACTGCGACTTAATGGTCTATTGTGCCCCTGCTTATACCTAGGAGAGGTTTATTCCCTCATTAATATTTCCCTCAGAATACAATTCCTTCAGAATTGTTATCGAGGATCAAACACTCTTTCTTTGCCTTGGCAAGAATGGTTCAACCTAGAGCATCATCTCTATTCCAGTTTCTCTTAGAAATCTGAGAATGAGAATTAGATCTATGTTTGGTATATCCTCATCTATAGTTGGACTTGCCCAAGCATTTCAATATTTTATGGGTCAGTGCCCCACATGACTCCAGAAGATGTTCTGGAGTCTCACTGGAATCATTGCAGAATCTGCAAAGGCTTTCGTTTGTTATACCTATTTACTTTCCTTAAATGCTTCCCGTTAGAAAGCCTGTTAGGATACGTAGGTTATTCTTGTTAAGGCAGATGCACTCTTCGAATCTCTTCCAGTTGTAGTGTACCAGAAGTTTAGCTTGCCTCAGACCTGGAGTATTGACCCAGATTCTCGCCCTGTTTTCTTTTTCTATTTTCCTGAATACTTCGCGTATGGTGTGGTTTCCTATTCCACAGAATGATTCAGGTCCAATAAAGGATTCTGTTGCTCCTTGTCTTACCAAGGAGTCTGCTTCTTCATTGCCTTCTATTCCAGCGTGGCCAGGGATTCAATAGAAGATTACCATGTTACAGCTACCCAATGCATTAAGTTTGTATAGGCATTTCCACACAAGTTTTGATCTAATGACATGGGAGCCAAGTATCTTGATAACTGCTTGACTGTCTGACAATATTGCTATGTCGCATTTTTTGTATCTTCTATCGAGATTGAATTGATTGAATTATTTATAGCGTATATTTCAGCTTGAAAGATGCTAGTACTTTTGCCCATAGGTTCAGCGTACTATGTTCTTGGCTAACTAATACTAAAGTAGGCTAATGTTCGGACCGACACAAGAGTCGTTTGTTAAGTCAGGCATCGATTTAAAATATAGTACCAGTTAAGTAGTAATACGTACCAAATGATACTATCAGGCTAATAGCATAAGTACCTTTTTTTTTTAACTTCAACTTTATCTTTCATACCCCAGAGTAGTCTACGTAACAAATAGGGTCATTTCTCTGCTTTTCAAATTCAACTGCTTGCAAATGGCAAAAAAGCTAAGTAATTTCTCTCATTAAAGTCGTTCTTTGGTACAATAGAATCAGTCTACGTTTCCTTCTTAAAGGGATTTATCACTGTACAACTTAAGACCAATATTTTATCCCTCTCTAGGGTAAAAAATTAAAACGTATCTTATTCATTTTAATTTGAAGACTTTATCTAATTTTGCATTTAGGGGGACACCGTCAAGTACATATATTAAGGTTTCTTTTTGTAAATAATTTATTCAAACCTCGAAGCAATGTAGATTTATCTAAAGGATCTTAACTGGTTGGTCATTACAGATTTTATAGGTTTTAATTATATTGTGGGCTTGTAGATGTTTTATTTTGTATTTAAAATGGGTATTCTTTTTTTTTTTTTTTTGTGTATAATTTTTTAGCAACACTGCATTAAGAAGGTTAACACGAAAAGCGAAGAAATCTATTTTTACAATTAAATAAAAAAAAAAAAATTAAATTTGTATTATGCGTTTGTTTTATGCAAGCATTTTAAATGGATCTTCATCTATGAGACATTGTTAGAGCGTGCTTTAAAAGATAAATAAAAAAGGAATCAAAAATTGAAGTAGAAACGCAAATAATAAAAATGTAAACTATACACAATAAAATAAGTTTTAAATGTTGCAGACATTTTTAAGTGATACAGATATTTGGAAATGTTCAAATGTATTTACATACTAATGCAAAGGAAACACAAAAGGGAGTGCTGTGTCGATTGTTTTTTTTACAATGAAACCAAAATTGAATTACAGTGCAGACAACATTTGAGTAGTGAATAAGAAATTTATAAACTTAAAAAAAAATATATATATAGTGTGTGTCTTGTGGTGGGCTAGTGTATTCTGTAATCATTAAAGTTTTTAATTTTAAGTTTAGTCTGTTTTTGTCTTTGTAATAAAAAAAAAAAAAAAAAATAAATAACTAAACAAAAATAATATAAATTTAAATGTTTTCTTTTTTTTTCTTTGTTTATCAACTACCTTTGTAATTTGTATTGTTTTGTAATTTTTTTTTTAAGTAGTTTGTTCGGTAACAAAAGGAAATTAACATACGTCAATTTTTTTTGTTATAGTTTTTCTTGTGCGTTTTTCACTCAGTTTTCTTTTTTCTCATCTGTCTCTCATTTTCTCTTTTAACTAATTTTCTCTTTTCTCTTTCTCTTTTTTTGGAAAAAAAATAAACAACAATCTTTTTCATTACTTCTTTTCAACTAACCTCAGACACAGGGAGAAGTTTCTATGTACTACAACTGACCTGTAGCACAGTGCCATCAAGGTGAATGTTACAAAAACGAACCCAACAACTGACATTAGTACACCAACTAAGAACACTGTATTTGAGCCGTGGTAGTTCTCTATACGAGTAGAATATTTTTTTTTTTTTTTTTTTAGAAATAGACATAAAATTTTTGTTTGTTTTTAATAACAAAAACAAAATGGTTTTTGTTTTATTTAAAAATATGTTTTTTTTTTTTTTTTTTGTGTGGGATTTGTTGTTTGGGAATTTTATTTTTGTATATGATGTGGATATTATTTAATCGTAGTGAGATACCATTTCGTAGATAAATCCATTAATAGCAGCATCAGATGACGAAAATATAGAATTAGTTTGGAGAAAAAGTTAAAAAAGTTATTTTTTTTTTTTTTTTTGTTTGTTTTTAATTAAATTTGTTAAAAATTGCAAATAAAGTTTTATTTTTATTTAATATATTGGTTATCGCGTTAACCGATTTATTATAGAATTTTTTTTTTTTAATTTAACTAGAAAAGGAAACCTTTATGACAATGGTAATCCTTTTGGGCGCGAGTATACCGTGTTGAAGTTAAACTTTGACGGAATAATAATTAACAAAACAATTTTTTATTTTTTTTAATTAAGGGTTAAATGTTAGAGCCCTTTAGAATTTAAATAAGAACAACATGCATGTATTGAACATTATGTGTGGGTAGTGTTTGTGTCGAGGTAATAAATTTAGTTTAGAGAAATTCTTCTCATATTTTGTGTTATAGGCATGAGAAATAAATAATTAAATAAAGTTTGTAAGATAAATTAAGAAAATAAAATTTATGTATATTATCATATTTACAAGGAATGTCTCATTTTAGGATTTCAGCAAAAAAGAAATCAACACATTGCTACACAAGATCATAGGTTCACTTCGCTTACGACAAGTGTATACATCATAAGGAATTTGTTTGTTTATATAAAAATAAAATTGTTAAAGTAAAAAGCAAAGAAAATTAAAAAAAAAAAACCATGGAAATCTTTACGAATTAATTTATATGTATTTATTGAACAAAGAAGGTACAGCAATGTAAACTTATGTAATTCAGTAACTAAAGCAAAAAATCTCCACATAAATACGAGGATGCAAAAATTTTCAAAGCCATCTCTGATACTGTCAAGGATAACCTGGTAGACTTGACCAACGACGAGGCTCATCATGAAATTAATTTACTGGTGCCATAGTCTGCACATAGTTTCAAAGAAGGTGTGGTTTAGTTTTAGTTAAGATAATTGCGTGCGAAGACAAAAACTTATTAGATTTCATCAAGACTGCTTTTGGAAATATCAGGCAAAGCGCGAGGGTCTAACTAGGTTCCTTTCGAATGAAGTCTCACTTAGATCGAATAGTGTCTGGCTGCATTCCGGTCACAATATGTTCAGATTGTGGCTTATCTAGGCCATACAAATTCTTTAAATCAAACCATGTGGTTACTTTAGGTATTGAAGAAGGTAATCATCAAGACAATTTGCGGCCGGTATTAGTGAAATTAATATGCACCATGAATTCCACACTCAAATCCTAAGGAAATGAGCTAGATTAGCTTGACCTCATTTTCCCTTAAAAGCATCGACAGGATCTACATGAAGGGCTGCTTTCTCCTCGCAACGTGCCTTTCCGAAGGGCAAATCGGTTTTAAAAAGTCTTTTACATCACGGATACTAATGGGATTGCATTAATGCTTTGCACGTATGTGTATGTGTTGTCCCAAAACTTTGCTGGGATTAGAAGATCTTTTTATATCCAGCCAACTGAAACGCGAAATAATTCGCCTTTTTCAATATTTTTAGTTATCTACAGCCTGCCGTTTAAACAAACAAATATGCACCGTCTGCTTTTTTTGAAGGAAGATAGAGCTTTCGATTATTAAACGATCAATGGGCTATCTAGCACATACTCAAGGACAGCCTTTAGATAGTTGTAGCTTCTTCCCTGCACTCTTTAGTTAGTTCGAAGAAATGACAAAACAATGGTTCGAAAAGCTAGGTATACCACTGGCAAATTAAGTACAACCGTGCCAATGAAATTTGCCCCCTCTCGTACAGAACTATGGATATGGACTACGGTACGTCTATGCTATGGTTTTTTAGTTTTTTTGTTCAACTTTATCCAAAAAAAAAATTTGTATAGTTCAGCTTTAATTCGGTGTGTCGCATGATAGTGTGTAAAAATATATTCTTTTTTTCTTGGGGTACATAATCCCCTCAAACCACATCCCCTCATAATAATTTTTTTTTAAATTTTTGGATTACCATGTACTATTTTCTTGGAAAATTTCATCTCTCTATGTCAAACAAAAGTTACAAGAGTGTGACAGATAAACGTACAGATGGACGTGTTCCGTTTATGTTGAACACTAAAAAGAGTAGATAGTACTCAAAGTAAAAATATGACAAGTTGCCACAGCTCTTGGAATAAATTGAAATACATTACATGAACTCCGATTCGCGAAAAATAAAAGACAAAAATCATCTTTCGTTTTATGACAAATAATAGTTAGTATTGCGTAACAAGATAACACGAAAATATAACTTCACAACCCGTCAAAAGATTAAAGTATTTGACACATCTTCATAGCTCAAATAACATAAGGTTACTAGAACTATGATACTTTTTCGAAAGATGTTCATGGTAGAAACACAAATAAATAATATTTGTAATAAAAAAAAGTCGAACAAATAAAAAAAGATAACAAAAAATCAAACCACATTGACACATACAAAACACCGATAGTAGTATGATATATATATAGAATATATATTACAGTTTTACACATAGAGATACAAGTACACATATTTATAAAAGTCATAGATTTAGGACAGAAAACCAAGCAAAGTATTAAACACATTTTTTTTATCAAGAAAACAACACCAAGAGTATAATAATAAAAAAAAAAAACATAAAAAACAGAAATAATTTTTAGTGCAATTTAAAATCAATTTTTTTTTTTGTGAGTAAAATGTTTCCATCATTTTAATTTTGATAAATTTAATTTTGTTGGTGTTTGTTTTATAGACGACTTAAGAGTTTACAGATATTTTTTTTTTGTAATTGCTTGGTACTCTACCTGTAACAAACCGCCATAGTTGCGAAACTAATGAAGACACACTTGACGATTACGGTTAGAATGATGACCATTGTTAATGTGCTGATCCTATTTTGATCTGAGTTGCCTGTAAGATTTTATTGTTTTTTTTTTCTTTTTTTTTTAATCAAATATTGAATTTGATTTATAGTAAACTTTTGAGAATAACAAGTATTCTTACACTTATATAAGAATAGGAAACGGACTTAGGCCCATTTGCTGATACTAGTCATAAAATTGTTCCTTATCTAAGTAATACTTAGTGCTATGTTGAACCTAAAGATCATCATAGCTTATTTCCAGTTCTTCGAAAGTATTTAAGTGCATCTTAGCACTTAGAAGTTTAACTTACTGATATTTAAGACTTTCTTTGTATTTCGTGCAATTATTTATGTGTATAAGTGATACTTAAATATTTAAGACTTGTATCAGCAAACGGGCTTTAATATAAGTACAACACATCAGGGCTTATATAGCTATTTAGAGATCCAGGACTAAATTGACCTCTTACGTCTTACGAGTTTCTATACAAGGCAACACCCAGATGTGTTGCAATTTTATTTATTGCATACAATTTATAAAGCTAACTAATAAAAATGAATATGGTATATTGTATGAAATAAGTAAATTTTCCTTAAAATGCATGCATTTTACGTCTAACTTGTAACAGTTGTATTTATGGGATGCTTTTTAACTGTAACTATGCATTGGCATTAAGCAAAAATATATTAAATTATATATATTTTTATTTTTGTTATATTAAAATTATCCTGTCAAATATTTACATTAGAAATGAATGCATTCATTTCAATAAACAACTTCATTGGTTACCATTGTCATAATTTTTTTGTTGAGAAAAGTAAGAAATAAATTGTTAAGTTCTTTACTTTTTTAAAATAAAAATAAACTACTATCTACAGTAAGTACTGTTAAAGTAAAAATAAAAAAAAAATTGATTTTTTTTTTCTTATAAATTGGTACAAATATTAGTCTTACCATATGGCGTTTCTTTTTTCTCCATTTTGATCGTATTTTCCGGCGTCGGTAAGGCTTGTGTTGGCATTGGTGTCGTCAGTATCACAACCAGGCTACAATCCATTCCTCCCCAGCCCATGTCACAGAAACAGCGATTTGTGTTGGTACAAACCTAAGTAGTTATGGTTTACGTATTTAGTTAAATTTTTATTTCTTCCTAATAATGTAATTTCTGCATAGAATTATACATATAACCTACTAAAATAAGGGCAGACATTTAAAAAAAGGTGATTGATATTGTAAAATTAAGTGGCAGTGAAGAATATAACAAAATTGATAGGCCCATTGTTTTATTGAGCATCATTAACCAAAATAGCTGCCATTTCAATGTTGGTACATATGTACTTTAACCCTAAAGTCGCCTCCAAGTATGATAAATTGTCTTGGATACACATATACAGTTAGGTGCAAAATTGAACCAATGCTTGGATTTTGTCTTAGAAATGCTGATGCGTGAAACTCAATCAAAGTTTGTACCACTGTGTAGTTGCTAGAAGTGTGTTCAGTCAAACGACTACCGTTACCGCGAATACCGTTACTTTTGCATTGGTTCATTTTTGCATCAGATGGTTTCATATGCGTATCCGTAGTCATTGTTTCGATTTCAAGGGCTTCGTTTGCGTGCTACTGTTGAAATTGGTATTCCTTGTATACTGTGTGCTGAATATTTTAAGGTGAAATGTGAAAAAAATTTACTCAAATATAATATCAAGAGAATTTTCTTACAGGAAAATAAAATGAAGTCTCTCCCAAAAAATGTGCTAAATGAAGTGATAAAACTTCTAATGGAGGGTAAGTCAACTCGATATGTGGCGACGAAATGTAGCATAAGTCAGACCAGTGTTATCCGGTTGAAGGAAAAGTGTCAGCTCCACTTCGAAGAACCTTCACGTTGGAGGTCGAAGAAACTCTCTAACCAGGATAAATGATCTCTTGCAAGGTATGTCTTATCTGGCACGGTTTCCACAGGTGCAGAGGCTGCGAAAGAGCTGGAAAATGCTACCGGTAAGAGAATTAGCCGATAGACAGCAAATCGCTCTCTTCGTAAGCTAGATCTTGAGGCTGTAGAAAAGAAGAAGAAGCCAGCCCTGTCTAGAAAAAATGTTAAGGCAAGATTGTCCTTTGCGAAGGCATACGAAAACTGGTCGGAACAAATTTGGAGGAATGTAATATGGTCTGACGAGACTAAAATCAACCGCTACTGCACAGATGGAAGGTCGTGGGCTTGGAAAAAATGGGTGAGTACCAAAAAATATTGAGACAACAATTTATGAAAACGATAAGGTCCATGCCCTTACCCGCATCAGAAATAACCTTTCAACATGATAGGGACGCCAAGCACATGGCCAAATTAGTGCAAGCATGGCTTCAAACTCAACCATTTTCAATTCTGGACTGGCCTGGCCAAAGCCCCGACTTAAATCCTATCGAAAATCTGTGGACATATTTAAAAACGGCGCTTCACAAAGAGTACGACTCCCCACCATCTTCTATGGCTGTTTTATGAGACAGTGTTCAAGAACAATGGGCTAAAATTCCAATAAGCTACTGCTCAACCCTTGCAGAGAGTGAGATACGCCGCATCCAAGCCGTAAAAAAAGCTTTGGACCAAATATTGATAGATTTTATCCTTATTATCTATTGGTTCTATTTTGTCTTGGTGCAAAATTGAACGAAAGTAAAGTTAACAAATCGCATAGAATATGTACAGAAATTATGTTGTTTTTAAATTAATCTTATTAACTGAAGTCCATTGAAATAAAAATTTATGTTTTTAGAAAAAAAAAAAAACTGTTTTAATTTTCGAGTAATTTTCAATGAAATAGGTAACTAGGCACTATTGGTTCATTTTTGCACCTAACTGTAAATGATTGCTGTCAATTGGTCATATATAGATAATGGATTTAATTTTTAACTGATCTATTTGTTGTAAGCAATTCGAAACTAAAGCAAATTAATATGCACTAAGAACTGACGTCCCACACTAGGATCCATAAAAAAAATAAAATTATATTTTTACAGTGACATTTGTATGACTTAAAAGTAATAGCGATACAAACAACCACTCCAATCTAATCCTTACAGGGAGTGATGAAAAGACCTCTGCAAAAAGAACTCCTTCTTGGTGAACTAATGGACATGCGGTTGCACAATCACGTGCTCAAAGTTGATCTTGATTACTTCTCCTACATGAAAAGCTGTGTCCAAATTTTATTAAACTCAATTGATGTATCCGTTGCTTTCGTAGAAGAAAAGATAAAAAAAAAACTCAAGTGCGAATATTCTCCCGGTCCCGATGGCCTACTCTACATAGTTTTGAAAAATTGTGTGAACTATTTGGCCCAACCGCTCACAGCTCTCTTCCAAATTTCTATATCGCAAGGAGTCCTTCCTATGCTTTGGAAGAGCTCATACATAATCCCCTTCACAAAAAAGGTTCAAAGAACGAAATTGCCAACTACCGACCAATTGCTAAACTTTCCTGCATCCCGAAGCTCTTTGAAAGCATTGTTTATGATACAACTTCTTCCGTTGCAAATCTATCTTCTTCCTAAACCAACATGTATTTATTAAGGGAAGATCAACAACCACAAACTTAACTGAATTCATTTCTAACACTCTGTGCGCATTAGAGAATGGCAAAGAAGTCGATGTATTTCCCACCGACTTTAGTAAAGCCTTCGATAAGATCTCGCACAAGATCACCATTTTAAAACTTAAAGCTTTTGGCTTTCAACTCGTTTTAATTGCGTGGATCATATCCTATCTTAAAGAAAGCCAATACAAAGTCCTCTTTAGATACTCTCCTTCTATAGCCACATCGGGATTGCCTCAAGGTAACCATTTTAGTCCTCCGATTTTCATTTTGTCTATTAACGACGTTGAGTCTATCATAGACTACTCTTATTTATCTGTCTACGCTGATGGCATTAAAATCTTCAGGCACATTTTATCGCCCGCTGACTCTCGTCCACTCCAAGTTGATTTGAACAACTTTTAAACCTGGTGCCAAACAAATTTTCTTGAGCTCAGTGTCAGCAAATGCCAAGCTTACACACTCGTAAGTGTTTTCCACCATCCTATCTGATCTGTGACGAGCCTGTCCCTTCCCTCTCTTTATTACGTGATTTGGGTGTAATCTGTGACAGAGAACTAAATTTTCGCTGCGATATTGATAACATTATTAGCAGAGCTCCGCGCTTTCTTTTGTGAAACACTGGTCTAAGGAATTCTCCAACCCTTATGTGACGAAATCTCTCTTTTTCACATTTGTTAGACCAATCCTTGAATATGCTAGCGAAGTATGGTCACCCTATCACAATACCCATTCCTTTCGAATTGAGACTATTCAACGCAGTTTCATCCGTTTTGCTCTACGTGGTCTTCCTTGGGTCGACAGATATGACCTACCCCCTGTGAGGATAGTTTAAAATTAATAAACGTACAATCATTCGAAAAACGCAGTGAAATTGCCGATATCATCTTTGTACATCAACTATTAGTAAGAAACATCATTAGCACTGCCCTGCTACAAATGTTATCACTCAACACTAACCCTCGCAATCTGATATCTGTACCACTCTTCCGCCAACTATGGCAGTAACGAATCTATGTCTAGAATGCTGCGAATGGCCAACGGTGTAACCTCCTTCAATTTTCAGTGCAGCAAATTTACACTTCGAAACTCCCTTCTTAATGCCACCTTCTCTCCGTCTCCTTCTTAGGTTTTAAGTTAAGTTTTTAAGTTAGCTTTAAGATTTATTTTGGCTTAATTTAGGTTAACCTAGCTTTAAATTTATAGCTTGTACTAAGCTCAAATAAACAAACAACTTAGCTCGTTGGGCGGCGTATTTCTTCTCATTCTGACACCACCTTTTGAAACCACCTCATAATACGTGGGAGTAAAAGACTAACCAACATAAACGGCTTAAATCTATCCCTAGAACAAAACCATTCACATCTGAGACTTTTGCAGACAATCGTTCTACTGCGTAGCAGAAGCTTATCAAACGGTTTTGGCAACGAAATGGCCAGCCCATGTATTATATAAAAGTAAAATACTGCATAAAAAGAAGCATGTCTACGACGTATTCTCCTAACTTAAGGCGACCAAGGGTTCTCGGTATAAAAATTTACATGTGGAGACTCTTAAGGAAAGTTGCAGCTTGCTTTGTGCCCGGAAGGTGCGGTGTTCGCGATAGTAAATGAAACCCAGTAACCAAAATGCAGGGTATAGTTAATGTATTACGAGTAAACTCAAATCCAGTCAATAAAATAGCAGTTTCGACCTCGTGCAAGTTGGACTGCGGCTTGAGTATTATTTGCACGTATACTCGTAGATCTCGGGCCCAAAAACTTACCTTCATCTAATTGACTGAATATCGCTTAATAGATGATCCCGTACTAAAATCCAGTCTCCAACCGTTGGTTCATCGATAGCAGACCTATCAAATTGAATCATCTACTACAGGCATACCGGCATTTTAGGCTCACTTGCCTAGGAAAGATTATAAAAAAAGTTCGTCCACTCAGTCGGGAAGCACAGCATTAATAAGTTGGAAAACAACAAAGCTGTCAGTCCCGATGACCTCATGTGAGCTATAAAAAATAAACACTATTTGAGATTCAATCATATCGAGCGAATGAACAGCAATGCTTCAGTCAACAGAATCTTCAAATAACAGACCTCAAGATCGAGGCAACAGAAAAAAAAAGCAGAACCTTCCTCTTAAAGACCAAGCGATTAAGGATACCCATGACACTTCGCCTAAATAATTGAAAAGTACGAGTATGTGCATGGGATCAAAGTGAATGGAAGAGTGCTGTATCTCATTCAGTGACTCTTCACGGGTCATGAGCCCAATAAGTAAACAAAATGTTTCCCTTTTTTTAATTTGACTAGGTGATCAAAGAAACTGGTTACGTTTCTATTAGTTGAGATACGTATGCTGCTCGAATGTAGTGGGATTCCAGTCAATCCCACTCTTAGGGCTTCTGTACCCCTCGGAAAGATACAATTTAGGAGGCAGTTTCTTTAGCAAACCATATATTGTGTATACTATGCAACACACTGTACCTATTTTAATAATCAAAAATCAGACTCCATGCAAACTCTCCCTTTACATAGATCAAACTATAAATGTGTACAATTCCAGCTTGCTGGATCGTGCAAAGGCTTCTGTATCCCTCGAAAAGACACAAATTAGATGGCAATTTCATAGGAAAGTCGGATTTTTTTTGTAAAATTCACAATTCTTGATTTAAAAAAAATTCTTGTGAAAGAACCCTAGTGAGCATTTAAAATTAAAATGCATATTCCTCTCAGTGGAAGGAACAACTGTGCAATAACATATAACTGTTGCTATATGCGTACATACATCCTCAAAGTCATGCACATTTAACGTCCAGCGTCTAACCCTTTTAAATTGAATTTTGTACTTTTTCCATTATCCTCACGGAATGTCCATTATAGAAAGACATTAGCCAAAGATTTTCATCTAACAAATCTATCGTACTCAAAAACAGAAGCTTCCCCTAGCTTGATTAGACAAAAACTTTAATGTCCCCATTTAGCCACTTTCTTCCTTTGATTTCATCGCACTTTCATGATATAACATCGAACCTCCCCTATACTAATAGTAAATACAGCTAAAACCAATAATAATAAAAATAATAATTAAATTAAGTCCTTGTGGTCGTCATAGAGAAACATAACCATTGACGACCGTTGCCCTCATTGAAAAAGCGAAACTTTTCTTCTCAATTTGCCTTATTTGAACATCCCGACGATGATGACGACGACTCCTCTGTGTGATAATGTATCTTTCAATTTTCTTGAAAAGACCATAAGAGCCCACCACCATCCTTGCTTGTTCGTCCCAGAAAATGTTCAATCAAATTCCTCCGAAATTCCAGAAACTATTTGGCAAATTGCCCATTAATTCAATTAAGTAATTGTGTAAAAGACCATGAAATAAAAATGAATCCTTGCATATACGAGTATGTAATGCCATGTAGTATGTGAGAATATTATCATATACATATACTCGTAGCTATGTTTACAGTATGTGGTATGGTGGTATAATCGCATATAAAGGTACAAAGTAACACTCAGCAAATACATTCATTTCATTCTACTGGCTGTCTCGATGTAGAGCGAAGGATTCAGCAATACTTACCCCATGATCGGAGCATTCTTGTCCTTGTTTGTTCATTGGACACTTGGTCTGGTCTATATGTGGGAATAGACTAACGCACGTTTGATTCACACAAATCAAATTATCCCCACATGGTGTGCCGTCCTTAACGAGACCATGTTCTGGATATTCATTAGAGCCCACTTGACCGCTTGTTGCCCTGTTGTTATATGAAAAAAAAAAAAGTAGAAAAGAAGAAGTAGATATAAAATCAATTATATACTCTGGATGCTATAAGTATAGATATATAGTTAAAGAAAAATAGGACTGCATGCACAGCAATTGAATGTGAATTGAATAGAAAATCCCACTATGGGTATGCTGTGCATTGAATCAAATGAATGGATGGATGCTGGGAAATGATTGAAATATTTTCCATTCTGTGTGGAATTTTATAACAAGAAAGGAATTCACTTACTTGCACTCATACTCCATGCCCTTGATCGATATAATTGTCCGCGAATAGAGCTGATCAATGCCATCGTTAATTGGTTGTCGTTCACCCTCCTTGCATTGTAATGTGCCACATTGAACGTTCCTATTAATCCGACAATGATGATGGTGAAATTTAAACAAAAAAGAAAGTTTAAAGTGGGAAATTTTTCGATTAATATGAAAGTGACATGCAGTCATACGATTAACAAATATGAAATTCAAATTAAATTTACATCCTGTACTTCCATCCCCTCATACTTCAAAAGAATCACACCACTCATTTGCAGGATGCAGTTTCCATCCAAGTTTGAATATCGTAGAATTATTCTCATGTCCATCACAGTAATTGCTTTTTTGACAGTTTCACTAGTTTCCCCGGTGACACTACTCGTAAAGAGCTTCTCCTCGGCAGGAATGGAACTTTGCCGAGGGACTCGAGCTTGCCACGTTGGCAATTTCAAAGGTGAAACACTCGTTAGAGAAATAACATATTTTTCCCTACCCTATGTTTTTTTTGGCAACAAAATTGTGAACTTTACATCACACTCGTTGGCGAAAAAGATAAAAGCTCTGACGACGAGGAGGAGGGTACACGAGAGTTGATACGAGAATACTTACTCTGGTTCGCATTTAATGTAATGCTCGTTGGCATCTCGACCGCAATGACCGTTTATGGATCCTTTTGAGTTGAATTGCTCGTAACATTGGCGATCAGCCGCAGACCCACCATAGCCCCAGATGCCTTCGCATTGTAGACTTAACGTTGGACAGTCGCCTTGGAAGCAATAACCTGCAAAATAAAAGAGCACAATAAAAAGTTATATTTTTTCCGTTGTTAACCTATGGATGTTGTTGGACATCGTAGTCATTATAGATAGATTGTAGGGATAGATGGGTTGGCGGTTTTTGTGATGCTATTTAGGATTTAAAACTGAGTGGCGTGGTTTGTTCTTTTTTTTTTGTTTTTTTGTTTTTTTGCGGGAAGAAAGACATTTGATGGGAAATATAAAAGAGATTAGTCAGATGTTAATGGGATACAAGACGGGAGGTAATTCTAGGATATCGTAAACTCCTATTTCTTTAAGAGGTAGTCACTGATTATAGAGTGTTGATTAAGGAAAACCTTTAAAGTCAAAGAAACCCATCCGGTTAAAGACACAATTTTGAAGTACTCGTATTGATGTAAAATTCCGTTCCTTAAGAATTTTAATGCAGAGTACCTCAATCAAATTGAACATCTAGGTGAACCATCACATTAGTTATCAGCACACTTAAAGCAACAATCCGGTAGATTGAAAGTCGTACTATAGTTCTCGGGGGCCTTAGATAAACAGTTCATTCCTTCTAAAAACACTAGAACGACTGATTGATATCCATTTACGTGACAGTATTGACACACAACTACTGTCCACGGCTCAACATGCATACTGTAAGGGCAAATCAGTAGAAACAGCATTGCATACGTTAGCCAATAAGATCGAATACTCCATGTATCATAAGGAGTACACTAAGATAGCATTCCTAGATATTGAAGGCGCTTTTAACAACGTCTACTCATCTGCGATAACCAAAGCACTGTCAAATCTGAAGGTATATAGCTCACTTGGCGAAATGATTAATTTACTGCTTAATAATCGGATTATCAACTGAAAGCTGGGTGGGACATCTATTAGAAGATATGTAACCAGGGGTACCCCTCAAGGGGGCGTCCTATCCTCACTTCTTTAGAATATGGTGGTTAATGAACTACTGTTAATCCTGGAAGCTGAGGGTTGCGAAGTTATCGCCTATGTGGACGATGTTGCTATAGCAGTCTCCGGTAAACACCTCACTACCTTAAAAGAGGTCCTACAAAACGCTTTGAATAAGCTATCTAGATGGACAGCTCCATTTAGTCCTCAAGGAAATATAAAATCCCACCTATTGACCCTCCATCCCTTAATGGAACAAGCTTAATTCTCTTCAACGGAGCAAAATATCTGTGTCTTATTTTGGATAGGAAACTAAGCTGGAAACCTAATATACAAGAAATGGTTAAGAAAGCCACTGTCACATTCTTCTCTTGCAAAAAAGCCATTGGGAACAAATAGGCCTTACAACCCGATTAACTCACTGGCTCTATATCTCGGTCATCAGACCGATTCTTATGTACGGGTTAGTTGTCTGGTGGATTGCCTTGGACAAGGCGATAAACCAGGAGATATTAAGCAAAGTCCAAAGTTCAGCTTATCTGTGCTTTAGCGAAGCACTGCGAACAACACCTTGACATTTATGGCAGCTAACTGAGCTATTCGCCTTAAAGCTACTTCACACTGGTTTAAATAAGTATATGGCTACGCTTTCATCTTACACAAGTTTATTATCTTCCCTGAAGACATTGATTACGCCATATCCATGTTAAATTTTGACAAAAACTTTCAGATCAGTCTGGAAAGAAGGTGGTTTTACGGAAGATACGTCGGTACATTTTTATACCTACGATTCAAAAACTAACGACAGGGTGAGTGGTGGTGTCTTTTCTGATAGGCTTAATTTAAACCTCTCGTTTCCTCTCCCAAACCCACTGTAGCGTGTTCCAGACGGAGGTAATGGCAATAAGGGAATTCTTGTCTTGGCTAAGAAAATCTTGATATCGTCCGTTGATATCTGCATCTTTTCAGTCAGCCAAGCCGGAATCAAATCCTTGGAATCATCCTCAATAAATTCTTTAACAGCTCTAGACTGGCGATCGTCTCTTATAGAGATGGCGGAGCAGTTTAATATTCACCTAATTTGGGTGCCAGGGCATAGGGTTATTCCAGGAAATTGAAAGGTTGACGAACTTGCCAGACATCGAACAAAAATACCCATCCTTCCAGGCAAGAGTCCAATGGGTATGCCTATCGCTACATGAAAATTAAATTAAAGCTGGATGCTATTGAAAGGACAAATTCTAGGTGGCGTCTTCTCAAACGATTTCTGCATAAGCTGCATGGGGATGAGTAGGATCTTCTTTGCACCTGCCCAGCTTTCTCCCAAAGAAGGAAACTCCATTTAGGAGCCTTCGGTTTCAACGACCTAAATGATCTGAAAAGAAAAGAATAGACTTTGGGGACCTCTTACGCTTCACCAGAAGCTCCAAATGGTTCAATGAGTAGGCTAGAGGCCGCGTCCCAAACACATGTGGTATCACAATGGACCTATTACTGGTCTAAGTGTGTTGGCTTTTCAACCTAACCTAACCTAGATAAACAGTTTTTTTTGGCAACCTTCTAAGAGCTTTTTATTTATTAGAACAAAGATGATACTTCAAGTAATTTTATTGAAAACTGGCTGATTCTATCAGCCTTCAACGTGCTGCAGACGCAATTTTTTTTTATAAAAATTACTGATGTAGGGTTTTTAAAAAAAGGAGAGTAGGACCGTGAATTTAAGGTTAGAATGGAAATTCAGAATTCAGGAGACAAACACCAGTTTAAGGTATATCATTTGTCCTTTAACTTTCATAATTATTTGAGCACAAACAGAATTCGCCGCCACGACCTCAGATGGTAGGAGCAGCTGAAAACCAGATTCTTCCTGAGAATAGTCAGTCAACACATTCCCATGTAAAGTTATGTTAAGCATATTAGGGGATAGTTCTTGTTCCGGGTGATGAGCTCACAATTCAAATCATTCAAATATCGATTTGAGCTTGGAAATTGAAGTTACAATGGGTTGCCGGAACAAGTGGAAATGATGGTAGTGGATAATAAAGCCATAATAATTCTTCGAACACTGTTCAACTTCTTCAGAAGTAGATAGTACTACTTATCGAATGATATTCTCCTGTACTTTTCGCAAAGACTTAGAGAATTTGACAGGACGCAGGACAGTAATATGACCTTGAAAATTCCCTTCCTTTCATGAATGAATACAGAGATGGTAAGCCTCGGTGTTATTTGGGTGTGCATCACCCTATTCTCAACCAGCGTTTCGGGACGGACTTCACAATATTTGTTGGCATACGAGTATGTATTTTACTTTTCTTGCAGGTCGACAAAAGGCTAAGAGTGTGGTCTGTTTCTCATGTGGTATTGACGATAACTGCCATCTCCAATTTGGCTAATCTTAAGGAATAGCCTGAGAAACTTTTTGCTGCAGTAGGATAGAGCGAGTTGTGGTTTATATTGCACCTATGCATGATGTTGGTCCCGACAATATGAAGGTTCTTCCAAGTTAAAGTGTTTCATGCGTGTTTCGATGAAAAATATGTACTGGGTCAATTTAGATACTCTATAGAGGAAAACCAAATCCTGGAGCAATCAAACTCAATTTGGAAGAAGCAGAAACTCATTTTTGATATAGCAGTTGGAAAAACCTTGATATTAGTCGTTTCTCTTGGCTTTTGCTTGCCACAAGAAAAAACACTCCCCACTACAATATGGTCAGCCGTTCCGGAATACTCACGGGACACTGTGCCATTGGTATTCATGCGAACCACTTCAGTTTCGTCCAAAATTATTACTAAAACAACTGCAGAGACGACGGAAACATATCTAGAATCTAGCCCTAGTAAACAGAAAATTGAGGAATCTTGGCAGTTGCTTCTTCAAGGAGAATGACTATAGTTACATTTAGCTGTGGGATCTACTAATACATCGGCTATTTTTTAGTAATCAAAAATGGGCGCAATTAAAAAAATTATTGATTTCAATTTCCGAGCACCCGAGCCCAAGTAACAAGAGTGACCGTTTTCGAATCGGTATGTAGACCGTTCGCACTTCGAAAAGACCGTTTAATGAGCGTAATTCCTCAAATGCTTAAGAAGAACAGATACTTGTGATACCCATTACAGAATTTGCTAACACTCTAGCAAGTCCAGACCTTTCGGCATGAAAGGTTCACATTAAAGGCAAATTTTCCAACTTCTGTTCCATTAATGTCGGCACTACAAAGGAGAAATAAGAAGACAAAGAAGGTTCCTGTGAACTGCTCACTGATATGGTCGACTCAGTTTGAATAACAATTAATTTAAAAAAAAAAACAAATTAACTGTAGCCAACGAAACAATTAGTTTAGATGCTTAACTATTCAAGTTGCTGAAAATTGGTACCATGCACCAGCTCATCCGTAAGAAGTAGCAGACGTAAAAATACCCAATCCATAAGAAATGATAGGAGAAAGGATAGTGGTGACTGGAGAGGCTCTTTGGTGAAGGTCCAACCAGATTCACTCCGGACGACCAAAAGGAAAAAAAAGGAAAGTAATAATAACAACAACAACAAAAATCCGTTGATGATTCCGCACAATCCAGTAAAAAACAGGCTGAGGATAGAGCTATCTGAAGAGTCTGGTTGGTAAAGGTAAAGGTCCACCACAGACTCAAACAATACCTAAAGCAAAATTAACTACCAGTGATAACCAGTAGGTTATCAAGCATCAAAACGGTTTTGATAATGTAAGGAACTTAGCAATAAATACAAATATTTGTGTAAATATATTATCTGAGTTAGTTTCCTCGTAAGGTTTGTTTTCAAGAACTCCTCCTCAGTCGTAATCTTCTACAGTTACTCCTTAGAGCCAACGACAACTTACTTATCCTCAACTCCTGCTTTCAAATTTCGGAAAGGAAAACACTTTTTATTAACAAAATACAAATTATCGCTGCTCAAATACCTTCGTTGGGATATTATAAAAATATATCTTCGGTACTTGTATCTTCTTAAAACTCAGTAATTACCATTATCTTAAATTTTGTCTCCTTTTGTTTATCAAAAACATGGCGTAATCAGTTTTCATGAAAAATCTTAGATAATGTTTTCTTCCTTTCTAAAAAAAATCTACTAAAAGACAACAGTAACTTAGAAGTAACTACCCGAAGAGAAACTTCTCGAGAGATAAAGCCGGAGATCAAATCTACAGAAAGATACATTTTTCTTATGAAAACAATATCTCTTTTTTCCCCTTGGGAAATGGGAAAAACTACTGCAATGTCGTTGCTATCTTACATAATAGATTTACACACAGAGTCCGTGCAACCGATTCTTTTCTGCAGAAAGGTACAACTCTTTAAGAGAACAGGAATTAGATAATGATGAACTTCACTTAGTTTTGAATTTTCAAGCACATTTCTTTTTAAACGCTTTTAAAGGAGGCTACTACAAGAAAAAAAGGGACTTTCTTTATCTAAGGATGAATTGTTTAGGAGAACGTGGGGTGGATGAAAAACTTCTGCAACTAAAACTTAAATGAATCTTTGAAGAAACAACTACGATGTTCATCGTACATATAAATGGCTTCTTTTGGATAAAGGAAACACAAAAAAAAAATCCTTAAGACTAAACAAAAGGAAGTCAAATGCGGTGAATAGAGTTCGCACACTAAAAAAAAAAAAAAAAAAACAAAGAGCAGAATGAAAATTGCAGATAGACGGCATGGAAACGGTATGCGCGACGAACGCCAGAAAAGAAAAACCCCAAGCACTGAAACCTCACCCACCACAGACCAAACGAGGGATCTCCATCTATTTGTACTTCAAAACTAATTTCTTTTCTCCTTAAAATAAAGCGAACGAAAAAAAGATTCCTAGTGTGTCTATGTGCTATAGTAGATAAACTTTTAGGGCAAAGTTCATTTTGAGTTCTTAACGTTGTTATGGCTGTGGCTTCTGCTAAGAACTTGTACACATTTTATTTGCGCTGTAAGAAAACTTGTGCATCTTCGAATGGAAAAACGAACAGTAAGGCAGAAATTAACTCGATAAAGAAAAAAACGCACAGGAAGAAAACAGTGCGATGACTTTTATAATACCAGGCGGATCTACTAGGGCTCCATAGAATCTATTACGATGTCAGAATGTAAAGTAGTATCTTCAGACAGTTATTTATGGTTCGGCGAGTGGACTCTGGAGTAGGGTACGAGTATAGCGTGATTGGCTACAAGTAGACAAATTAAATATCGCTTTCCATTCGTTGAATAGGAAGAAGATAGCTTACAGTGATCCTGGATTAGATTGAACATAACAGTGGTACAATAGTCCTTATGCATCGAGAAATGTACTTCCACATAATGAGTGCAAAAATAGATAAGAACAGGTATACATGCCTAGAATCCTAAGTGCATATTTGATCTTACTGCATTTACTCCATATGCCTGAAAGAAATGAAAATTCTGCACACACGTGGATCATTTGAGAAGTCTTGACTACTTAAGAGGTATGGTCGAATGCCACAAAAGTCATTGGAGTTCAGAACGAGGACTCAAGGTTAGGGAGAATCCGTGAGCTTTGTGTACAAAAATGGACAGATGAAGAGAATTTGCAGGAATGATGATAACTTTATCTGTCCTTCATAATTTATTGGGTAGTATCTAGCATCAATCCAAGAACTTATTAACATAAACTTATTAACATTGTCATTGCATTCGTTTATATGGGGGATTTATACTACAGTGTTCGATTTGACGACAACGTTCAAAACAGTATCTGTTACAGCAAGTACACTAATCGTGAATGAGTGGCCATGGTGTAGACGAAGCCATCTTTAAATGTGATAATTGGACTCGTACATTTTCACCATTTTTTCGAGACTCTGTGTAAAACATCGACCATACAAATTTCTTTCGAGGACTCACTGTTTTCGAGATATTTGCACTCAAAAATGATTTCCACAATTTGCTTCTGGGTATATTCGGACATGAAATAGTGAGAGAATACAAATACCTAGGAGTTCTGATAACTGCAAATCTCAATATGAAAAAACACCTTAATGCGAAACTATCGGAAGCAAAACGCGCAATATCTTCAGTTTGGAGTCGTTATATTGTTAATAAAAGCATAACCCACAGCTCAAATCAGAAAATATTTTGTGCAACAGCAAAATCGATTCTTTTATATGGAGCCCAGGTGTGGGGTTTCTACCCTTTTGAGGAAGTAGAAATGTTTCTTCGCTACTTCTTAAAACGAATTTTTCGCCTACCTAACAACACGCCTAATTATATGTTGCATTTGGAGACTGGGGTACCTCCTCTTTTCCTGGACGCTCTACGACTGCACTTTGAATACATAGCTAAAGTCACCGAGATGGAAGAAGGCAGGCTACCTAAGCTGGTGCTCAATCTTACCATTTCAAGAAGAGGTCATCTATATCAAAATTGGGAACGTTTAGCATCTGAATGCGGTTTTAGTCTTAGATTAACAATGGCGGATCAGGGTACAGCCTTAAGATCTAAATTTAGTGCACTATTGTCATCAATCGGACGAGATAGATATGAGAGATACGTAAACGACGCTCGGAGTTCGCAACATAGAATATACTACTCGCAACTTAGATATGATCTACAAGATGAAACATACTTTTTAAACAGCAACTCAACCGACAAAATAAGCCTGCTATTGAAAGTAAGAGGTGAGCTGATCGCACTTAATTTTATTCCGCATCGTCCAGAGCTGCCAATCCTTTGCAATCTGTGTAACAACAGTGCGAGAGAGGAGGTTTTCCACTTTATAGCGATATGTCCTATCTTAAAAGAATATCGCCTGAAATACTTTGGGGCAACTGTGCTGGATGAGGAAAGTACGCTAAGCATTTTAAATGGGAAATTTGGGTGGAACGCGTTATATAATTATACTACGAAGGCGCTAAGGTATAGAAAATGTATTATGGAGGAAAGTTTTTAAAATGGCAATGTCAATACAGATAGTTTTCGTTATGAAATTGTTAAATTGTTTATGCGAATGTTTAAAGCTTATAATGTACTATGTATATAAATTCATATTTTATATAGGGAGCCTTAATGTCAATCTGGTAGATGGTCAATAACGACCAAACCTAAATAGACTTCAAACTATGTATGATAATGTAACAACCTATCTTTTTATGAAATAAAAGTCTTAACTAACTAACTATTCGGACATTTTGAAAGACGTCCATCTTATATAGAATTTTAAAATCTAAAATTTCAGTCGTACCGTTTTGGAGATATTCGCACTCAAAATGGTTTTCATTAATTTTACATCATCTCCGACGGGTTAATACGATTTTCGAATAATTCGTCAACCAGTTTGTAGAGAATGTCAAAACCTGAAATTTGAACAATAACATTTTTTTTTCTACGATTCACGGTTTTCAAGATACATATTCGCAGTCAAATACATTTTCAATTAACTGCAATCCTATGACGGATGAAATGTCAAATCACTAACCTATATGTCTCTCTAGGCCATGGTATGGGCCCTTAATATCTAAGGGCCACACTGTACGTAAAAGTAACGTAGAAAAGTAAAGTAAAATGAATCAGCGTTGCCACTTGAATACGATCGTAGTAGATCTACTTCTCTTTTCTTAAAATCCAAATCTGTTACGGAATAAAGCAAATCCACACTTCACTTCTTCATAATTTCTTATTCGTCCAGCAATATGCAATAAATATAAATAAGCATAAACATGGTTTTTTTTTTGAAAAAGTTTTTTGTTTTTTCTGAAATATGGTGATGGGGTTGACAAATCATGTCTGACATAAGGTTAGATGCTACTTGTTCTACAGTGAAAATGTGAAGAAAAGTGATTTTCCTAATGGCGGCTGTTCGTGCGCCTGCTTTTCCGTGTAAATTGAAACATTGGCTTTCTTTCTAATTCTACAAAATTTGTGACATAAACTCATATCAAATCCTTAAAATTAATGTTTTTTTTTTTTTTTCAATTCGTTTTTTTCTTAGTCTTAAAATTTACAAATGCCTTGTTGCTAAAGAAACATCATTAGATCAGTTGTCACAGTCAAATTTCATACAAGCATCCCGATGCCTACGCAGACAGATGCTTCTAAAACTCACAATATGGATTTCGACCACATTGGTGTAAATAAGTACAGTGGTCTGCCCAACATTGAATTTTTCGTGAATGACTTGCACTTTGGCGCTATAGTTTTTTGCTATTTTGCATTTCGCCTTTTGTATTCCAAATTTTCGTTTTTCAGAGCCTCTAAGAGCTGTACTGTAGAGTACTGTACTCACCGTAAACATATGTGAAGATATACATATCTTCAAATTGAAGATTTTTTTACTAAATTTTCCTAAAAATCTATAACTGAAGTTATTTTACTAACTTTCTAACGTTCGTACAAAAACAAAAAAATCATAAAATTGAAGATTTTTTCAACCTGAGCATTATTTTCATGTTGTACGTAATTATCCGGAATTAAATTTCGTCTCTAGGTCGAATTGGATTCACTTACTTTACAAACATGACTATACATGTATTCAATTTCCAACTGCTTATAAGAAGGACGGCAACGAAGTTGAATAAACTTATTGTTCTGCACTTTCAATATTTATTTTAGATTTAAAAATGTGAAAAAAGGGGTAACTCAGTGAGAACGCGTGTATGAGCATGACCTAAACCTCAACCTCACTCTCTATCCTTTTATCTATCTTCGATTTTCCTTCCTTTTCTCTCCATCACTGGGTTTTAATAAATTTTAAAGGACATTGTTCATTAATGCAGAGTATTTAGAAAAGTATAATTTCTGATTTCCGATTTTCGAATGTACTGAAAAACTAGAGTTTCTTTTTTGTTTTGATTTAAAAAGAAAATTGCAGATTCTGTCTCTGACTTCTAAGCATCAAAAAATTTATTTTTTACAAAATCGACCATTAGTAAAGTAACATTATTTTGGGGTTAGAATGCAAATTCCGGTTTTGCCTCGAATTATGGACCTACTGATCCCAGATAGACAGACAGATAGACTGACAGTCAGACGAAAAATATTGAAAGACCCATTATTTTGAGTTTCTCTATTATTAATACTAAGTTTGATTAAAATTTCGATACCGAAAATTTTGAGGAAACCAATACTTGCCCTTATAGGTACAGGTAAGAATGTGTTCATATTGTTGGAACAGTCCACTAGCTATCTAGGCCAAGAAGGTGCTATCGTCAGAGACGTCAAAAGCAATACTTGTTCTTCGCATACTCATAAGGTTTATGAAGTTTCTATTTATATATTTTTAAAAGTTATGAAGATCTTTTAGAGCTGTGAAGATATTTTGAAGTTAAAATATTCAAATAAGATATTATAATACATTTTCGAAATATCAATTTAAAAAAATTCTGTTTACTAAAGAACTATTTATACTATAAATTCGTATTGACTAAATGGTACTTAAAAATGTATATAATTGGTATATGCATGAACAACATCAGAAACCACAAGAATATAGCCATTAGCTGTTATGTTGACCGACTGAAACGTTATCGAGTGCTGAACCGTTATGTTATTTTGCACCCAGTAGCAACCTCTTGAATTTAATTTAACCACAAATTAATTCTCCCTTAGAGAAGTGCATGCTCACTGACTACATATTTAAGCGATATAACAGCAATTAGAATCCAGCTCCCTTAACATCACTAAATTTGCACAATTAAGTAATGTTTCATATACAAGAAATTTAACAACAAATGTCCTGCAACCATTGATTGCTGTTTCCTAGTCAACCCTAATTGGTGCTAATTAAGCCAAACACCAAAGTGTGCGCTATGTAGAGTTCGTAAGCAAACAACGGCCAACCCGGCTTAGTGCAAGAAATGGCCATTAAAAAGGCAACCCCATTGTCTTTTTCTCTCTCTGTCGGCTATTCGCTGTGCCTGCATAAATTTTCCGAGTGAGATGCTCATCGTCCAAGCAGCAAATTCACATGACCAACGGAAACTCACTTCCTTCCGTATCTGCTGGTCTAGGTCCTCTTCATAAGTCGCTACAAAAAAGTTACACCACCCTTCGGGCACAAGTGCATTATGTCCTGGCACGACAAAAACGCACTACCATATTTCTAAAGTTGACCGGACTAAGAGCTTTCCGATTCAATTAAGACAAAACTTTTTTAATTGCATAATGAAATGCAACGACAATGGGCAAAGCGATGAAGATACGTTGACTGTGCTCGTCTCAGTTTCCGAACACATCCCCGTCAATTAGCTGAATACTACTTGCATGCATTAAATTAAATCACTCTGTGTTATACGCACCAGATGTCCCGGCCTTTGTATGACCACATGGTGATCCATTCTTTTTGTACACATCGACAGGACAATGGCCATTCTCGCCGTCACAGTACTCGGGTAGATCACATTCGGTGATGGAATCTCGACAGATATAATCCTTTGGGCGGAGCTAAAAGTTTCAATTTAAATTTATAAGCAGAGTTTTAATGATACTTTAATTCGTTACTTGCATTGAGATTCGTTACTTACCCGACACTTATCACAACACATTCCGGCGGCACATTGCGCTTCTGTTTTCAATTTGCACGTAATGCCGTCACAGCAAGGATCTAGGGCGCATTCTTCGAAAGTCCCACAATCGCATTCTTCGTCTTCCTCCACGATCTTGTTGCCGCAATTTCGTCGCATCTCAATCTGGGAATACAAAAAAAAAGAAGAAGTTAGCGAGTTCTGTCTTCAAAAGGAAATAATTGGATTGCAGTGCCAGTAGTAGGTAGGAAAGTGTTCTATGCTGTCTCATGTACTAACTAATATTAATATCCTCCTTCAATTGCGAGTCTTAAATTTTCATTTTACTTATTCTCAAAAATTCAAAAAAAAAAAACATGTCCCCTCAAAGACTCCTCATTCTTTTAAGTATCCACAAAATATGCATTTTTAAAATTGATTCAGTAGTTCAGAAATTAGGTAAGAAAAGTAACCTATACTGTGAGCGATTGATTCGGTTAGTTAAAACCAAAATTGTAATATTTCCAGTGCTGCATCATAATCCATGACAGAGGAGGGAATAGTTTTTAAGCGGACTTAATACATGCACCTGAATCCATTGCTTAACTGGCTTTAATTTCGCAAACTGAATGGGTTTAGTTAGTTTTTCTAGATCAGAATAACAAATTTATTTACGTTTACTGGTCACTTTTAGATTTTTAGCTTAAAATCTTCGTCGATCGATTGCATAAAGGCCAAAATAAATTCCATTCAAATCGGTTAAACTGATTTACAGTTATAAACCTGGATTCATAGAATTTCGTGAAGTTAAGCAGTCACCAATAAAACTCAAAGTCTCCGGTCATGTACATTATGTACTGTCACGACATCTGTTTGAGAATATTTTCTGCCACTTGGATCTACAATACTGAATATCGGGGTTTAAGTGAAGTTCTGAAGAAATCTAGAGAGAATCTCTCACAAAGATGATTCGCGGACGATAGGCAAAAACGGACCCAAAAAGTTGATCTACTTCGACACCTATCTGAACAGCAAAACTAGCTGTCGCTTGGTTACATCTTACTAAGAAATCACATTATGAAGATCGAAAAACAAACTTACGGATTTACTTTAATGTTATAAAAGGTTTCATTATATATGTGGGTTATAAAAATGTTACAAAAAAAAATCCACTAATTTGTGTATGCAATTGCAAATGTGGAACGTATTTTAATACACAGTCAAAACGTACCTCATTTGGTTTGTTCAGCAGACAGAGTCCATGTCCAGTTCTCAAAGCATCGATGTAGTCCTTTTTACTGCACTCTGAGAATTTATACGGCTGCACGTTCTCCTGTCCAACAATTGATTGAGCCATAATACAACCATGCCAGTCTCGGCAAAAACATTCTTCACCTAATAAATAAAATAAAAAAATATTTTTATTGATTTATTCAAAAATAAATAAAACAATTCTTTTCTTCTTCATTGCATCATACTTGTTTTATTTAAAATAATAAATTAACATTTTCATAACTTTACAAAAATTCAAAAGTCTGACAAAATGATGGGAAAATCCCATCAATTTAAAATTCATCTCAGTCATGAAGCAAAATATCACACGCACTTGCTCATACTTCTTTGAATATTATTATATTATCCAATATACGCGACAAATTTTGAGTTTATCAATAAACGCTTTAAAAGGCTAAACAAAACCTTATGTCCAAAATTTTAATGCCGCGTTCTCACGTATTCAAGACACCTACAGTCGATTTACGCATAAGCGAACTACCGTTAACCGATTTTTTAGCGAACATTTATGACTATGTTACCATAGATACGTATGAATTTGTATTGAAATCTTAAAAGTCGCTTCGAGAAAATTTCAATTTTTTAAAATTGGCACGTTAATTTTGAGATTAGAATGAGCCTACAGACATCAGCCAAAGTTCTAAGCATATTCGAAAAACATTTCTTTTTGATTAAAGTTTGTTGAACAAACAATTTAAAAACCAATACAAAAGCTAGTTCCCAATGTATTAACGTGAAAAATGTGAAAAAATTGAGAGTTCGTAAAGTCATGAGAAGGTTGTACGAAAAATAAAAAGACTTCCGGCTCAAGCCTGTTTTGAAAAAAGTTATCAAACATAGGGTTAAAAATGATCCCACCCGAAAATATTTACATTTTCGATTTGACTCATAACTGAAAGTTATTCAAAATCCGTTATGTAATTCATGAGTTAAATGTGTGAGAAAAATGGTTTGAAGATTTTTTAAACTCCGCATACTTTTTGTAATGAAAGTGCGACATTATGAATGGCAAATTGTTTTCTTTTAAGCCATTTCGGGGTCAAATATATTGTGAACATCCAACCATATTAACCACTTGCCATCGCAAAGTTTGCAACAATTTAATGAGTTACTTGGCACTGAAAGTGCCAAAGCAAGAAGCATCAGGGTGATCGATCACATATGAGCAGTCGACAGTTGTACGAGTATTCTAAGAAAAGTTTTTCCAGGTGGGGGGTACAAAGTTTTGCCGGTAAAGCAGAGACACATCATTACATGGCTATCTGTAGACACTTAGAAATTGATCAAAGAGCTTATCATAGTCAAAGTTTAAAAGATAAAATTCCAGCTAACTTTGCAGTAGAGAGAGATATGTTCGAATTTATTCACAGTGTAAAAAAAAGAGATGTACGAGTACGAATGTACATTGCAGTGACAAAAGAAGCCGCACCATCGTTCGAGCTTCACAAACTAAAGAAATATGTACCAAGGAGTTGATAGGTTGTCAGAGTTTAAAATAACACATACTGAAGAATCTAGTTCATTCCCTATGGTGAAAGTAGAACTTCCCCGTGGTACTGGATCTGTCAGCGACTGTGTCATGTTCGAGCTATCCGAACCTGTCCCGGCATTACACGGAAGAACAAAGATTTTTAACAGAGCAAGTTCTCTTTTAAGAATAAAAAAATAGAAAAATGGTCTTTAAATTAATGACCAGTTCCAATTACTTTTTGTAAAGTAAGGTTAAGCGGGAAACCCACTAAATGTCCAAAATTAAAATCCCCAAACTAACAAAATTATGGCGTTGTTGTCTCTTTCTCGTGTTGGTCCCGGACAACGCAAAGTCAGGGACCATGAGGGATTTAGGTCAACCTAAATAGACATTTCACTTGTACGTCGAAGACACAAGAGAAAATCCAGGTAATCTTGAATTCACCAAGCAACCAAAATCCTCTATAGTTCGAGCCTTTCAAGGAAATTATGTTTGGCGGCCAAAAAAAATTTCTTTGATAGGCTCGAACTATAGAGGATTTTGTGTTTGGGGATTTTGAATTGTGAATTTTGATATATGGATTTTAGTTTGGGGATTTTGTAACTGGGGGGGGTTTGTACTATTTTTTAACGGATTCAAAATATATTGATTCTTCGCATTCCCTGATCTCGATAGACCAATATATAGTTGCCCATGAGAAAAGCATTATTTTCTCAGCTCATATTTGTAGGTTTGATTCTGAGATTTGTTGATGGTGATGGTGATGCCAAATTAATCCTGTGAGGATGACGGTCTTAATGATGTTGTTCCTGAGTGCTTTAATTTGGTATCTTGTGCCATTGTACAGGTTTGGAAGATTTGTGTTACGCATCAAAATAATCGGAATCCCAACTTTTATTTTGAGGTAGTAAGATGGAAGGCCTGATGAGTTGAGGCTATTAAAAATTCTACTGGGTAATGCACTGTATCTTCTTTATTTACCATTTATACGATTTTTCCTCACCAGGTACTCTTTTCAAAATTTCTTCATTTATTTGGTCAACAGAGGCATTTTTTGCAGATATTATGGTAATTTTTCAATATCAGGATATATTTTGCAGATTGATTCGTTAAGGGTTGTTACATTATTTTTCCACTTCATCACCTATTTTACATAATTAGACCAGTTGCTTTGACATTGTCAAGTTGTAACAACCGACTTGAAAGCCTGGTATCGTCACCTCCCAAATGAGCTCTTATGTTTGTTCTTAAAGTAACTGATTGAATAGAACTCCAGAAATTGTACGATTTCAAGCAAAGCTTTGATAATATCTGCTCAAACTCCTCTGAAAATTACGGTTAGGGTTTGACGAAAGTCACCGGCAAAGACAAAGGTGATGACACCCATTGTTCTATCTGAATTTCTAAGATCTTTTAAAGTTCCGTTCACCGCTTTAATGTGCGATCGGTGGTTCATAGTTCATGGAAGCTTCTTGGAGAATTTTGCCTAGTGGCCCATTTTTTTTAATCGAGTAGACGGAATTCTGTTGAGGTGAAACATTTAGGAATAATTTAAAAGTACCTATAGAATGAGTTTTTTCACCACTGAGAAGTATGGCAGTAATTCCGGAAGAAGCTACGAACATTGCGAGTTTCCCTGTTGACCTTACTTTCGCAAGTGTTAGTGCCAGCACAATATGGTATTTCTCATTGTGAACACAATTAGTTCTTATATATTATTTTGTTATATCTGTAAAGTTTTACTCAGCATAAGTAAAGAAATCAGTCAATTTGGTCGTTTTTCTCTGGATTTAGCTACAAATACTACTATATCTCACGGAACCATCAACTTTAAGATAAAACATAGCCTATATCCATCTGAAATAATGTAGCTTTATAGCAATTACAAAACTTTTGAAATCGGTCCAGTAGTTCTCTGTATATAGTATTAGTATAGATTTGATCTAACAAATTCGCAAGACTATTTGAGATTGGAATAAAAGTGACAGTGAGTATGGTATGAATTTTCAAACAATTTTCAAAAAAATGAAAATACTCAAACAAAATGACAGCTCTCACGAAATTAGAAATGCGTCAAATATCATATACATACATTGATCCTGTGATAGCTCATATGAGTCAAAATGTAATGCACAGATATTTTTGATCCGGGATAAAAGCACTTGTCTCTACAAAAATAAAGATTTTTTCCAACACCGAAGAATATATCATCCAAAAAGATGCAAAGACGAAAAAAATCCAAAGTTAAAAACAAACAAATTTTTTGATTAGGTAAATCGGCTCTTGGGTTTTTTCGTGGAAACGATGCAGAAAAAAAAAACGAATTTTTGAGTGACAAATGGGAAAAGATACATTTTTGCATGAATCTTATTTATGACTTCAAGTCATATTATTAGCATTTTTAAATATGCACACTCGAATCTTGGTGTTTTCAGTTTATTCGCAGCCACCACCGTGGCTTATAGCTTATTTATATATATTTCATACATTTCCAAGGAAGGCAACATGAAAGGAAATAATTTTGCATTCCACTTTGCTGATCATTTCTGGAAGGGTAAATATTTCGGGTGTCTCATTGGAAAATTCAGATCCGACCTTCAGATGGAGTGTAGTTAAAATACGAAGGATTGGATTTCAAAAATCTTGACTCTTGCAAAAAGTACAAAATCATGACGAAGATTACAACATCAATACCAATTCCGATTACCTACCAGTTACCACTATCAATTGTAGAAAGAACAGCTTCATGCGGAAAATGGTCAGAAACCTTGGAATATGTACGACGGCACGGAGAAAATTCCATTTGTAAAATATGCCGTGCTATAGAATCCATTTACCTGCCCAACTACAGAGTAGTTGTGGATGGATCGAGAGAAATGATTTATGGAGATAAAATGAGTTGCGGAACTATGAACACCATGACGTGCAAGTATCGTTGACGCTATATACCCCACAAAATGTGGCAGGCCATAAAAAATAAACTTTTTAGCGACAATCAACTTAACTTTCAAAGAAGAGAACAAGAAGAGTTAATATGTTTACGTATTACTAGTCCAGACCACTACATTTTGTCCCAGTTATAGTCTACCAACATTAAACAATAAATTAACTTTATGATACCAACTCGTTTACGACATGCCAATGTGCATGCATAGATGCTACTGAATAAAGAGGTTTTTATTTTCCAAATTATCCGTGCAAGTTCTACTAAAGTTTTATGTTAGAGGAGATTTCCAAAAACTGTCAAGTGCACACACCCTAACAGCAGACATGCATCTTCCATTTCTGCTCTCCAACGTTGATGAATTTTAATTTATTTAATTTTTCAATTTGCGAAAAATTTTAAGCAATAAATGCGCAAACAGGCGATAAAACTCTGTGCCGACAGCCAACTAATCCTTTGTCATGTGTAATAAAGAAAAAAATTATTGGATTATTAAACATAAAACAAAATTTATTTTGCCATAAATGCTAATCGTTAACGATAAATCAAATCCAAAAAAGGAAAGCGGTAAACGACAGAAAAACGAAGCAAAAGGACGGGAAACGACCAAAAAAGAGTGTAATAGCTGGCCCTATGTAATTCGTGGGGACAGAATGATTCGAATGCGACTAAACGGAGTCGATAAACATCTTTCAAGCATCGGCCGAGAAGAAAAAAAAGTTCCCAAATAAAAAATGGACCTTATGTCATTGACTTAGCCACCCTCATATCCCAACCTCTTCTTAGAGAATAAATCATAAATAAATAAAATACGAAGAGAATCCATCACCACCAATCTGTACAATAAGCGACTAATTGATTGGTGTCCTGATATAAGTTGTTTCGGCTCCCTCCCCCACCCCACAAAAAAAAAAAAAAAAAAAAACAGATAAAAAGGATAAGAGGAAGTAATTTTGTCAACTTACGTCCATCATCATGGCCCATGCCAATGTTGTGTCCAATCATATGGGCCATCGTTCCCGCTAGTAAATGGGGCTCGTATACATTGATGTCAACACTTATGCCGACGGCCCGCGGTGTACAAACAGTCTCGGGTACGGCCATACCTGCTTCGCCTCCAGCAAAAGTTTCACCCCTGTAAAAAAAAAGGACGAGAAAGAAAACATTACTAAGCATTGTGACTAAAAAGTTGCCTGGATGAGAATTGTAACATCAAAAATAAAGGAGGCAAGACACTTTACTTCCTAGATATCCCATTACACACATCCTTGCACCCCTCGCAGTTAAGGAGAAATTTTTTGTCGGTTTTTTTTTGACGGAAAATGTGTCTCCTTGATTTGAGTTCATAAAATATTAACGCGGGCAACAAAATTAAAGGATAACAGAAACAAACATACCAACACAGGCATACGATAGTACGCTAATATTCGAAAAGGAGTATTTTTCTCTGTATTCTGTTGTTACAGGTGTTGATAGTCGTGCACTTAGGAACGATCATATATGTAGGTATGTTTGGAGGGTAAAGTTGCAAAATATCCTTTCATATGCAAAATAAAGTACAAAAAAAAAACCCAAAAAACCAGGAGGTAAAAATGGAATTTAAACGGTAAAAGCACTGTCAAAGGACTAATATTCCGCGATGGTAGTTCGTTGGTACGAGTAGTTGAGCGTTACATTGGCTTGGATGGTTTTGCAGTTCCCGGCGGTGGTGTACACAGTACAAAAAAGTTAATTTGCTGTTTCATCTAATTTGAGGTGCTTATCTCAGGCAGAATTGGCTGCCTTTTGTAGAGCAGTTTGGTGTTTTTTTTTTTTTTTTTTTTTTCTCGCGATGGTATTGAATAATTTAATCGTTTAGTACTACGAAATTGAATTTAAAGGATACGTGGAGGAATTATTAATAAAAGGGTAGATCTGTTTGCGAGATGGCAAATAAACATTTGAAACCACAGTTATAGCCATCATATCCATTAGGGGTTGGCGAAATAGTGTACAGTAAAACGATGAAACCATCTTTTTTTTTTGCATCAGCATTTAGCATCTATAAAGTATATTACGAGCTAAAACCACTTTATGACTTTATCATTAAAAGTTTGTACTTACTAGTTTGACTTCGTAAAATTTCAATATGGGAACATTAACTTCCAAACAGACCAATATAACTAAGAAGAATAACTACTGCAGCTATTGAGTTTCTTCTTCATGAAATGACGAGGGTAATGGTTGAGGTTGAGGATGTGAATAAAGTAAGTTTTCTGGTGGACGAAATCGATATCATGTATAGTTTATGCTGACGATATTGCACTAAATATTGAAAAGATTTCTATCGTCTTTGGGGTCTGAAGTAGCACATCTTATTTGAAATCACCGAGATATGAAGTGATCAATACCAATGCCACTCTTCACTGAGTATTAGAACATGTTAGAGTTGAAGAAAACTACATACTTACACTATAAGGAATAGTTGTCACTTTGGTTCGGCAATGGGGTGACACGCCATCTTAGAAGAGTTATGGAGAAAGGGAGGATCAAAATTATTTCGAAAACTCAAGCAATCCACTCAAGATCCCTTCAAGTTCCTCTCGGGAGCCTTAACCAGAAAATGTTTAAGACTTTCATCGGCTGAAATTGCCAACAAATGCTGATAGACCGTGGAAGAGAAAGACTTCGGCGAGATTATGATCCGGAGTAGAAGGATTTACATACTCATTTCGATAACCTGCAGCTCGACTTTTGCGGAATTCTTCTTTTTTTACGACATGACCCTGACTAAAAGAAGCACCAACACTCATAATGCTAGAAGTTTTCGACTGAGTTGGGACTCTAGTTACTGGAGCCAGAGCATGCTGCCATTTAAATTACCTCGGTCTACACGATTTACCAAATTGTAATCGCATAGTATTGTAAAAGGAAATTCAGATTTAGTATCGTGCTTTCGTGGGCTGTGGGTAAGTGCGAAGTTTTAGAAAGATGCAGGTAAAGTAGTTGTGGACATGACAACATAAAAGAACTACTCTCGCAGATGGAAGAATGAATAAAAAAAGCGTAAAGTTTGTTGGAAGTGTACGTGAATTGGCAACAGTTCGGTGCAAATACATTACGACTGAAATTTTTAATAGGTATAAAAAAATATTTTGGCCCTTACGGCCCAATGTAGAGCCTGGCCTAGCTCCTCGCAGCCACTCCTACAGTTTTATGCCGTTTCCGAAGGGCAATTTTTTTTCGATTGAGAGAAGTTTTTCATGACAATTTTACTCTCGGATGTTTGTCAGACATTGGCGAGAGGTGGTACCGTGTGTTTTCTTGGATTCGAACCTTGAACCTCTCGCTCAGTGATCGCGCACTTAACCACTGAGCCACGGCTCCCACTTTTTCAATAGGTATACAACAACAAATACTGCCTCTATGGAGTGAGGAGCCGCTCGAGAAGGTGAAGGAAAAACCCGACCCGACCAAGTGTCAGAAGACTGTGAAAATTGTATCTGGTTGAACGAAAATGCTTAACAGTCCGAAACGAAAATGGTGTCCGAAGTCTTACGGAACTGTACAACTAAAAAAAAAAAAATTGATTGTTACTTTTCAAATGCTTCACAAATAATTATACTAGGATTTTGACCACGTCATTGTTCACACCAATCTTTTTGTCACTAGATGAACTTCTAGATTACCATACTTTGCAAATATTGTGGACTCTTCCCACAAAATTTCCAAATCTAGGTCTGAATCTAGCTGTACACCTCTTCGGAGCACTGAGCCTCAAAAACCAAACTGGTACTTTTCACGAGGAGATACAAGGATCCAAATCTCTAAAATTATCAAGTCAGACAAAATATCTAGGACTAATTCTAGACCCCAAACTATTTATAGAAAATCTTAAGATATACTGCCTTCAGCTAAACACGACTAAATTCTTGTGGTCCAAGGGCGCAGGTTACCGCGAAAGACGTCACTCGCATTCTTAATATAGAAAATAAAATTTCACAAGGACCTCTTGCAAAGAGGACTGGGAAAGCAATAAGGTCATCACGGAATCTACAAAGAAAATTTACCCATATGAACGGTTCATATCTAAGGTGGGTATCGATGCGAAAGTATTTTCATTCTTTGAGAGCAAACTGAATACAACTCTGCCATGTGACATTGTTATTTACATTGACAACCAAGTTGTTATTAAGCCGCTGGATGCTAAGATGCTGAAGAGCTACCGCGAATCGGTTAATGCAATTGCAGAATACCACAAATTTAGAAGGCGCCAGCCAAATAATCTTACCGGGTACCACACTATATGATGAATTTAGCCAAATAAAGCTAGCGATACAGACATTTGATACACCATTTGTACCATAATAAAGCAAGTTTGGTTCATATGGGACCACAGAAAATCTAAGCTCTTAATCTTAGGGGTCCTAACAGTAGCCCCGTTCTGTAACTCAAAGTGAGAAATAATTCACTTCGAATGAAACACTTCCCCATGTGAAAATACATGCGAGTTCTGTAACAGAATCCGAATTCATATCCAAGTTAGGAAAATATTTCCAGGAACAGAATCCAAATTCATTTCCAAGTGAGGATATTATTCTGAGTTATTTCTCACTTTAAGTGACGGACCCAAATTGCAGCCAGAAGACTTATAGTTGCTGTAAAGGAATTCTGTCGAAGCTGTGGTAATGCTGAATAGGAGGAAATGGTCCTGCACTTGCTCTACGAGTACTCCTGTTTAGATCTGTTCACAAGAAGACAGGACTAACAAATTTAAAAGACGACTGGGCGACTGATTGAGTAAACTGGAACTTAAGAGCAAGAGCAGTTTTATGGTTCCTGCATTTATTTTAATGTTACATTCCATTCATATTTGGAAAAAAAAAAAAACAGTGAATTAGTGTCTGAAAGTAGTAGTGGATTGATTCTAAATTTGATACGCAGCGCCTTTATTCTACTAAAGGTGGAAAATAGATTAGACACATAAATATTTCCAAGTTGTAAAGCTAACTCAAGGCAAAGTTTCTTGTAACAAGATACTACGAAGAATAGACAATGTTTGCAATTAACTTATAGCCCACCTATCAAATAAAAATTAAATAAAGGACATTCTTCTGAACCAACTTAAGCTACCAATACTTTTCTGACACAGTGTACACTGAATGTTAGGATCCACTTCACTTTCTCAAATCCATATATGTACGAGTATTCCATAATTTTTGAAAAAGTTTCAAGTATCGATCCACTAAAGATAAGAAGTTTTATTTCTTCCAGTTATCTGCTCCAGTCCCCGCACACCAACTGGAATTCAGAAATATTTAGGTTTCCCAAATACTAGTCCGAGTGGGATCTCAAAATGCCCGCTTCACTGCATTAGAGCGCATCATCCTTACCTAACCTAAGCTAATGACAAATCGGAACATAGTAGCTACATGTTTCATGAAAAAATGGATTTTGAACAACAATTTGTAATCTATCCGAAGGTTGCAGACTTACTATACACAGAGCGGTGAAGATTCAGTTTAAATTTTGCTATAATGTAATAAAAGGAAATTCAAAATAAAAAACCAAAGTCAGTCGTAAGATAGTTAATAATCTCAACAAATCCTTAAACATCAATTTAAGGCACTCTAAGCTGATATTAATTCCCAAGAAATGACCTAAATACATACATAGTGAATCGATTTTAATATTTATATTTCGTCACACAAATAAAATACAATTTTATGTCATAATAAACATCTAAATCCGAAATTGCTGATGTAAATTCAATTTTGAATATTTTACCATGTCCCTGTAGAGAGCAATTCGCAAGTAATTTGAATATTCTTTCAGTCAAAAGCCGCAGGAAAGACGCAACTTTTCGCATAGATATAGCTACTACTATCCAATGTAATATTAAAACCAATATAAAACGGGTCTGGAAATTATTCTGGGGTAGCAAAATCGGTCGGTCTATTAAAAATGCCCCAGCACAATCAGAATAAGAGCACACAAACAAGCAAATGAAACCAAAAACAGAACCAGAAGCCGCAACCGAACCGGAAAACACTATGAAATATTAAAAACCGATTTACTTTGAGAGATACTCATCTCTGATGGTATTGGGTGGACTGGGTGAAACTCAAAGCATTTTGGTATGTTTAAAATAAACACTACAAGTATTTAGTTCCATTAGAAATGTTAGTCACTGTTGTGTCCATCATATATGAGTACTCGTACTGTCCACACTGTTATCAGATGGAAGAGAAAAAATTCCCGGTTTTATTACGAATCGCCCTTTGAATGATAACATTTGGAGGTGGGGCCCAGCCGCGTTGGTCGATATTGATGATGGCTGAATAATAATATGCAAAAAAAAAAAAAACAACTCAGTTTTATTTCAGTATCTAGATACTCTGCGTCCTTTATACACAAAAAAAGTCTCTTGAAGTGAACTTCACTCTATTCTATGGGCGGGGTAGAAGGATGTTCGACTGATGAAAAAGTGCTCAATCAACATCAGGTTCAGCTTACAGTTATTGGGGAGGCGTTGGCGATAGCGGCGGCAGAAATGAAACGGAAAAAAAAAGATGAAGGTACATATGTAGTTTGAGTTGTCATTTGCCACCTTATCCCAAAGTTCTGGTGTACCTTCCCTTGCCTCTATGGGTCACGTCGGAAAAATCGATTTTGAATGATCGAAATGGAAGTGTGTTGAAGCTGAGCTGAGCATCCAATTCCTCTTCACTCTCACCTACCACTCTCTGTCGTGTGGTGGGTGGGTGTGTTGATGGTGGTGGTGCATGTAATGAGGGGCTGAAGGATAGATTGATAGGGAAGTTAATTTCATTTATTAAAATGTCACGTGGCGACGTGCGGTTCTGAAGCACGACCGCCTGTTATGTTTAGTACGGTCTGAATGAAGGCAATTTTCCGTTACGCACGTAGGTATAAACAAAATTCACTTTTTCTTCTTCTTCTTCGTTTTTGTGGTAAATAACTTACGTTAGTAGTTGAGTGGTGTCTCTTTCGATTTGGAAGAGATTCCTAGATGTGTAGTCATTGAAATTCGATATTGCCTTGCTAATATCCTTGCTACCATCGATGACTGCTTGATTCTTCCCCCACGTTTCGATGTATACCACTGATACTCGGGTGTTTAATGTGCGGAAATACTGCAATGAGATAAAATATAGATGTTGTTATTATTTTTTTTTTTCTTCATTTATTTAATAATGCGTAAAAAATATTCATTGCGAAAATCAGGGAGAGAATTCGTAAGTTTGTAAAGAAGTATTTCAATTTAAAGCTTAGCTAGCTTGGATGTGATGTGATGATGTGATTTATTTTTAGATTAAGGTCTAATAAAAAAAAAGTATCACTGAATATACCTACATACATACCTACATTAGATTAGGAATATAGGTATACAGGTTATAGGTGAATAACGACTCATCATTATTGCTTAAGCGACTTGGTTGATTTTAATTCATCAAATGAGAGCTCTTCGATGACAAATTTCCTTCTTGAGATAGTCTTCAGCGTCCATTCATCTTTACTATGGGACACTTAAACCATAACACCTTCCGCTAAACCTTTAAAATTGGTTCGTACAAATCGGTTTGTGAAATCATGGGCTGACACTTGTAAAGGGGTTATGATGATGTTCGGTTTTTGGTTCAAATTTGATTTTGAAAAGCTGGGAGAGTCATTTTGCTATGTTAATGGGAAGATATATTTCTTTTTGGAAGGGGTAAAATTCACGTTATTGGAACACTCAGACTCAATGCTGGTCTACTGTAATACTCTTATTAGGCACAAATCCCTTGTTAATGACATTTCTCTGTCCTTCGTAGAATGACGTAGGCTGAGGAGCTGAGTTCATCATCTCTCACGCACCACACAAATCTGTCACCTGATACGATCAAGATCAGGACAATCACCCAGAATGTGTTCCGTAGTGTCGTCACATAATTCACAGCGTCAGGAAGATTTCGCTTAGCCCGTCTACACCTTTCGTTGTGTCAACATCTGTCAGCGTCTACGGTTGTGTTTATAAGAAGCTCAACCATCAATGATAGCCCAGACCGAGGACGCAGGAAACTCAGCTTATATGCAAGTAGAAGACCTAATCTGAGCCTTAGGCCCTGGGATCAAATTCAGGGAGGGTTTGCATTCTCAATTTTTTATTTTTTTATTTTTGAAATTGGTTAAAAAATTGAACATGGCATTAAATGTAGCTTGACTGTCACTACAGACAAACATGTTCTGATCCTTCCAAGTATTCGCTTGGAAATAGATGCAGGTGCTCGACTGATTTTAGAGCAATCCGTGAAAAGTACATTGTAATTCGTTTCTGGCTCAGAACCAGTCCTGAATGCTAGCTATATCGACTTTAAATTTGCCCAGCAGTCGAAGTTCTGGTGTCTTTGCGTCAATAAATGGCATATCCCTAAGACAGCAGTCGAAGGATAATTGTGACGCAATATCATCAAAATTCTAGTGTGGATTGTAAAAAAAAAAAAACATTTGTTTTATGAGGAAGGCAACGTTGAAAGCGAATGATAGAGATAGGTTCAGTGTGAGGCCAGGTGTGCTATGAAAAGTCAGACAAACTTTTTTTTTATAGTTTAGTGAAAGAACTGACAAACATATACGAGAAAGTGAAGAAAGGTTTCATCACTGCTAATCAAATCTGTAAGACCCTTTCCAAATGTTTTGACCAATAAAGATCCTTATACGTGCAGAGAACTGATGGCTCTCTGGCAGTCTTGGACACAACATGTTTCGATCGAAATAGTTTAGAATCCATGATTACTCCTAAATACTCAGCTTCATTGGAAACTAGAATTGTAACATAACTTTGAGCACTGGTTCAGTGAGATCGTTACCTTCTCGTAAGAATAACAAACCCAGTTTTGAGAGCATTAACAGAAAAGCCATTATTCGTCGATCACGTCTAAGACCATCTTAAAGTAGACATGCATTACGCATGATTCAAAAGAAAGTACGGCAACATCATCTGCATTTGCCCGAGTCTAGATATTAGAACTGTTAAGAATGTTTGTAGAGACTTTAAAACTACGAAATTAAGTACAGTTTTCAACTGCAGTTCAAAAATCTTTGCAAATCTTTCCAGATACTATTATTACACGACTGGATCTGGAAAGTTTTTTATCCACTAATTCTTTATTTCTCTTTTATTGTTACAAATATGTTCTAACTCTAACCAATGTATTTGAGGATGAGATAATACAACAAGCAGAAGTACATCGCCAATATCGTCCTTTAGGTGCAGATGCTCGAATGAACCGAAATGTTGGTGTTAGTGCTGTGATATGTCCACAAAAGCAGTAAGTACAGGAAGGCAGAAGCAGTATTGCTACTCAGCTCTGTACCCGTAGAAAAGAAGACACGAAAAACGCATGTTCAGAAGAAAGGATAAGTGTCAGCAGCATGAACGAGATCGATGAAATACATATGCAGAGGAGGATTGTAATTGGAAAAAAGTATAGAACGGTAAGAGAATCAGCCAAGATTTGGAGATACCACAATTGCAAAATGGATTATAGCATGACCGATGACACTGAGCTGCTCAAATGTGGGTAGGAATCCAACAAATATTCAGAGAGAATATTGCCTTGAATGTTACATCCTCCTACCTACCCTGTTCTACTTTTCAGATTGAGTGCAAAATTATGCCATACACGTACCTCTTGCAAGTCGTTAATGAACATTACGTTCATCAAAATCTGTAAGATGATTGAAAGCTCAGGACTATTTGCCAGATCCACAAGGAAGGAGATCGCCTCATTGCGAAAATAACCGATTTAAAAGAGTCCTGAAAAAACACTAACATATTCCTACGCGTTGTGATATGAGAGCGGCTGAAATCTTTTTTGACGGAATTATGAGACATGAGGTCTGAAAAATTCCTCTTCCACTCTCTTCTTCGCAGTACCTTTTCCCAGTCTTTTCGCACTATAATTTCTCACAGGTTTATTAAGATGTTAGAAGCTATCGTTCAAACGACGAGTTTTGGTTTTAGCGTAAGGGTGAGGGTGGGGAGGTCAATTCCAACAAAATGTTAAAAAAGGTCTTGAAGAATTTCCATGGCTCTAATAACGGGTTTATGGATTCAAAAATTGTCTTAAGATTCCCATGGTGATACAGCCTTGCAGAATTTTTAAACATTGATGAAGCTATCAGACAATCTCTTGGTTCCCTGAGCGTAAATCTAATACTCTCAGACTGGATCGACAGAATGCTCAAGACCAGCCAAAATATGCTTTGCCGTCCAGGACTCTAACAGAAAAAATATGGGGCAACACCAAGAATAACATAAAATATGCAGCCCTGTCGTACCCGAATTTTTACTTCAGAGTACTTTGACACCTTATTGATGTTCAAGACGCAAAACTTAGTATTCTAGAACCTTTCTCCAAGTAATTTAGGAGCAGTCGAATCAATGTACTGTAACTATCCATCAGGGTAAACAAATATGTAGATAGTCACCTTGTTGTGAAACATAGTTTAGGTTATATGAGGTTAGGTCCATAGTAAGTACAGATCAATGAGACAAAGTGATATCAAGGGATTTGGAGGTTGTAACGAACTGTTGGAGGTTGCAGGGATTCGTATTTGTAAGGTTACCGACGTTTTCGAAGACAAAAGTTCTCAATTTCTAGGACGAATGGTTAAACACATTAAAAGAAGATGAACTGTTATATCATCACTCTCCTTGTCCCTACATCTCCTAGAAAAGTCTTTTGGGGAAAACCAAGCATATTTGAATGCTTGACAGGAGACAGTGCCTCGTGATGAAATCTACCATTGACATCCAATGCGGCCTCTTAAGCTAAAGTACTTCTTTTTTGCTCTTTTTTTTAAAAAAACATTCCCCTTATCTTTAGTCATTGTAACGACGTCAAATGATTCACGAATTGTTTCATCCACAATTTATGTTCACATTAAAAGATTGGTAATTTTATTTTTTCCATGGCTCGGGTCCCAATGGATCCTTTCTTTAAAGTGAACTATTTCCCTGTGGATAATAGGAAACTGCCTCCTGCAGAGAAATATAGGACACCGACAGGCGATTTTTCTCTATAAATGTCCAAATGGACTTTAGGTACTCTCACGCGGCAGATTTTTGGTCCAAGCAAAAACATTCTATTCACCAAGTAATAAATTAAAGGATTCCTCTCGAAGCTTCATCACCACTTCCACCGCCACCGCCACCGCCGACTTTCAGCTCAACTCAAGCACTACTGGCATTCGTTCGTTGTATTCGCCGAAATTCATTTCCGATGTTAGACAATCTATAGTCACAATTAATCTCAATTGAAAGAGAGAACGACTATGGCGACGACTACAACGACGACGACGACGGATGACAACGACAAACCGAACGAAGTATCCCAAATCCCAAAGGGGGATTGTGTACAATTCTAAAGGATTTCACGGTATTTTGTGAGCACTGGACGATGCCTTTCATCGATAAATTTAAATTAGACAAACACCGTTAAAGCTTAAGGTGGGGGTTTAACCACATTTCAACTTAAATATCCTTGCATGCACAAAGACACAGGCAAACGGATTCGAAAAACAACCCGTTTAAGTTTATTATTTTTCGCTATTTTGGTTGAAAAAGAGTTCTCTCGGGATTTATCGAGGCGAAAATTTCATTCGAATGGCATAGGTAGACGAAGGGGTGGTTGAGAGACCATTTGCCTACGACTCAAAGATTCTGCAAGGACTTCTTTTCTCTGTGAATGTGTGCGCTGTTGAGTGTGTGTTTGCCGTTCCTAGCGTAAAGGCAAAGGCCAAGAGAGAAAGAAAAAAAAAAAAAAAATATATACCTACGTTGAGCTTCACTCATTCGTGAGTACTATAACAGAACAGAGAAGTCAGTTGGTGAAGCTGAAATTAAATATGTTTTCCTTTCTGTGGCGTATTGCTACGTATGGATGTATTTATGTAGTATAGTTTTCTCTAGAATTTTCGTTGCCGTTTTCGTTTACAATATTTTATTTAAAAATATTCCTGAGACAATTATGTACATGCTTGAGTTGCGAAACCAGTGGTCCAAGTGGGTTGGATATTTCATACATATGATCGTTTCTGTGAAAGCAAGTATTTTAAGAAGAACGCCAGCATACATTTCAGAGAATAATTATAATTCAAACCGATTATCTCATGGAAAGGTAGGATATCGTCTAAGCGTGAAAGAGTAGTGTGCTGTTATACAACACATGTACAATATTTTAGACGTCAAAGTGTCGTTTAGTGATATATTTTCAAAGTTTAATGTTCTGCGCTTACACGAGAAAAAGTAAATATTTGCGATTATCATCGACTCTATTATTCTCAGTTTAATCTCAGTCGTCATTTGCTTGAACAGTCAAGATTGTTCAAGAAGATCTCGGATACAAGTTATATAGAGAATAATACCAAGCCAACCTAGATAACTACTCTGGTCTTACTTTGCCTATGGACTCAGCGAAGACCATTACCGCGAATAATCTTGGGTGGGTTTATTTGTACAGTGCACTACTGAGGTTACTGAGCAAACAGGCATCAAGCATCGACAGAATACAAAATACAATATATGGCGACAGGAACTTTCAGTTAACACCTTATTAAGTGTTAAGGGTTTTTTACTGGGCGACGCGAATAATTGGTAGTACTCGTAAGTAAACAAGACTTTCACATGAAAGAAACAAGTTTCTCGGAATAAACAAAACATTACCGTGGTTTGGTACACAACAAAAAACGAAAATTGCAGTTTATTCCTTTCCACATCCCTATCTTCTAGACATAGAAATCTTGTGTACATAGAAGATAGGCTGAACGTTAACCTTAGTATATATAGTAGGTATTTTAATGACGGTTTCAAATTCAGTAACAATTCTGAGGCTAAAATTCAAACACTTAACCAAATGTCGAATTTTGTGCATGAAAATTGAGACTAACAAATACCGAAGTAACATCTATTGAAGTAACCACCCCAAAAGCAGAACAGAAAGAACTGTGCTACTTCATTCTGAAGGTAGCCATAGCTTACAATCGTTCGAGAATTACACCACTACCACAAGATGATTTATAGTCTTACTAGCTTCGCCCGTGTCAAAAAGACATCAGGCACTATCCCGTGGTTTTTCTGTTTACAAATTACAGGATTTATAAATTTATAATTCTCAATATTGTTCCAAAAGAAGAGAAAATAAAACAGTTCTGTTATATGAACATAAAGATGCATTCACTCGTTCACTGGTTCTCTTTTTTTTGCAATAACTTACATTTGGGATTACTTCTCCGGTTTTAGAAACCACAGATATACTCTCGGACAACCACAGTATATGCGTTCTAAAATATATGTAAAGGGTGGTTAAATTTTAAGGGCCGATGTTGAATGTGAACCACACCTAAACGTCAAGTTTTTTTCTGCATTTCATTTGACATTTCTCAATTTCAGACTAACTCAATTTGAACCATGGAAAGATACACAATCGAGCAACGCGTTAAAGTTATTCAGGCTTATTATGAAAATGGGCGTTCAAATCAAAATGCATATCGTGCATTTCGTGATTCTTTCGGTCAATTTAATCGTCCAAATGTGCGTACAATCGGAAAAATCGTGCAAAAATTTGTGCAAACCGGGTCTGCAGGAGATGTGAAAACACCAGTGCATGCTCGTACAGCTCGTACTGCAGAAAATATTGCTGCTGTTCGCGATAGTGTGGCTGAAGAGCCGTCCACCTCAACTCGTCGTCGTGCCCAACAATTGCACCTCTCACGCTCGTCGTTGATGAACATTATGCATAAACACTTGCATTTACGCGCTTACAAGGTGCAATTGACTCAAGAACTAAAGCCTCTTGACCATTTCAAGCGTCGTCAATGGTCATAATGGTGGCAAGAAATGGTAACAGTGGATGATCAATTTTCGAAGAAAATCATCTTCAGTGATGAGGCACATTTTCACCTCAGTGGATTCTTCAATAAGCAGAATTGCCGAATTTGGGAGAATGATAATCCAAGAGTGATTGTCGAAAAACCAATGCACCCACAAAAAGAGTGACTGTTTGGTACGGTTTATGGGCTGGCGGCATCATCGGGCCGTATTTTTTCCAAAATGAGGCCGGTCAGGCAGTTACTGTGAATGGTGTTCGCTATCGTGAGATGATAACGAACTTTTTATGGCCCGAATTGAAAGATATGGATGTGGACGATATGTGGTTTCAACAGGATGGTGTCACTTGCCACACAGCTAACGAACCAATGGCTCTTTTGCGCGACAAATTCAATGGCCGTGTTATCTCACGTGGTGGCGATGTCAATTGGCCGCCAAGATCATGTGATTTGACACCGTTGGACTTCTTTCTTTGGGGTTATTTGAAAGAAAAGGTGTACGTCGATAAGCCAGCAAAAATTCAAGAGCTAAAGGATGAGATAATTCGGCACATTAACGGCTTAGAACCTCAATTATGCCTCAGCGTCATCGAAAATTTGGACCATCGGATGGAGGTGTGCCGCCGAGGTCGCGGCGGCCATTTGACCGATATTTTGTTCCATACATAATTGAACCATACCAATATTATCATAATAAAAATAAATGACAGTAATTTCCTAAATAATTTGTGTTTTATTCAAAATCAACATCGGCCCTTAAAACTTAACCACCCTTTAGATATGCAAAAGCTACATGCTTTGAAATTACGACAACGTCTTTATATAATACAAACCTTACGAGCACTTGGACAATACTAGTAACGTACATATACAAATTACACTCAATGTCGCAATAGTATGAAATTTTATCTAGTGAATTCAGTTTAGCTCATGTCATATGGGATCAGGAATTCATATTTAAAAAAAAAGGAAAACCTTTCGGGATATTTGCGCTGAAAAGCTATTTCCATTTAATTCGGGGTAAAGCCCGACATTTTGGATGGTTTCGAACAATTTTAAGAAATTATTATATTAACATACACAAACATACTTGGTCCAGATAGTATCTCCCTCATAGTTTTGAAGAGGTGTTCTTCTACGCTGGCAAAACCTCTGCGTAAGCTTTTCTATCTATCTTACTTTTCAGTGCTTTTTCCGAGTAGATGGAAAACAGCATTTGCTCAGCCCGTCAATAAAAAAAGGCGAATCTTCCTCCCTTTCTAATTACCGACCCATTGCATTTACGTCCCTTCTTTCCAAGGTCATGGAAACGCTGATAAATCGTCAGCTTATGAAATATCTAGATTCACGAAAACTCCCTTAATGACCGGCAGTATGGTTTTCGTAGCAACAGGTCCACTGGTGATTTGATGGCATATCTCATCGAGAAAAACTAAAATGGTTGCGCTAGATATTTCAAAGGCATTTGACAGAGTTTGGCATCCGGCTCTTTTGTCGAAAATGCGTGCATATGGCGTCGATGAGTCTCTGTGTTGGACGGCTTCAAGACTGCAATTCAACAAATAAATGCTGGTGTACCCCAAGGTTCTGTTTTGTCTCCGACTCTCTTTCTTGTCTGCAACTTCTAATCCAATCCATTCCTTCGCCGATGAAAGCACCCTCAGTTTTTCATATTCGTTCCCTAACTCACGTCCTTTCTCTTCGGCCGTAGAAGAGGAACGGCAACGTATGTTAAACACATTATATTCCGACCTGGATAGCATAATCAAATGGGATTCAACCAACAGAGTGGAATTTAATGCTTCTTCTGTCTCTCAAGCGAAAACAAAACTCTCAACCATTATCCATTCTCGTCATGTGTATTAATAACCATCTTCTATGGAACGATCATATATTCGAGGTCGTCAAAAATGCTGCAGAATATCTAGGATTCCTTAAACGGTGCTAGAAATATTTTACCCCGTCCGATCTGGCCTCAATTTATAAGGCATTCATCCGCCCTAAGCTGGAATATAACGCCCATATCTGGTCTGGTGCACCCAAAACCGTTCTGCACATTCTTGATAGGGTACAGAATCGCGCGTTAAAACTTATAGGTGATAGAGATATTGTGAATTTCGAAAAAATCGGAGAAATGTCTCGTGTCTCTCACTATTTTATCACTTTTTTCATAAAAAATGCACCAGCGAATTAGCCAGTTGCATTCCTCCCCTTCGAAATTTCACCCGCAATACACGTCATGCTTCGAATGCACATCAGTTTCGGTCATACTGTCAAATATAGGGATTCGTTTATGAGCGGAATGACACGAATGTGGAATGATCTACCAGGCTCTGTATTTCCTCATCATTACAACCTTCAAACATTCAAAGCCAACGTGCATAGGCTTCTCCTCTGTTCCTCTTCCCCATTTTCCTGTAACAGTATCATTATCAATCAAATTACTTACGAGGGCAAGGTGAAAAGTTCTCTGCTGACAATGAGACTCCGATTTTCAGTTAAAATATGATTTTATTTTTCTACATAATCTCCCTTGACTTCACACACTCGGTCCAGCGTTTCTCCAACATCAGTATTCCTTCTCGGAAGTGAGAGTCTGGAAGGGTGTGAAAGTATTCATCTACGGCCCTCTCAACTTCTGCATTGGATGCGAAGCGCTTCCCAGAAACAAATTTCTTTTAGTTTGGGAACAGATGGAAATCTTGAGGGTGCCAAATCAGGTGAATAGGGGGGATGGCCGAGCAAATCGTACCCTAAATCCCGCAGTTTTCCCATCGCCAATGCACACTTGTGTACAGGTGCATTGTCCTGGTGAAAGATGATTTTTTTCTTCTTCAAGCCAGGCCTCTTCTCGCGAATTTTGGCATCCAGCTGGTCAAGAAGGTTGGAGCAATATTCGCCTGTAATTGTTCTGCCTTTCTCAAGGTAATCAATTAACAGGATCCCTTTCGCATCCCAAAACACACTGGCCATGACCTTTCCGGCAGATGCGATCGACTTCGCTTTCATTGGCGCTGAACCACCGGCTTCCTCCCACTGCTTTGACTGCTGTTTCGTTTCTGGCGTGTAGTAGTGGACCCATGTCTCATCCATGGTGACAAATCGCCGCACAAAATCGGTCGGATCCCTATTGAATCGGTCCAAAGATTGCCGCGAAAATCGTTTGCGCATTTGCTTTTGATCGGCATTCAGCAAATGCGACACCCATCTTGCGCAGAGCGTTCGCATCCCTAAGTTTTTGTGTAAGATGTTTCGCATCCTCTCTTCCGCGGCTGGACGGATGGACATATGTTGCGAAACTTTAAAAAAACGCTGCGATTACCCATTGGGTAACATGGAAATTTTTTTGGCACATATTTGTTGTGCAGAATACTTTTTCATATAAAAACAACTTATCTATGCAATTTATATGTTAACAGTCACACATGCACTCCATGTGCATCAACTCATTTCAAACAATTAGTGGAAGGACATTTCGCTGTTTTCTTTCATTTCATTGTAATATCTATTCTGTGGCAATGTTGGTAAAGTGCCTTGTTGTCAATATCATGTAAATAAAAATGAATGTACTGTGGAAGTGTTTCAAAAATATTCAGAAATTAAATATTTAGGTGGGATTTTGTTGAATTTAGATTGGGGATTTACGTGCTCATGTTACATAAGACTAAGGTGAATGATTTGAGCATGCAATCTCAAAACGAACTTGAAACATTTGATTATAGTAGATACAATACATGTCGGTGCAGCCTAGTGGGGTGAGGGTGGCATAAATCCGACACGGATTGAATTGCACAGGACGGAGTTATATCATTTTGAACTACAAAAACACACTCATAAAATCATCCAAGCATAAAAAACTTTGTGCAAGTGGCAGTTTGAATATTTGCATCTAAATGTATGTATATTCGTTGGCTCTTAGCATCCACTGACGCAAATTTAATTTTTTAATAAATGTTTCTATTGCATTTCAATTAGATAACTAATATATGAAGCTAACTGAAAGTGCAAATCTAAGAAAAACTAGTTCAGCTGATGCTCCCACCACAAATGTAGTTCCTGTTATACCATCACCGTTAGTTTCTAGCTCAACCACAATCAAATTCATTATCCTTGCAAACTATGCATTTAAATAATACAAAAAGGATTCACATTTACTGTTGATTTAACCAGTCAGCCGCATCTTGCCTGCTGATTGCAGATATCGTAATTTACGAGTCAGATTTCTGCGTAGATACTATCTCCTATGAGGGAGTAAATATTAACATCCCCTCTCACCTTCGCCAAGTGAAAAGATAATCACATCACAACAGCAACGAAAATGAGAGTGTCATTATTTTCATTTATGCACGAATACATTTACATAGCACATACATACGTACCAGAATCTATGTAAGTATGACGTTATGAAATTAACTAAAAAATAAATACGTAAACTATAGAAAAATACTCACCAAATCAGCAATGTTCGCCACCTGAATGGCATCGTGGATAACCTCAGCTCGTGTGCTGCCGTTTCGTTTTTCAAACATTGCCTTGTCAACAATAATTGCTGTTTCAATATATTTGGTTGCCTCACGTACGTCCCTCTTATATCGGCCGGCACCATTCGGATGAATATCATCGATGACGCCCGATAAATGTTTAGTGCGACGTGACAAACGCCACGAATCGAGATTGCCAGAATTGGCGCATCCTTTATTGGCTTTAGTTCGCGCCTCAAATATCACATGCGGATGCTTCTGCTGAAACAAATTTTCAATAATTTTAGAAAAGTTTCAGGTCGAAATTAAAATAAATACCTATACAAATTTTTAGGTATACATACATAGGTAGTTATTATTTTCATATTTAAACACAAATTGCATACAGACTCACATTCAAGAGATTTTAGTTATTCACAATTCAGAGAGAAATAAGATAAAAAGGGGGTAGGTGTAGATACGACGTACTCGCAATAAATTGGCATCTAATGCATACTAACACACGGTGTGTGCTTGTTTACATTATCCCCTAATACCTGAGAAGCTTAGATGTCAATCAAATGCCTTCAATTGTCTCCCACTAAGAGTTACCCTTTGAATCTGAGCTTAAATACATTCAATTACTGACATGCATTGCTGCCAATCAGGTCGTTTGAAAGACAAGGTTAAATGCCACTTAAATCTAAGAGAACTGAATTGAACAAATGGATGAATAATCTTAAAGTTCACAAATTGTTCAAAAAATTCAAAATATAATTCAAAATTTTCTACGAGTAAGCGTAATCACTGGCGGGCTCACCAACATACAGCGCAACCAAACCCGAGGTACTATCGAAATTTTACAGGAAGACTTCTTGTTTATCATAAACATCTTCTAAGAAGGAATATACTGTCTCATAGAACAGTATCAAATAAAATACTTCGAATTTGTCTTCTGTTTTAATATTTGCCACCGTTTGAAACAGCTAAACCACAGACGTGTTTCTTCAGGACCCATATGAAGACAAATCTTCGTCGATAATACTAAAGTGATGAAGCTGGACTACCTATGCGTGGTGCAATACAATTCTAGCCTCTGTTAGCCTCTATCTGTCTGTCAATCCAATAAAGAAAAAAAGAAATATTTGTAGAGGATATTTCTCAAATAAAGGCCGCTACTCTCTATCCATGGCTTAACAACTGCCTCTAGCACTACTATGTATCGGATTTTATTAGCCTTCACTTCTCATTGGGGAAACACACATCTGTCTTCCAGGCAGAAATATATACTATGCTAATGGCTGCAGACTATATTATGAAGAACAGGTGGAAGGGGCGAAGTATCTGAGTCTGTAGTGACAGTCAGGCTACGCTTAAGGCCTTGTTCAATCCTTTAACCACTTCCAAAATACTCTGAGAATGCAAAACATCCCTGAATTCGGTCGGAAAGCTGAACTCACTGAATCTTGTTTGGGTCCCAGGGCATAAAGGGATAACAAGAAATGAGATATCTGACGAGCTTGCTAGACAAAGCTCAGAAGAGAATTTCTCTAGACCTGAACCCACGTTGGGTTTGCTAGCGTCCTCGGTTAGGCCTTCCATTGACGACTGGGTTTTCAGTGAACACAATCGAAGGTAGCATGACTCAACCTATGCAGGCAGACTAAACGAATGGTCCCAGTCGTCTGTAAGAAATCTGCGCCTTTCTTGCTATTTCTTAGCAGAAAAGACTGCAGACAACTTACTCGTACTGACGTTCTTACGGGCCACTGCGCCCTTGCCAAGCACCTCCATGTGCTGGGTTTTGAGCGCTAACCCTGTCTGCGACTCCTGTGAAGAGGGCGATGACACTTCCGAACACTTCCTATGTGATTGTCCTGCCTTTGCTCGGATCAGGTGGCGGATTTTCGGTGCTGATGACCTAAGCTCTTCATCACTGAAGCGTCTACTCGTCTTTTACAAAAGACGATAAAAAACATATTACTCGTAAAATGGGGTTCTCTGCTTGGTTGTTTTTGAGTCTTAGTGCTCCAGTAGAGTGTACCCGCCCCGACAAAAAAAAAAAAAAAAAAAACGATGTATCAGAGGTTTTTATAAACCACACCGCAAATTAGTCGATCAGACACTTTTAGGCCGCTTGCAATTGAACTCATCGAAAGAGGAGAAACATCGCCGCCAGAAGCCTCCGACTTGACGGGAACCTTGTGAACGAATGATCGGGAGACTTTCAAAAGGCCCTATATTTATAGATCACTGTAGACTGTACATATGGCTTGTCTTTTATTTTCTTATGTATGACAGTACCCGTAAAAACTTAAACATCTGCATCTCAGAGCAATTTTTCACTGTTTTTGTTTAGTTAAGACACTCACTTTGAACTGGGATTTGTGATGTTTTAATTTTGTTTATTTTGTATCTTCTAAAATATGCAATTTGCACAGAAATTTGCTTTTACCAAATTTGTTGGACTTTTAATTTTCTTTTACACTGTGAAACAAAAACAAAAAGTGAAACCGAAAAATCGAGTTTATCTCTAACTTTAGAGAAAATCTTGGGCCATATATTATGCGGTGGATATTTTTCCGTCAATTGAAAGTAGAATTCTTGATCTTGGTACAGGTTTCATGAAGACAGATACTCGTACAAGTTAAAAAGACGGTACAAACAACATTAACATCGGTAAAACTCAGTAATGGTAAAAGTTGGAATTCAATGCTCAATTTAATCCCAAAGTAGCCACCTCTATTTAAAAAAAAAACACACCCTCTATAAGTATATGAGAACAGGTAGTCTATCCTATGCAAAATGGGCGTTTTTCATCTGGTTGCACACATTGAAACTGCTTAGCAAGCCCTCTGAAAATTTTACGGAAAAGGCCAGAAACCCCCCTCAAACCACACTTTTTCCATTTTTGATTTCTGCAAAAATAAAATAAAAATTGACTTTACCAGAAACCCCTTTTTCATGCTGTGGTGCCTTCTTACTTTCACAAGAATGAAGCTGGGAGATTACCCTTTAAAAGTGCGAAAGTACTACGTGCTAGGACGGGTGCACTACACAGTTCACGCAAACAACAATCATACATAGTTCGTTGTATGATCAAGCAATCATTCATTGCTCCAAGAAGTGCGATGTAAACACAGGTCATTCGAAAAATTTTAAGACTCAACCTAATAAATGGCGTTATTCGTCAAAACTATTCTGGTGCTAGTGGCTTTGAAGAACATTTTTGAAATTTTTTTTTTTTTTTTTGGTTGCGCCTGGAGGTGCAGGAATCTTCAAAAGATACCAATGGCCCGTACCATTGGTTATGCCCGATTCATATATCTGACCTGATGATTCATAAGCGTCTGCCAGTATATGCCTACGGGCTAAACCTCACCCCCCAGAGAGGCACTATGAGAACCGGCCGCTCGTGCTCATAGTAGTAGGAAATTCGTTCCTCTCATTTTTTCGTTTTGTGGTGACTACGACTAAGTTGCCTTAACAAGTAGTTTATGCTTCTGTAGTGTTAATCGCGTTAGGTAGGTAGCTTTCCTGCGAAGGCACCTACTAATACCGTCATTACATGCGGTTTTCCCTTACTGCGCCAGATCGTACGGTCTTGTTCTTTGTAGTCGGCGCTCGAGGTTTGTCACGTCCAGAGTACGGATTATTTCATTATTGCAATGATCATGAAGGCGAGTACGAAGTTTGTGAGCAAAGTTTGTTACTTCATCCTTCACGGTAGCAATTCCTAGATCTCTGTGAATATCACTATTCCTTATATACCATGGAGCATTCACAATTGCTCTTAGTGTTTTGTTTTGGAATGTTTGCAGAACAGTCATATTGCTTGGCTTGGTACAACCCCAAAGTTGTATACCGTATGTCCAAGATGGTTTTAGCACTTGCTTGTACAGAAGCAGTTTGTTGTATACGCTTAACTTCGAGTATCTCCCGAGTAGCCAGTACATTTCTCTAAGTCTGATTTCGAGCTCGTCGCGCTTCTTTTTTGCGTCTAGTGTCATTCCTAGATATTTTGCCTCGTTTGCGTACGGTATTTGTACCGAGTTAATGGAAATGGGTAAGTTGTTTATCTTTTTGTACGTAAAATTGACATGCGTTGACTTGGTCTCGTTAAGGACGATTCTCCAGGTCTTTGTCCACTCGCATACTTTGTTTAAAGCTCGTTGGAGTTTTCCAGTTGATGATTCGACTGACTCATCTGTTGCGAGGATAGCCGTGTCGTCTGCGAACGTTGCTACGACAGTCCCTTCATCTTGTGGTATATCTCTTGTGTAGAGGAGGAACAGGATTGGGCCGAGAACGCTTCCTTGCGGAACACCGGCATGTATTTCTTTGAATTTCGAATATTCTGCCCCATGTTTAACACGAAAGAGTCTGTTATTAAGGTAAGATTCCAATATTCTGTAGAATTTATCTGGTAAGATTTCCCTTAGCTTATATCTCAGGCCTTCGTGCCATACCTTGTCGAACGCTTGCGATACGTCGAGAAAAGCGGTAGAGCATATCTTTTTCCCTTCTAGAGCTTTTTCAATTTCATTTGTAATTCGATACACCTGATCGATTGTGGAATGTTTAACCCGAAACCCGAATTGATGATCCGGGATCAATCGCCTTTCTTCAATTACTGGGTGCAATCTTTTTAGCAGAAGTTTCTCAAAGACTTTAGATATTATCGGCAGAAGCGAAATGGGTCTATATGATTTCTTGTCGTTTGCACATTTCCCCGGTTTCGGAACCATTATTACTTCGGCGACTTTCCATTGCCTTGGAACATATAGAAGTCTCAATGAAGCATTTATAATGTAGAGTAACTTAACTAACGCTTTTTTCGGTAGCTCCTTCAAAACTTCGCCAGTGATTAAATCATATCCTGGAGCCTTGTTATTTTTCAGTTTTCTTATTGTCATTCGAAGTTCAGACAGGGATACAGTTTTTAATTTAAAGTTGTCGGGTGCCGTATTTGCATTCGGATCTTCGATCAATGGTTGTCCATCGAATGGCTTGAACGTTTCCTCTAAATGTTCGGCAAATAATTCCGCTTTATCTTTGTCTCCTTTTGCCCATTCGCCGTTAGCTTTTCTTATTGGTGGCGAGTGCATTACGGGTTTCCTTATGGACTTTAAGGCTTTCCATAGAGAGTAGTTTGAACACTTATCAGCGGTCAAGCTCTCGAGGTAAGTAGAAGTCTCGCGATTTCTTAAGTCCTGCAGCACATTTTTTAGCTTGTTGCAAAGGTGGTTAAGATAAGTTTTATGCGGTGGCGCGCGGGATTGTTGCCATCTCTTGCGCGCTCTTCTCTTTTCACGTTTTTGAAAATCACATGCATTTTGGACGTTCAGTTGTTGTTTGACAGTCGTTTGTAGCAGACTACGAGCATGTCAATGGTTTTGTAAAAATTAAAAAAAGTCGAATATCGTGCCAAAAGGTTTTAATTTGTACCCTTTTGCAAATTAAAATCGAGTCAGAAGCTGTTTACATCATGTGCCTCCGTGAAGAGATGAAAAGCAAAATTTAAAAGTGTGGTCGCACCAACTTGATTGATGATTGGTTGATACCACCATATTCATCAGATGTGGCCCTGTTTCCTTAGCTCAAAGTTTGGCTGGGAGGACATAGATTTTTATCGAACGATAAGGTCAGAGCAAAATGTCAACTACTATTTAAAGTGTATCAAATTATATATACTCGTAGATTATGTTGCAAAATAAAACTGAATTTGACCGAAAAAATACTTGTTTCTCTATTGGGCTCAAAACTTTTCAAACGACCCTCGAATATGCACCTTCATAATATTTAAACAGGATCCTTTTTGTAAAAAGGTAACGTAGCCAATAAAAACAGCGATATAGCCATCGAATTGATGGCGTCATGTTGCTGATATGTATACTGCAGTAATCTTTTAGCCTTTGGAACAGCAAAAACAAAGAAAAATGTTCGATAAGATGTGGAGAGGGATTTACAGTAGTGACTCCCTATATTTCGCTCTGCCACTGTCTAGAGAAGCAGAATAGCAAGCTGTGTGCTTTAATGGAAAAGCATTTTTCTTGAATGCTCAATAGGAACGCCATTAAGATTAACATTCTTCTGTGAAGGTGGCAAGTATACTCGTATACGTAAATATTTACGGCATTGCTCCGACTGAAAACATAGCTGCTATGTTTTTAGAAAGATGTCCACTTTGATAAGCGCATGGTTTATCTGAAAATTATGTGACTTCTTGACATCTCGAAATAAAGTTCCATGGCTCAACTTTTGCTCATTGCATAAGAGAGGAGGCACCATGGCACATAAGGAGATCTATCGGTGATCATCAGGACCTTAAAGGTTATAAAAGGGCTCCGTTGACTAGGTGTATGTTTGCATCAAGCCGTATTATATGTACATATGTGGCACCACATTACGATAGGGTAATGCGGGAAGGTAATGAGTCGATTCTAGAGATTTTGTTGACCTCCAACTTTATACCACTGTAACTTGGTTACTAAAGTGACTAACCGAACAGCTATGATCTGGTATCGCAGACGTCAAAGAGAAGTCTAAGGACTATCTGCGTGAGCAAGCCATTCAGAAAACTGATAAATGTTAGTCAGGCATATGACACATTTCACTATCGAAATTCTTCAACGCACTCTCCTCAAAGTGGAGTAGTTCTACCTAGGTTAGGTTGGGTTAGGTGGATTTTAATGCTTAAGCTGATACACTCAGAATGCACGAGTAATAATTTTAATAAAAAAATCTATCTTTATAATAAAAAATATCTGCAGCTCGCTGAGAATGGAGGGTAGTAACTTCGAATTTTGCACAACATGTATACGGGGACATCCCTGATAAGTGTTTCACATATTTTCGAAACAACGCCGGTAGGTACTCAGATTCATTACCATTATACGTATGTATTTTGTCTCTGTTTCATTATTAATGTAAAATTTGGTCAAAGTCATTGTTAACCGCGGCATCCACATTGTATCGTGTTATATTAAAACCCACTTCTTTCCACCCATAAAACAAACCACGAGGCGCATCATCCTGTATCTACCGTATAAGTACATACATACAGCCAGCTGATAGTGGTACTATACTTTTCGGTGAGTGTCGTTTTTGGCTTTTTTATGAGACATTTCACTGACAGTGACAATTATGAGAACATGTGAGGAATTTCGTCGTCGTCGTTGCTGTCGTTGTCGTCTCTTCCAAAAAAGACAATGCCAGGAACAGATCCACATATATTTATCTCGTACCAGCTACAATATCCTTCGTTCTATATAGTTGTATGGTACTTGTCATCATGTGTTTGCGGTGAATCTGAGGGAGATGGTGGTGATAAATGTGGTTGCGAAGGAGCATCGCTACAACATAGTAAAACTGGTGGAGCAAAATTCGCCATCCATGCTCCACTACCAAAATAGGATTAGGTGTTGCTATTTAACGGAAAATCATCTACGCTTAACTGTAATAAAAGCGTATTTGATGCTTTGAAGCGAATATTAATTTCACCTAGCAACGGGTGCTTAGATACTTTTGTCGACGAGACCCAAAGAGAGTAATGGATACGCGCATATTTTGTACACACAAAAGGGTAATGGGTACTGGGTGATTTTAGCCTGAGTAAAGGGAGCACAGTTACAAACAACTCTGACAAAAAGGGGCCGAGAGGTTAGATAAAATTTATATTAATGACAAATGAAATGGATTTACGCGGTGTTAAACAAGTGCTTTTTGAAAAGATACCAACAATTTGTGTATGTGTGTCTGCAAGGATGATAGCGGAACTTTCGACATCAACTAGCAGAGCCTAGAGGAAGAAGGATATGTAATTGTGATTCTAAGGACGTTGTTGATGGTGATTAATAAGATATGTGTGTTTCTGTTTATGGTATGGGAGTGCGTACGGTCTCTTTGGATTTTATTAAGTGGAATGATGAGCCTCTGTAATGAATATTATGCTGTGATTGATGCAGGGCCCGCAAATTTATGTCGATCGTGCGATTATTTTGTGGAGGAATTTGCCTGTTTGTCTTATTAGAAATTGCTTCACATAGTAAATTCGAGGATGGGGATAAGAATGATCAGTGGGTGGTGAAGGATAATAATGGAGTCACTGTGAAAATGTACAATCACAGGTTAGGTAATACATTTGCGATTCAATTTGTAGTTAGTGTTAATTTATTTACTGCAGACAGTAATATGGTATAATATATGTTTGTGTATATTCGAAAAGAGGAATCAGTAACGTAAGTCACGCGATGCTGGAGATATAGTGCTTGAGCTTGTAAGTGAAATCAGTCATTATTTATTGTCGCTGTTGGTTGCAGAATTTGAGAATTTTGAAAAGAAGAAGAACCGCAAATATACCAAACTGTTCGTTGTTAAAAAAATGGGCGACGTAGCTCAATGGTTGAGTACGTAGACCACTGAGCAAGAGTTCCCGGTTTGAGTCCCAGAAACTTTTCTTTTAAAAAGGTGTTCCGCCCACCTTTTGCGAATGTCTGACAAATATTTGAGAGTAAAACTGTCATGAAAAAGCTTTTCAATTGTGTCCTTCGAAACGGCAATAAACTGTAAGTCCCTTTCATTTGTGAAAAATAAACATAACACACACAGTATGAAAGGATAAAATAAGCTAGGCAAGGGTAGAACGTGCTGCTATTATCGGTATCGAACCGCTGAGAAAGCATCAGGCTCAGTGCTGTTACTAAGAAGAAAATATCCGTAGCAGAAAGATGAATAACATTGTTTTCGTCAGATTTTCTAGAAACATAAATTTGTAGCCAGTTTTCATGTTAAAGAGCAATAAATACCTTTATGTGTCTTATATTACTCAATCTTTAATATTTTCGGAATAAAATAAGACACAGCCTTGTTGCTGTTAAGCGCATTACCTTTACCACACTACACAAGACTACATTGCAAAATATTGTCTGATCTCTTCAGGAGTTTGTCATGCTGTATGTTAAACGCGCATCTCTCCAATAACTACGTAGAGCTGTCCGTGGTTGAACACTCCCTTGGGTAGGTGGACTCAAACTTTATTGATTGCCTACCTCTACGATTTAGTAATAGCTCTGATTAAAGATCTTTTATAGGAAATTACTATCAGCTGAAGACAGTGTCTATGACGGCAAAGTTTATTTTATTACTGCGTTTCCTTGGAGTGATCCAGTCAAGCCAAAGAAACCCTGTTATATCCAGATAAATGCAATGGTTCAAGATACTGCCTGCAGAAAAAAAGCATCTAATATAAGCTTATACTCGTTTTAACCTAATGTCAGCATAATCGAATAAATTTTATTTTTTGGCTCATTAAGGTATCACGGGACCGACATTGATCCACACGTTTGGCTTCTTTATTACATTTTCAAGGTTTGTGCTTTGTTGTTCCATTGTTGGCTGCCTAGCGAAATCCATTTCAAATTTTAACTTCCGGGGGTAGTACGAGAAAGCATCGAAATGCATTAGGTTCATTTCAGCCTCAAACAATTACTTCAAGACCACACAGTGTAATATTTAAATAAATATATTTAGCGACCAAAAATTTAGAAGACCCCACTTCTTAATCTGTTTTCTATGGTGCTCAGTACTAAATTAAAATTGGGAGTGTAAAACGTGGTAAAATTCATGATTTTCGTGAAAGTGAGTAGGGGTTAGGTTAGGTTGAAATGGCTGTCAGAAAAAAAAAGAAGCCAACACATTAGACCAATAATAGTTCCATTATGATACCACATGGGTTTGAGACGCGGCCTCTAGCCTGCTCGTTGAACCATTTGGAGCTTCTGATGAAGCGTAGAAGATCCCTAACGTCAACACTATCCAGATCATTTAGGTCATTCAAACAGAAGGCTCCTAAGTGGAGTTTCCTTCTTTGGAAGAGAGCTGGGCCGGTGCAAAGAAGGTGACGAATAGTCTCTTCCTCCTCCTCGTCCATGTAGCTTCTGCAGAAATCGTTTGAGAAGACGCCAAGCCTTGTTGCATGCGCTTGCCTATTAGACAGTGTCCAGTTATGACACCTATAACAGAGCTAATATGCTTTCTATTTAGAGAAATCAAATTCCTAGAGCGTTTCAGATCCTGCAAAGGTCAAATCTGTTTTGTCGCTAGACAAGTTGTACCACTTGTCCACCAAGAATTTATCTTTACGATTGCATCCAGCTTTAATTTAAGTTTGCATTTAGGAAGGATGGGTATTATTGTTCCATGCATGGCAAGTTCGTCAGCCTTTCAATTTCCTGGAATATCCCCTGGAATATTCTGGCACCCAAATAAGGTGAATATTAAACTGCTCCTCCATCTCTATAAGAGACGATTGGCAGTCTAGAGCGTTAAAGAGATAGAGTTAAAGAATTTATTGAGGATGATTCCAAAGATTTGATTGCTGATTGGCTGTCTGAAAAGATACAGATATCAACGGACGATATCACGCTTTTCTTTAGCCAAAACAAGACTTCTCTTATTGCCATTATCCCCGCCCTGAACATGCTACAGTGGTTTGAGACACGAAAAGAGAGGTTTAAATTAAGCCTATCATATCAAATGCTAGAGAAGTTTTAACTAACAAGTTATATATTTCACTTTCTTTAATAATAAATTAGAATTAGAGGCTATGTCTGTAGATAGTTATTTTATTTTCAAAATTGCCAAAATTTGTACAATTTGAGTACATTCAGATCCTTTAGTAAATCGATAACTTGTTCCTCTGATAGATAATCGGTTCGAAGGATACTCCACCTAGTTTAGTGGGGAATATCTCAACAAAATGCAGGATGTCCTCTCTTTCTCCTAGGCTACAAATAGTTTATATTATTGGAAAGTCTCCTTCAAGAGCAATATAATTCAATTTTAGCAATTCTCCTCTCAATTTGACCATCATTGATATTTCCTTCACTTTATTTTCGTCCCGAAAATAGTCAATCTGTAATAAATCTTGACTTAAGCGCCTGTATACAATTCGGTGCGGTATTGCTTATGCCACTTGCAAAACGTTTGTCCAAATTAGTTGATACAGTACCGTCTTGATTTACTACGAGCAGGTCCAATTCCATCTGGCATTGTTAGACTAGAGCCACCCAGTCTCGATACCAGCTGCATTTGTTGGTTCCAGCATTTGCAGAACTTTTAGGATGTAGTGCACTGGGAGTTTAAGGGTCTTTATAAATAGCTGGCAGGCGAAATATTCTTTTAATAAAATATCTTAAAAGTCTCTCAACTGACTCATATTTCTTGGTACCCCACACTTAAGCTGTATAAAACAAGATGGCTTCCGACTTCGAACAACTTCAATATCTTCACCATTATACCTCCATTTTTTATTGCCGCAATTTCTACCTCTCTCATTTTTGAAAAACATGACTTTAGATTTATCCAGATTAAAAATCAAACTCCACAAGTGGCAGTGCTCTGTTAGCCGATTTACCCTGAGCTGTAAAGTTTCCGAAGACTGGGTAAGTAACACTATATCGTCCCCGAATATAAAGGGTTCCGTCAAACTCAATGCCTTCAGGCAAATAGTCGACAATGTCATCGATAATTAACGTAAAAAGACAGGGGCCCAATACATAACCTTACGGTTACTACTACTAGTTTGTTCAATCTTCACCGTTTCACACCGCCGCTTGAATCCTCATATAGGCCTTGTAGTGTGAGGGTGGCCGTGGTGTAGTGGTAACATCATCGCTTGTCACGTTACAGGTTCACGGTTCGAATCCTGATGTCAATAATCATCTATTTATTTCGCATGAAATAAATAAAAAGTCGATCAATTGCGAAAGCTTATGTCAACACTACTGCGAAGGCATAACACTGGGAGTAGGGCGGTCATATGGCTAAAATGCAACTTGATCGTGATGATGACATCGGGAGGACGGAAAAAAATACTGTGAATCATGAGCAACGACAAAAAAAAAGCAAAAACAAACAAGCTCCCCATTTATATGGATAGCCACCCTTGGAGTTCACTGAAACTTAATACCAGCTGAGTTTCAAACCAACCAACAAAAAAAAAAAAGTATAATTCTTCCAAATTAAAGTGACATTCCCATATTGTACAACTTGTAGAACAAGGTCGACTTGAAGTCCACAAATAAGGTATAAAATTTCTTCAACTATTATTTAGTACTCGATATTAGGATAAAAAAGGAGCTCCTCAAATACTAGTATCTTTATCGATGCTCGAACGCTATCTTTCAAACCCAACCTAGAGGTCTGTTATCGCCAAAATATTCATTTATTTGTTGATAATTTTTATAAGGAAGGTTGCACTTCTACAGAAAAAAGGATGCATTCGTTCCTTATACAGTAAGTACCCTAATGGTTGAAAGTTTAAAAAAAGGTAATTTTACTGCTGCGCATATAATTAGAAACATTTCATTTGCTACAAAACTAAAAGTTAGTTAAAATTTCACTGCTAAGTAAATAATTCGACAAGTATTTAATTTGTGTTGACTTTTAAACAGTTTTGCGATGAGGAAGCTACTCGAAGGGCAATTTTTGAAAAGTGGACGATGTAAATGTCCTATAGATCTACCGCAACTCAGTTAAACGGTTCCGTGAACTAAGTTTACAAAGCTATTAATCATTTCGGGGCTTACGAAACCACGGAATATGTGGCACTAAAAGAATGAGCACGTAAAACTTTGATCCAAAAATAATTCAACAGGAAATTCAGCATCAGATTTTGGACGAAATTAGTACATCAATCTCCACACAAACCATAAGAAGACGATTGACTGACGCGACGCTCTGGGTTTAAACCAACAATATCCTTCTGTCAATGTGGTCGTCAGTTAATTTCCTACAGTTTTGTTCGCCCTACATAGGTGGTAATTTCGAACATGTCTGAATAGATTTATGTTAGTGTACAGTTGCCGTTAAATGAAATGACTAAAGTTGTTGTAATACGTACCTTTGCCTTCGTGCCTGGAAAATCAATATTAATGATAAATGCAATAAGGCAGTAGAACAGCGTCTAACCCAAAATGGGCAGCGCCTGTTTCTCCAGGTTAGGAGCGGCTGATATTTCTCGCCAGCAGGCATGGCAAACACCGCACTTTTAAAGTGGTAAAATCTATATTTCCCTCTATAATCTTTAATTCTCTTCCTCTCTCTCCATCACTGAGTTAATAAACTTTAAAAGGAATAAAAAAAAAACAGTATTTTGAAAATAGTGCTCCTGAATTCGAATTGAACTGCATTGCTCACTTTATCGATGTTCACTCTACTGCTAGTCTAGTGGAAATTTAAAATAAGTTTAAGTTCAACAAACTTCTATTTTAAATATTCAAGTAATAGTAAATAAATTTTGGAACAGCAGATGTTTCTCTATATTCGGATCCTTCAAGATTTGTTTTTTATAGCATCCCACGTGTTGAACTTGGGGATTCCTTTTTTGGGAAAAAAACTTGTAATTTTAAGGAAACTTTGAGTTTACATAATTTTGAATAAATTTGGAATATGTTTCAGAAAAATTAATCTATAACAAAGCCAGCAGCTGAAAGAAAATTTCCCCGAACTCCATATTCCGCAGCAACCTTTTCGTAATCCAAGTTTTCAAAAAAATAAAAAAAATGTTACAATACAACTTCACCCCATAAACTACACAATACAGTAGCTTGGAGCGGATGTTTTGGCCTTTTTTGAAACAAATGAGGAAGCCTTTCCCCAAACAAGACAATTTTGCTTGTTGACATATCACTCTAGGTGCAAATGAGATTTATCTGTAATCCAATTAACACTTGGCCTGCAGTTGTATGTAAGTTATTGTTTCAACTTGGAGATTCTCTTATAACCTTCCGCTGGGCTGGATTAATAGTATCAACCGTTCAATGTGGATGATCTACCGGGATAAAGGCCCATTCAAAGGAATTTAATCGCAAATGGTGTATACAGATACCGGGTTTACTTTGCGATTAGGGTTACCATTTATTTATTTTTTTCGAAATGCCTGAGGTAGGCGTCTTGGATCAGAGGTTAAGAACGTGATCACTGACCGGAGGAATCAAGGTTCCAGTCCCAGAAATTACAAACAAATTTTTTTTTTTTGTTTTAAAATAACATTACTTCCAAAAGTGTTTTTGAATAGTCGCATAAAGTTTACGCCGAAAGGAGTACTGACAGTCTAGTATTTGTTTTATGAAATTTCAATGAAAAAATGATGAACAAAATAAGAGATTTAAGTTGCTTTATGGAATGCTACAAAAGGTGGACTTCCACCACTTGGTTATATTAGAATAACCCATTTTTGCCTATAGAACATTAAAGCCTAAGGTTTAGTGCTGTTACAGGAAAAAATCCAAAAGAAGTTTTTTTTGTCATATTTGCCGTATGAACGCACCTAGCTTTTATATTTTCCATTGGAATATTGCAACATTCAGTGCATGTAAAATGTATCTACGCCAAATTGAAAAGCTTGACAATACTTAAAGTCTGTGTTGAGACTGAAATATCAGGTGAAATCCTGACATATGGTAAGTTTAAATCTTAAATGCGAAGCACACTGCACATTTTTTCTTGCTACTCGAACGAATAATTTTTTTTCGAATAAAATTTGTAATCCAATCCCAAAGACAAAACTGCGCTGACGGGGAATCCCGATGCTTACTTTACATACTTTACATCTGTAGAATCTCTTCGTAAGAGAGCGAGTGTTGAATGTATGCAAAGGGCATCAGGATAAACAAATATACAGGGGAGTTACAATCCGTCTGGAACGGATCATATAATACTCAATTCTGGGGAAATATTCACAATAAGACTTATACATCACCGTATATAACTTAGAGAAAGCAAAATTCGGTTTTTTGAAGAAAACTCCCCCAATTTGTGGGCGTGATGAAGTAAATGTGTTTCAGTTTCTAGTAAAAATATTGAACAAACGACATTATCTAAAAAAAATGTGGGTGTTCGTGGGAGAATTTCAAAATTGTTTACACTTGTACTGTCTCGGATTCTAAAAAGTTTGTAATATATAAAATTTCATGTTCCTACCTCAAAATTTAAGCCTTAAAAACTGGTGACATACAGATAGACAGATGGACGGACGGACATGGCTAGATCGACATAACTTCTGATTCTGATGATATATATACTTTTGGAACTCTATAGTATGTATAGTATGTTCAATATGGTATGTATTATACAATATGTCCACTGTGTTGCATTTTGAAAAAGATGATTTTACAAATATTTTCAACTCTCTTAGTCCGAATTTTATTATTGGCGGTGATTTTAATGCAAAAAACACCTTCTGGGGTTCAAGATGTGTCTCATAAAAAGGAAGAGCACTTTACAACGCCTGCATGCAACACAGATGCGACTTTCACTCGACTGGTAAACCAACATATTGGCCGACTGATAACAACAAAATACCCGATCTGATCGATTTCTTTGTTGTAAAAGGAATACCAGACAAATGTATTAAAATTGATGAAAGTTTTGATCTCTCTTCCGATCATTCCCCTATAATTCTAACGATGACCGAACGCCTAATTAAAAAAGATGTACCTGCTAGACTAACTAGCAGAAAAACTGATTGGGAAGGCTTTAAAAAAGACGTTGAAGAACATACCGAACTGAGAGTATCACTTAGGACGTTTTCTGAACTCGAAATCGAAATTCATCGTTTTGTTGAAGTTCTGCAGCGCGCCGCGTGGAAAAATACTCCCTATCAAAGGAAAACGCCAATCAATCATGCCCAAAAATATCCACCGGAAATAAAAGAAATGGTAAGGGAGAAGAGAAAAGCGCGTAAAAAATGGCAACAAACTCGTGCTCCGCAACATAAATCGCATTTGAATCGCTTGTGTAACTTGCTAAAAAAGGCCATTATTGATTTTAAAAACCGGACAATACAAACCAGCATTGAAAGCTTAACAGCGGACAAAGATTCCAATTATTCGCTCTGGAAAGCTATAAAAGGCATTAAAAAACCGAAAATACAAGCGGCCCCAATCAAGAAAAATGACAACGAATGGGCCAAGAATGATAAAGACAAAGCAGAAGTCTTTGCCGCCCATTTAGAAGAAACATTTAAACCATTTGATGGGCAAGCGCTTGCTGAAAATGATAATGCGTCGGATATAGCATTTCACAATTACCCAGTAAGAAATGCAAGGCTGACCGAACTTCAACAAGAAATAAAGAAACTGAAACCGAATAAAGCTCCTGGATACGACCTAGTCACAGGAGAGCGTCTGAAATCGTTATCTAGAAAAGCGTTAGTTAAGTTCCTCTACATTATAAACGCAGCGATAAAACTAGAATATGTTCCGAGTCAATGGAAAGTCGCGGAAGTAATAATGATTCTGAAGCCAGGAAAACCGCCGAATGATAAAAAATCGTATATTTCGCTGCTGCCAATTATGTCTAAAGTTTTCGAAAGAATAGTACTTAAGCTTTACAGCCGGTTATAGAAGAAAGATCTCTAATTCCCAATCACCAGTTTGGGTTTAGAACCAAGCACTCAACAATAGACCAAGTGCATAGAATAACTGATTTAATTGAGAAACCTTACGAAAAAAAAAGATTTGCTCGAGCGTATTCCTTGATGTTTCTCAAGCTTTTGACAAGGTCTGGCATGAAGGATTGAAATATAAATTACGACAAGTTCTGCCGGAACACTTATATAATATTCTAGAAAAATACTTGACGAATCGACTTATCCGAGTCAAACACGGAAATGAATATTCAGAATTTAAAGAAATAAGAGCTGGGGTGCCGCAGGAAAGTGTCCTTGGACCGCTTTTGTACCTATTATATACTCGCGATATACCGCAAGAAGAAAGCACCGTATTAGCTACTTTTGCCGACGACACTGCCATCCTGGCAACGGGTAAAACGATCGAAAAAACGACTGAAAAATTGCAAGAAGCATTGAATAAAGTAAATGAATGGACAAAGTTTTAAACGAAAACAAATCTGTTCATGTCAATTTTACTTATAAGAAAATAAATAATTTGCCGATCTTTTCAAATTCGGTTCAAATTCCGTTTGCAAACGAGGCTAAGTATCTTGGAATGACATTTGATGCTAAGCTGAAGTGGAAATCGCACGTGAAGAAAAAAACGTAAAGAACTCGAAACCAAATACAGAGAAATGTACTGGTTACTTGGAAAACATTCCAAGCTTAATACAGAGAACAAACTGCTTTTATACAAGCAAGTGCTAAAGCCGGTATGGACATATGGAATACAACTCTGGGGTTGTACCAAAATAAGTAATGTCAATATTTTACAAACTTTTGAAAATAAAGTGCTAAGATCAATAGTTAATGCACCGTGGTTTATTAGAAATAGCGATATACATAGAGATTTAGGAATTGCAACAGTCGGACATGAAATCAAAAACTTCGCGCATAAGCATAAAGACAGATTACAAAGACACGTTAACAATGAAGTCCTTCGAATTCTAGATGAGAGGAATCTACTGCGTCGTCTACAAAGGACTAAACCATTCGACTTAACGCGATAGCAAGAAACCGCGTCTAATTTGCGGAACAAGAAGGAACTTTCAATGGAAAGGTACCTGCCAAACGATCTCAATACGTGAATGAAAAACTGCTGGATAAGTAAAAACTTAGTTGTAGTAATCAAAGAAATTTATCACGAAGGGGGGTTTTTTAGTGAGTAAAAATTTCACACTACTATGAGCACGCGCTATCGATCCTCATAGTGTCTTCATGAAGATTTTGTACCTACCCTCGGGAAAAAAATACAATATATTATAGTATGAACAATTTAATCTCCCCAAATATTCAATAATATAGTGCAGTTTAGAGTAGTTTGAGAATCTGTCCTACGCAAGGGAACTTCTTTAGATGAGGAGGTTACAAAACTAAGGTCCAGTTGTATCTATATTTAACTTTTATGCCTCTTACATTTTTATGGTCATAAGTTTTAAGCTTTATGGCCAAGTGATAAATGTCCAAAATCCATTTGTGGCCTACTAATGTGGAAATGCTTGGCGAATAAAAAGTAAAGATCTAAGTGATCAGATTACGCCACTCGATAGAACAATATTGCCAAAAGCATTAGGCTTATCCTAAATTTCGTGAACCTACATCAATTACAATATGAAAAACGCTGGTTTAATTTCATTCTGGTCGCATTCCATTATTATACACAAATCCTTTCATCAATATTCAATCTGCAATTTAACTTAATAATAAAGCAAACACTTTCAAATCACGCAAACTTAATTCGGCCTTAATTTTTTCCTTTTTTTGTGTACATCCTTCAGTGGATGACGTGAATTTCAATCGCGTTAATAAGTGCTTAAAATGTGACCAAACGCGTCACATAGTCGTGCTGACTTATTTTTTCTCGCTCTCTCTTTGGATCCTGATATATCAAAATGTTATTATCAATAGCAGCGCGGCGTGGGAAATCAAAACACGTCGTCGCCGCCATCGCCTCCATGTCGATTGGGAATTGAAAAGAAGAAATGTAAATAGAACGTCATATTACGAGCGTCCTTATAATGACTGTCGACATCGTAGTCCTTTATGCCATATATTGCTGCGACCCCCTCTGGAGTGTTCGCTTCGCATTCAATCCTTAATCGTTGTTACGTGATACCATGTGCGGTTGTCAAAACGGAAAACGAACGCAAATCCAAACCCATGCAAGCAATAAAAATGTCAACAGAAAAGCGGAAAAAAAGTACCGTGAACCCAACTAGAAGTTTTAATCTCAAACACGAAGAAGAAAAAAAAAAAAAGGAAAACCGACAAACAAGGATTCAAAAGATTCTGAGTTAAACTTTTCGCGAAAGTTTAACACTCCCTAACCACCTTTCGAATTTGTTCATGTGAACGTTTTTTTTGATGCAACTCCCTTTAGGAAAAACAGTTAATTAAACTTCCCAGCTACACACATGAAGAGAATAATTTGATGAAATACTTCCTCTTTTCTTCTACATTTTCGAAAAGTATCTACGGCTGTTCTACATTTGTATCGCATTTTAACAGCAATTAAATATTAAAATTCTTTTCTTCAGATAAAACAAAAAGTTCTACACAAACTGCAGTTATAAATGCAAATTAGGAATGTCTTTCCTCTTTCTATTGTTGGTGGCCATAAATAATTGTTGGTCCTCTCCAAAAAAAAGGTGTAAATTGGTTGCGCACAGATTCACATTAAAATCTCGGCGACAGCAACAACAATAACAACACAACGACAAGAATTGTCGTCCCATAAGTACTCTTCGGAGAGTTTTAATAAATTACCGCCCCCAAAACGGGGGGCTAGAGTGAAATTATTACATCATCTGCCCACTGCCATTATCCTGCCATATCATGGTGTGTCCTCCGATTCGGCAAAGGTAAGCACTTCTTTCCGAATTTCATTGTGATTTCAGAGTTATACACAACGAGAGGTACGAGTACAAGGGGGCGGGCGACATTAAGGCCGCCGTAATGCGTTAAAGTTTTGGAATTTAGCTGTTTCTTTGAATAGGGCCGAACCGAAAACAAACAAAACACCACAATAATTTATATCTACATCTACAGAGAAAGTTGCTCACACTTTGCCTGTTTAACTTTTTTTCTTTATGGCGGCGTGATTGCCGGTTTGTGTGTAACTTGGTATGCTGCGGAGTGTAATTAACTTTTATTTTCAATTTCAGATTTTAAGAATTCTGTTTGAACCCTGTTGAGACTGCGGTATTTAGCAGTTATTATTCTGTTTTGTTGAGATTGGATTTCTTTCCCAACCAGATCTACTATCAGTGCATTATCCACTTTAAAATAGTTCAAAGGGTATGCAATAGTTATCCGTGAACAAACAAGCATCTATACTTTATCCACTACCAACTAACACTCTCATACCTACGAGGCTACGAGGTCCTCGAAAATAATTGACTTCACTGACGACATAGCGATCGTTGTAGTGACCAAATTTCTTGACGAGATGGAGATGGTACAAGACTGGCAGTAAGCATGGACCTAAAACTAGCAGAGAAAAATACTGAAGTAGTGCCCATCAGCAGCAGACGAGTTATGGAGACTCTAAGAGTCCCCAGAGCTGAAGTACCTTGGCGTTACTGTAGATGCAAGGTTGACTTTTAAGCAATATCTGCAATACGCAGCTGAGAATGCAGCAGGAACAACGACTGCCCTAGCAAGGATCATGCCAAATATTGGAGGACCTAAACAGAAGAAGAGACCGCTCTTAGCAAGAGTTGCGACGTCGATGATGCTTTGGCGGTCTATAGAACCAATGTCTTGAGAGTATGCAGCGCCTTTCGAACAACCCCCTACGACGGGAAATGTGTAGTTACTGGAATGGTGCCAATATACTTCCTCGTTAAAGAAGCCGAACGGAAATATCGTGCCAATTCTGTCAACAGCGACGAGTCGAAGTGACACCGAAGTACCGCCAAAAACCAGCCTCGAAGAATGGCAAGAGAGATGGAACTTTTCTGACAAAGGCGGATGGATGCAGAAATTGATCCCCACTGTAGGCCCTTGGATCAATAGGAAGCAGGGAGAGCTGAACTTCTATCTGACGCAAATGCTTACTGGTCATGGATGTTTCAAAGTCTACCTCCACAGATTTGGACACGAAGATAACCCTTTTTGCCCAACGCACACGGAAGTAGGATGCAGAACACATTATGTTCCACTGTGAACGAACGGACTGGGTTTGGATTTAACACCAGAGAACACCACCAGACAGATGACGAGCACGCAAGAAGTTTGGGCAGCAGTAAGCGAAACTATGGCTACCATCATGAAAGATCAACGAAGACAGGAGCGACAGCGAAACGTCGCGCAGACGGCTGCCAACACGAACGAGCCGAATATGTAAGGCTGAAGCCCCCTTGCAATGAAATGCTTGACGGCAGTGCCGCGAGGACCAGGGGTAAGAGGGGAGTTGCTTCTAGCGGGTGGAAATCCCGCACTGTTATTGAGTAGGGGCTCAGTTTCGCCTTTGAAAGATTCCCACCTTCCAACGCAAAAAAATACCTACGCGGTGAACCCCAGGTTCATGCTACCTCCAGTAGAGAATAGTTGTTTTTAAATCATTTGAAAGGTCGTTGGGAGCAGCAAACCAGAGAGGGGGAAATTATTTCCACTAAAATATTCTTCCCTGTATCCAGTTGGCAGCGGAAGAATTCCCCAGATGGAGTCAACGGTGGCGTCTACAGTTCTAGTTGGGTCAAATTTTATATGCATGAGCTATTTGGATATGTTAGAAGCTCAGGCCTGTAAGCATTGTCAAGAATGTTACAGAATTTTTGAAGAAAAGGATGGTGGCGGATAAAGTTTCATTGACAGCGGTCGCATGGAGTTACTTACTTACTTAGGTGGCGCTACAGTCCGGGGTGGACCTGAGGGAAGACTCTCCAGGCCGGAGCGTTGGTATCCAATCGCTCTATATGCACTAATCTTAGATGACTGATGCGCACTTTTCCGACCAGGTCGATGTCACTGTACAGTTCGTAGAGTTTGCTGTTAAATCCCGTCCTCCAAAGCCCGTCAAACGGGACCAAAAATCAGTTGAAGAGTTTTAGGACGCTTTTGCTAACGTCCATGCTTCTGCGCCATAGAGTAGGACTGGGATAATAGAGTCTCCTTAGTGTTTCTTGACAAGGCCTTACTACTCAGTTGCTTTCTTAAGCCAAAGAAACAGCGATTGGCAGGTGTAACTCTTCGCTTGATTTCTGTAGTGATGTAGTTGTCAGTGTATATAGCGTCGCCGAGGTAGACAAAGTCCCTCACTATCTCAAAGTTATAGCTATCTATTGTGAAGTTTTGCTCGATTCGTCGATGTTGGGTATCCCTTCTTGTTAACAGCATATACTTCGTTTTGCCCTCGTTAACAGCTAAACCCATTTTAGCCGTTTCTGTTTCCATACTCGCAAATGGTGACAGGTCGCTGCATTCTACCAATTATGTCAATATTGTTGGCCTATGCAACTTTTGAATGATCGTACCTCATGTGTTGGCTTGTGAGTTTCGTACAATTCATTCAAGTATGATGTTAAAGAAGTCACATGACAGCGCGTTACCTTGTCTAAATCCTTTTTTTGTCTCGGTCTTGGTAAGGTCTTCATCCTATACAGGTAGACGAGTTTGGCAGGGATGCTAAAACTAGTCAAAGCTCTGTATAGCTCGTCTCTATAGATGCTATCATAGGCAGCTTTGAAATCGATGAAAAGATGGTGAGTATAGATTTGGACTTCTTGAATTTTTTCCAGGATCAGTCTAAGTGTGAAAGTTTGGTTGACGGTGGACTTTCCTGGAATAAAACCGCACTGATAGGGGCCAATCAGGTTGTTGGTGAAACTTTTCAGGCATTCTCATAAAATGGCAGATTGATCTTGTAAGTGATATTGAGAAGAATAATTAGTCTGAGGTTGGCGCAGTTGAGGAGGACTCCTTTCTTGTGGATTGGGCAAACGATGCTGAGGTTCCATTTGTCAGGCTCTCCACTGAGTCATCTCCCACTGCCTTAAATAGCTCAGCAGGTAGGCCATTCGCAACAGCAGTCTTGTTAGACTTAAGTTTAGATATTGCTATCCTCACTTCATTCTGGTCGGGTGGACGGAAGTCTTGGCTCTCATCGTCCAGGTTGAATGGTTTGTTCTACCTGATACCTGAATTTGGTTCATCTTCGCCTTTCAACAGTCTGCAGAAGTGGTTTTGCCATATCCTCAACATCGACTGTGACTCTACTATAAGGTTTCCTTGTTCGTCCCTGTTCGGGCAATGTTGCGTTGACAAGTTCTTTCCATCTTTTGGTAAAACTTCCGAACATTGTTCCTGGAGTAGCACCTCGAATTTTCTCGATAGCTTCTCATGCTCTTTCTTTTTCCTCCGGAGAAGTCGATGTTCCTCCCTCATCTTTTGCTCGTAGCGCTCACGAGCCTCTCTAGTCCTTCTGTACAGCGCCGCTTCGTAGGGGAGTTGTTTTGCTACATGTGCTTGCTGGCACTCTTCATCAAACCAGTGGTTTCGTGGGGGTGGTCGGGTGAAACTCAGCACACCATCGATGCCACTGGTCTTCGGCACTTGATGCTGGGTGTATAGGACTTCTCGAGTGGTTGAGGGATATGCAATCGGCAAAGATTTTGGCGGTTTGTTACGATTGCAGCCAACGTTAAATCTCCTCACAGTATTTCCCCGTTGTTGTGGCGTCTGAGATATCCGCAGTCATTGGCTACAACGAGGTAGTGGTCCGAGTCTATGTTGGTCGCATGGAGTTATTGGCATTTGTTCTAGGGGTTCTAACTAAGACTCTGGAACTTGCAATTATAGAAGTGGCAGCATGTAGAATACGGTCAAATTCTCAATTTTTGTCTTAACCTCCCTGATACTACAAATCTACCGTCCACGACTAAAGTTAACTTCAACTTGGGTTTCCAGTATTTAATACCGGATAAAGAAGCACGGAAACACCGAAAAGTCTTTTAAAATAATTCAACATCAATCCTTACGGCTGGATCGAAATAAATAAAGAATCGATGTCGGTGTTTCCTCAAAGGACTTAAGCATACACTTATCCGTCAACCTGCCGAACCAGTGCAATGTTTTCCAAGCCGAAGTCGGTTCTATTCATTAGGCTGTCGATTTATAATATCGTGAACTAACATTGCAATATATGAGTACATCGACAGTCAGACTACAATCGTATACCTTGCAGCAAATTCAGTGAAATCTAGAGCAGTGACGGATTGCCACTCGTTTCTTAACGAGATAGGAGTTTGAAATCATTCTCTGCTGGATAGTTGGCAATTGTGACATCTCGGGAAACTGTGGGGTTGATTACTTATCGATGGTAATAGGTATGTACCTATGCCTAGTCTTGTAAAAAGTATTGATATCGAAAAAAAGGAGCCAAGTTCTCTAGTGTACAAATCCTGCAATTATTAAGCAGCGAAAAGGAAGGAAAAATAAAACAGAAATTTACTTGCGTAAATAGACTTAAGCATATGGCATTAAAACAAGTTGAACTTGTCAAACTTTAATACCCCAACCCTTTCGCGGCTAATAGAGAATTTTTGTACTTAGCCCCTTTTTACGTTTATATTTTTGATGAGATTTTATTTACTTGCTACGTTGCATAATCGAAAAGTAAAGTTTCATTTTTTTTATACTATAATCCGAGTATTTCGTTAATCCGAACGCTTTGTTTTGCCCGAAGAGGGTACCATTTTTTTCCGTTTTAAATTATCGAGCCTGTGCCGTATATATGTACAACCATTGTTACCAGAGTATCTATGAAGAATCCATTCTTGTAAATTCAATAAAGCCACACCTTAAAATTTGCGTGGCAGAATTATAATTAAAACTCACTTTGTTTGTAGTGTACAGATTCGGAAAAATTTATCCCTAACTTACCGTTCAACATAAACTGGTAACAGCTTCTGTTTTTGGAAAAAAAAAAAAAAAAAAAACATAATTGCACACGTTTACTAGTAGATACGAGTATACACCTCCTACTACCCTGCTACTGTTTACACCCTGACAAAAGGATCTCGCAAAACACGCTAAAGGCGTAGAGTGTAATAAAGAACAAAAAAAAAAAAAAGCGACATCGTACACTACGTATCGTGAATTTGAATAAAGCTGCTAAACAACAACGAGGCTTTGGGGTGGATAAAGCTGGAAAAAGTTTTTGATTATAATTTTCCGTGCCAACTTCGTTGTCTTTCCTTCAGCACAAAAGCTGCACTGAAAGCGGATGCAGGTGAAAATATGCAAAGAAAGAAAATTGAAATACTGCAACGAGTTGTTGATGCTGATGAACATGCCACACACAGAAGTAGTAGATATCTTTGTAATTCAAGAAGCAGTCATGTGAAAAATCAGTGCATCTGGATGCGCACCGAAAATTAATATATGTATGTACGTCGCCGCCCAAAACATTGTTTGAAACACATCTGAGAAAATATGGATTTCTAATGAAAAATTAATGCATATAGCTATGACTGCAGAGATTCAATGATTCACAAAAAGAGTAAGAGTAGAAGAGGTGATTTTATTGAAGCTTCTTTTAGAAATATCTTTTGTGCTCCGATTATACAAGAAGAAGGTAAGCACTTTGTAGATGCCTATAGTGTTCTATGAATGGAAAGTTTTGATCTATTTTTAAATGGAATAACAATTCTTAGATTTACTTAAAGCAATGATTCCCAAAAAAAAGGCTCTACCGTACTCTTGGGGGATTAATCTAATGCGACCTATTACTAGCATTAAGTCATTTTATTCCAGGAGATTGTGTACTTTCCTAATAAGATGATAATATTTTTTCCTGCACAGAACCATACTCGTACTTAAAAAAAAAAAAAGAAAATTTACAAATCTCGGAGCACTCAGACACAATTTTCTGTGTCCTCCTTTCGGTTTAGGTGTTGGAGAAACTTAGATTTTATCGGCAAAGAACCATACACTCACATGTATTGAATGTGGCCCAAATAGTGCTTAGGCAAGGGGTTGCTTCTAAGAGATTTGGAAGAGAACTAAGTTAAATGGTATTTCATTGATGATAGGATGGATCTTTATGAACAATTTACTTTACTTTCAAATAAAAAAAAAAAATTGGTCCTTAATAACGAGTGTTGTTGTTTCTAGCCATTATCATTCCCGCTGGGAAATTTTTACGGCAATTATTGCAGCCTTCACTTTAAAGTTTGGATTAACTCGAACTCGCACTTACATAACCCCTATTCCCCTTCGGGTAGGGGTTAGAATATACCCGAGGTAGGCATGCCTGTCGTAAGAGGCGACTAAAATCCACCCTCCGTATACCGAGTATGGCGTATACAAAAACATGCAATGAACAAAACGAAAGATATTAATACCCCAGGTGGCAGTCCAGGTACACTGGAAAATCCACCCTCTTCGGAGGTCGGCTCTACGGATTCTGGGGAGAGCCATTTATTGCGTTCATCTGACCCTTTTAAAAAAGGTACTAGGGTAGTTAGATCTCCAACATCAAGATCTACCATGAAAACGTGCGGAACTAGAAGTCCGGCGACATCGATAGTGTCGGCGCACGAACAACGGACTTCAGCGAAAATTCAAAGCCTAACGGACGAAAATATGGAACTCCGGACCAGGCTAAGTAAAATGGAACTTCTCTGCGAAGAACTAAGAAAGGAATTAAATGTACTTAAAGCAGAAAATAAAGCATTTAATGATACATCGAAACCTCGTAATGAGTCTGCTGCGAGTTCAATCGTCCCCGATAACACGGATTATAAAACGGATGATGAAGAACTAAGTCGGGAAACCAATTGGATTCTAAAAAAACGGCCTGTCAAAAAACGAAAAGCTGGCTCTTCGCCCGAAATGTTAACGAGGCAAGAAAACACGCAAAATAAACGAGAAGGTAAAGAACAGCCTGACAAAATAAACACGCGTGCCGAAGAAAATCCACGAAATAAGGTACGACCACCGCCACCAATATACGTGATCGGAATTGCAGACTATAATAAACTGCATTCTTTTCTCAAACCTTTGTTGCTATCCGATTTTGAAGTAACATCGCTCAACAACAACAAATGGAAAGTAAACGTAAAGGACTCAGACAGTTACCGCTCAGTATCTAATAAACTGAATACTGAAAAATTCCAGTGGTATACGTATGAAAATAAATCTGAAAGACCGATACGAGTCGTAGCTAGAGGACTTCATGCCTCATGCCGAAAGGAAGACGTTGTTCACGATTTGAAGAACAAAAACTTTAAAATCGTCGATGCGGTAAACTTAATTAAACGGGAAAAGCAAAAATTAGAAGGCGAGGAAACGATGGTTAAGCGCGAGCTTCCTCTTTTTATGCTAACCTTTGATAAGGCTGAGAGTTTAGAAAAGATATACGAAATAAGAACAATTCTGAATGTCGTAGTCAAAATCGAACCCATGCGCAAGAATACAAGGTTGATACCTCAGTGCAAACGATGCCAAGGATTCAACCATACGCAAACATATTGCCGAAAAGAACCGCGATGTGTCAAATGCGCCGGTAAACATCTTAGTCAAGAGTGTGGTGTAAACAAAAAAACCCCTGCAGCGTGTATTAACTGCAATGGTAAGCATCCGGCTAATTACAGAGGCTGTGAAGTAGCCAAAGAATTACAAAAAAGAAGAGATCGACTTATGAAGCCGGAAAACCCACCCTCAAAACCGGTAAATAAGGAAAAGTCGAAAACTGCTGCAAGAAAGGTGACTAGAGACAACCGAGCCGACCCTGGCGCGCTTACGTACGCTCAAGCTGCGACATCAAACACCGATCAAATTCCACACCGCGTTAAGGTAAAAGCGCCTAAAGAAAAGCCATCAGATTCTGACATGCAGACGCGTGCTCAAGCATCAACATCAATAAAAACGAACACTGATAATTCGGAAAACCCCGTATCTCACGTCTTTTCTATTATCCTTGCGAGGCTTGAGGAGCAAACAAAAACAAACACGCTAATTGTCGAAAGGTTGGAGAAGCTTGAATATAAGCTTAACAATAGGAGCATTTCAAAACGAACATGACGAAACTTCTTAAAATTGTTGCATGGAACGCCAACGGTCTCATACAAAGACTAGAAGAGCTAGAAATATTTCTACGGGAAAATGACATTAACATATGTTTGATCTGTGAAACTCACCTGACGAAACTATCGCGTGTAAACATTACTGGATACAGTACCTATCACGCTTATCACCCGTCGGAAAGAGCCAGAGGCGGATCGTCTTTAATCATAAAAGATTGCATCGAACACTCTGAAGAGATTATGATAGAGCTTGAAACAATGCAAGTGAGCACTGTACGCGTGAAAAATGGACATTACTCTTTCAATGTCTCGTCTATTTATTGTCCACTGCGTTGCAGGCTTGAAAAAAATGATTTTACAAATATTTTCAACTCTCTTGGACCGAATTTTATTATTGGCGGTGATTTTAATGCAAAACACACCTTCTGGGGTTCAAGATGTGTCTCACAAAAAGGCAGAGCACTTTACAACGCCTGCATGCAACACAGATGCGACTTTCACTCGACTGGTAAACCAACATATTGGCCGACTGATAACAACAAAATACCCGATCTGATCGATTTCTTTGTTGTAAAAGGAATACCAGACAAATGTATTAAAATTGATGAAAGTTTTGATCTCTCTTCCGATCATTCCCCTATAATTCTAACGATGACCGAACGCCTAATTAAAAAAGATGTACCTGCTAGACTAACTAGCAGAAAAACTGATTGGGAAGGCTTTAAAAAAGACGTTGAAGAACATACCGAACTGAGAGTATCACTTAGGACGTTTTCTGAACTCGAAATCGAAATTCATCGTTTTGTTGAAGTTCTGCAGCGCGCCGCGTGGAAAAATACTCCCTATCAAAGGAAAACGCCAATCAATCATGCCCAAAAATATCCACCGGAAATAAAAGAAATGGTAAGGGAGAAGAGAAAAGCGCGTAAAAAATGGCAACAAACTCGTGCTCCGCAACATAAATCGCATTTGAATCGCTTGTGTAACTTGCTAAAAAAGGCCATTATTGATTTTAAAAACCGGACAATACAAACCAGCATTGAAAGCTTAACAGCGGACAAAGATTCCAATTATTCGCTCTGGAAAGCTATAAAAGGCATTAAAAAACCGAAAATACAAGCGGCCCCAATCAAGAAAAATGACAACGAATGGGCCAAGAATGATAAAGACAAAGCAGAAGTCTTTGCCGCCCATTTAGAAGAAACATTTAAACCATTTGATGGGCAAGCGCTTGCTGAAAATGATAATGCGTCGGATATAGCATTTCACAATTACCCAGTAAGAAATGCAAGGCTGACCGAACTTCAACAAGAAATAAAGAAACTGAAACCGAATAAAGCTCCTGGATACGACCTAATCACAGGAGAGCTTCTTAAATCGTTACCTAGAAAAGCGTTAGTTAAGTTTCTTTACATTATAAACGCAGCGATAAGATTAGAATATGTTCCGAGTCAATGGAAAGTCGCGGAAGTAATAATGATTCTGAAGCCAGGAAAACCACCGAATGATAAAAAATCGTATAGACCTATTTCGCTGCTGCCGATTATGTCTAAAGTTTTCGAAAGAATAGTACTTAAGCGATTACAGCCGGTTATAGAAGAAGGATCTCTTATTCCCAATCACCAGTTCGGGTTTAGAACCAAGCACTCAACAATAGACCAAGTGCATAGAATAACTGATTTAATTGAAAAAGCTTACGAAGAAAAAAAGATTTGCTCGAGCATATTCCTTGATGTTTCTCAAGCTTTTGACAAGGTCTGGCATGAAGGCTTGAAATATAAATTACGACAAGTTCTGCCGGAACACTTATATAATATTCTAGAAAAATACTTGACGAATCGACTTTTCCGAGTCAAACACGGAAACGAATATTCGGAATTTAAAGAAATAAGGGCTGGGGTGCCGCAGGGAAGTGTCCTTGGACCGCTTTTGTACCTATTATATACTCGCGATATACCGCAAGAAGAAGGCACCGTATTAGCTACATTTGCCGACGACACTGCCATCCTGGCAACGGGTAAAACGATCGAAGAATCGACTGAAAAATTGCAAGAAGCATTGAATAAAGTAAATGAATGGACAAAGATTTGGCGACTAGCTTTAAACGAAAACAAATCTGTTCATGTGAATTTTACTTATAAGAAAATAAATAATTTGCCCATCTTTTCAAACTCGGTTCAAATTCCGTTTGCAAACGAGGCTAAGTATCTTGGAATGACACTTGATGCTAAGCTGAAGTGGAAATCGCACGTGAAGAAAAAACGTAAAGAACTCGAAACCAAATACAGAGAAATGTACTGGTTACTTGGAAAACATTCCAAGCTTAATGTAGAGAACAAACTGCTTTTATACAAGCAAGTGCTAAAGCCGATATGGACATATGGAATACAACTTTGGGGTTGTACCAAAATAAGTAATGTCAATATTTTACAAAATTTTGAAAATAAAGTGCTAAGATCAATAGTTAATGCACCGTGGTTTATTAGAAATAGCGATATCCATAGAGATTTAGGAATTGCGACAGTCGAATATGAAATCAAAAACTTCGCGCGTAAGCATAAAGACAGATTACAAGGACACGTTAACAATGAAGACCTTCGAATTCTAGATGAGAGGAATCTACTGCGTCGTCTACAAAGGACTAAACCTTTCGATTTAACGCGATAGCAAGAAACCGCGCCTAATTTGCGGAACAAGCAGGAACTTTCAATGGAAAGGGACCTGCCAAACGATCTCAATACGTGAAAGAAAAACTGCTGGATAAGTCAAAACTTAGTTGTAGTATGTAATCAAAGAAATTTATCACGAAGGGAGGTTTTTTTTAGTGAGTAAAAATCTCACACTACTATGAGCACGCGCTACCGATCCTCATAGTGTCTTCATGAAGATTTTTTACCTACCCTCGGAAAAAAAAAAAAAAAAAAAAAAAAAATATACGAGGGTGGGTCAATAAGTCTCTGAAAATTAACACAAATTGTGTCGTCACCTTAAATTTAATTTTTTGTTTGTCAAGAATCATCTTTCAAAACAACGCACCCAAATTTTCAGACAGATCTGTCAAATAGTTTTGTTGTGCCAGCCATTTTATATAGACGCCTACTAGCATTTTCGTTAAAATGGAAAAAAGTGAATTTCGAGTTCTCATTAAATACTATTTTTTGCGAGAAAAAACTATCACGCAAACCAAACAAAAGCTTGACAAATATTGCGGGGACTCTTCACTATCGATTGGAACCATTCACCACTGGTTTACTCAATTTCGGTGCGGTCGTTCTAGCACAAGCGATGCCGAACGTTCTGGTCGCCCAATTGAGGTCACCACACCAGAAATGGTCGACAAAATGGACGATCGGCGAGTGAAAATGCGCGAGCTTGAAGAGGCAACAGGCTTATCACATGGCTCAGTGATTTCGATTGTACATAAATATTTGGACATGAAAAAGCTTTCCGCAAGATGGTTGCCGCGTTTGCTCACAATCGACAACAAATGCATTCGTTTCACAACTTCAAAGGTGTGTTTGGCGATGTTCCAGAAAAATTCGGCTGAGATTTTGCTCCTTTTCATCACCGTGGATGAAACCTGGATTCACCACAACACACCAGAAACCAAGGAACAGACAAAACAATGGACTTCTCCTGGTAAATCGAAGCCGAAGAAGGCCAATGCGGGTTTGCCAGCAAACAAGGTCATGGCGACAGTTTTTGGGATGCGCGCGGTGTTATTCACATCGATTACCTTAAAAAGGGTAAAACGATCACCGGCGCATATTACGCAGAGCTGCTGGATAGATTCCAAGCCGATTTGAAGCAAAAACGGATGAGGGAGGAGTTCGATTCAGCCCCCTGCGACTGTTTCTTGTTTCCAAACATGAAGAAATGGCTCGGAGGTAAGAGATTTGGGTCGAATGAAGAGGTCATCGCTGAAACAAACGCTTATTTTGAGGGGCTCGAGAAATCGTTTTATTTGGAGGGCATCAACGAATTGGAGAAACGTTGGATGAAGTGTATAGAGCTAAAAGCAGACTATGTTGAAAAATAAAATGATTTTATACCGAAAAGATATTCCTTATTTCATTTTTCAGGAACTTATTGACCTACCCTCGTACATACGAGTACATCCCAGATATGTTCTATATGATTTATATCTAAGCGGTGGCTGGGCCATTTTATTCTTTGAATGCCGACCTGCTTCATAATAGTAGAATATCCTCATAACCGAAAGATGCACCGTATTCCTAAAGAAATACAATGTATCTCACAGCAGTATGTCCATAAATTGATGGTGACAAACTCGATCACAGAATCTGGAAGACCATAATGGGCTCCCTGAAAACTGGTAATTTGAAAGGTAGTGCTTAGAAGATAGCACGTTTCACACCTGTAGCCTGCATTCATGCTTACGGGCGAACCTTTGCCGAGCTCTTCTGTAACCTATAGACAGTTCTTATCCTCCAGGCACTCAAAAAGGTCCTAAGTAAATAATGCCTCCCATATAATTGAAGTCTATGCCTTACGAGTATCTTAAAGGCGATGGGGTAGTGGTTTCGCAGCACACTTTATTTTTTTTTATTTTTAAATCTACCACATTTGTGAAGTTGTAATTGACAACACTTATCTGAGATAACAGTGTTAGGAGAGAATGCCTTCCAGCATCAGATTTCAGTTCAGATAACTCTTTTCGCCTATCTAGGGTCTTCGATATTTCCCCAGCCGCATAGCCAGCTCACTCCCTTCAATCTGTTAATAATAATTCTGCAGAAAAGTTGTTAATCTCAAGACTTTGATCCATCTTGGGATTACAAATATTAAAAAACTCAAGGAAGTGGTTCTCTAAATTCTGTTGTCTGCGTGTCTTTATGTAGTATTTGTTTAGAGATTCAAATTTTATTCAAATTTCATACCAGAAGTGTCGGGAAGAAAATTGGAACTGAAATAGAGCGATTTTGAAAATTTAGATTTAATCGAAAACTGCTATAACGATTTTAGTAGATTTTTGGTGAGAACATACCTAGAAGGGGGCTGTAGTCCAAAATAGTTCGAGAAACACTGACTTAGAGGATACTAGGTCTTATGAAAAAATATGTGTCATTTACACACTAGTCAATATATATATGAAAGATGGATGTTTTCAATACCTCGTTGGTATGAAGTTTGTCGCAAAAGTATGAATAATAAGGTAGGTGAGAATTTTATTTAATTTCAAAGTTCAATTAAATTCTCTAAGGAGAAGATCAACATGAGCACACTATCCTACCCTGCAAGGGTACCATACTTAATCGATTCGTAAGGTCTCATTATTGTTCGCACAGTTAAAATCCATTCGAAAACACGTGAATCTACGCATTAATCGATTGCTCAGGTTGCAGTCCAACGATATCTGTTGTATTCCCTGTAGCTACAGTTCGTCATGGTACATACATAGTTCAACCAAATTCACCAAATGGACATGGGACATTCCCCAAAGTCATCTTACTTCTGAAATTTTAGAGAATTTGCATTCCAATTTTGGTGCAAGAGAGTTGATCAGTGTTTTAGACACTGAATTGCTATGTCACCGTGTGCGTGTGATTGTGTAAAAAGGAAACAGAACAAGCGACAGGTGACATACAAACACCTACTCTTTATTCGCTCCGGGGGGGATATAGATATATGGAACAATTTTAACGGGGTGGCTGTGGCTGGTTGGCTTGGATACATCATTACTACTGTCATGCATTCACATACACACACACACGCACACACAAACTGAAAATCCATTTTCTGTACTCGTACTCCCACATATCCAGTGAGAGTCTGGGGCAATATTTCATTGTAGAAAATAGAATGTGTATCCTTGTTGGATGGGCATAGGGCTGTGTGTTTGTATGCATGCTTCCTGTGAAAAAATAAATCCGAAGAGAAAACAAAATTTTAATTGGAATGAAAGTTGTTGACATCTGAATAGAAATTTTTGTGTAAGGTTGATGGAGTCCTTTTGTCCTACTACCACCGCTATAGTGACGACGACGGTGGTAGTGGGTTAAAAAGGGATGTCGATGTCAGCCATCCGAAATCCACCACATTCCAACCACCGGCCGTCATCATCACCATCAGTAGCAGCACCATCTCAACTTTTATTGTGCTAAAATTGCTGGAAAATTAATGTCGGACTGGAGGGCGGACAATGACACTGCCTTATTTATACTCGTATCATCGGCTATGGCTAGCCGATATTAAATTTTTGCTCTTTTCATATAGTATACAGGCACATACTCGTACATACATATGTCGTTGGCTGAACCGTTTAGTATTTATTGCACGATGTACATATGCGTATAGGACGAATATTTTTTCTTCAACAAATTTTTTAGATGAAAATCCAACTTTAAACTTAAAACATAATGTCCAGTGACAATGACGTACATTTTAATTAAAATTTAATTAAAGTTCGGTGGCGAATCGGGCAGAGAGGAAGAGCAGCCAAGAGAAATCGTAGGCACAAAAGTTTGGCAAACAATTGCAGCAAACAGGCCAAAAAGTGTCAAAACAAAATTCACTTTGATGGTTTTGTGACGGATCCGCAGCCATAAAAATGCCCAAGCTAGAATTGTGCCATGAAATATGGTGTTTACGAGTAGTGCATCATTGTGAGTTGAAAAGTTTTCCCTCATAAAGGCTTAATTCAATTTTGAAGTTGATTTCCCATATTCTGAAAGCTGTTATTATTAGATATTTCCAAAATCTCGTTTTGGTTAATTCTTATTTTATTACAAAATGTTTGTTTCACATTCTAATTTCATGCTACTTAAGGCTTACTGGTGATTAGTAATTATGTCTACTTGTGCCACGTGACATCACGTAAATTTGACGAAATGTTATACCTACGAGTACATATACTTAAGTTAAGCAGTATCTTCCCGTATCAGATGGGAAAAATCCTTGTCATTTTACCAAAGTTATGGAAAGAATAATGGAAAATATATTTTGTTTTAAATTATTGATAATAATAAGAGGTTTGTTGTGCCCCAATATGGCACTTTTCCTTAAATCCAGGGGCAACGAAACAATTCTCCAGATAGAATAAACGATGGCATCTACAGTTCCAGTCTGGCTTAACTATTCAGTGTAAGTGCGACTTATTAAGTGTTCGACATATTCGAACAGCAGACCTATACTCTGACTGAGTCAGAGTTTAGAATGAGTTATGAGTTAGGTATGGGTACCGTCTCACATGGGTACCGGCGCACGAGGGTGTACCGGGTAACGAAAACGCAGACGAACTAGCAAGGAAAGGAGCAGGCAATACAGAACTGAACCCGGATAGTACAACAGGGGTCCCTCTGACAAGTATTAAAACAATGATAAGATACGACAGGAGTTCAGTAACTACTGGACGAATCTAGACACGTGCAAAGTGGCTAGATCTGTAATAACCAAACCGAGTAACAACATAGCAAAAAGAGCTCTTAACTCAAGCAGAACCCAATTGAGATTGATGGTGGGACTTTTAACAGGGCACATCAATCTCAACAAACATTCGTTCAGACTCGGGATAGCTGATACAGCAATCTGTGCCAACTGTGAAGAGGAGGAGGAAGATATAGAACACTTCCTCTGTCACTGCCCCGCTACAGCGAGGCTTAGGCTGAAAATTCTGGGATCTCCAAGGATTCCGGATATTACACACCTCAATAAGAAAGGAATCGGGGATATACTGGAGTTCGTCAGACGAACACTACGATTCCCCGATCACTATACGATATAGTTGATACTACCCATGATCCCTAGACCTAAATTCTCTCAATAATTAATTTCCAAAACACATCACTATTCCTTACAGTTACGCAGATGAGGGGAACACAACGGGGCCAATGGAGGCCTAAGTGAAGAGCATAAGTTCACCCTCTCAAACCAACCAACCAACCAGGTATGAGTTCTTTAACAAAGGTAAAAATATTTAGGTATACGAGCAATTTAATAGTTTTCTGATCTGCAGAAAACTAAAAGCAAGCAGAAAAAAGAATATAATTAGCAAAAAAATAATTATTTTACCATCGGAGCTGGAAAAGAAAAAAATTTGTAAATATTTTAATAGATCATCTGAAAATAGTTTTATTTAGGAAAAATAAATTATTTGAATATTTTACTTTTATTTTCTAAAATTCATAATCATTCAAGGTTTTTCTTGAATAACTGTTTCTATTTTTCGTATTTTTTTTTTTCGAACCATTGTTACTCTTTCTGCTGATCAAATAATTAATTTTTGCTAATCATTTACTTTTTCTGCTGATTTGTTTTTTTTTTTTTGCAAAAAACAAAATTACTTTCTGCTGATCGAAAAAGGAATTTTTGAATTATCGTTCTGTTGGCTAATTATTTCGTTTGCTAGCATGTTTTGCTGATCTTTTAATTATTTAGCTGATCACTAATAATATTAGAGATTTTTTTACACTACTGGGATATTTACTGCAATGATTAGTCGGTTATGATTTTGAGCTCCATCCCTCTCCTGCTAAACCCCATTGTTTATGAATATCTTCGCTATATTTTGTTTGTAGATTATTTCTTGTTGAAGGTATAAGATAGGCCGAATGTATTGATGCCATTACATTAGTTTCTGTAAAGAAGATATACTATCCAATTAAGTAGCCTGTATATATTGGGTATAGTCAGTTCAAGGTGATAACTAATCTTCCTCTAGCTTCAGTTGTGAATGGTCTAGTTCGACAGTCAAGTTTTACCCATTTGCTGAGGAAGAAAAAATTCTTTTGTTGTGGAGATCTTTAGTAGCAAATTTTACAAATAGCCGAAAATTCTCAAATATTTATTTGAAACTCCAAAATTCGAGTTTGAACGTAAACGTCAAAAAAAGGGTGCAGTTCCGAATCATCTCCGATTTTCTTCAATTTGTTTGTACGTATAGTCTAATGCGTACCTACGAGTATATATACGTGTTATAGTTTTGAAGTTTTTTTTGTTTAGGATTTTGAAACTTTGCATGTACTTTAAGTCCTTTCCAGTAGTTTGCGCCTTGTGCGTACTTTCTGACCCATAATTGACCGCAAGCTATGTATTATATTAAGGGCTATTTCCTGCCCAATTTAGGGTTTCAAGGCGGAATCATCCTGAAATATGAAGTTTGCAGTATGACTCCCCTATTGTAGGAATAACTCCATCAGAAAATGATTTATTTGTATTTCGCTGCATTTACAGAAGTGTCTAAAAGCAAAATAAGGCCAAGACCCAAATTTGTCATGCATCCCCAAACCTAACTGTGGGAAGCAAACATTCGTCTAAATATCGCTCCTTAACTGTCCTTTGCACTGTCTGTTTTCCGTGAGGTCCAATCAAATTAAATTTGGATTCGTCAGAAAATATGACCCTTTTCCATTCGTTGGCGGTCCATTCTCGGTCCTGTTTGGCCCACTTCAATCTTTTTTTCCTTATAACTGCAGACAGAAGCGGCTTTTTTGCAGGTCTAAGGGCTTGAAGGCCCGCTTCATTTAGCGGGCGTTGAAAACTCCGCGTGCTGATGTTAATAGAATGTCTTTCCTCAATTCCTTGGCAGTTGTGAACCGGATTTTCAGAGACATCCGCTCCAAAATCCGATCTTGCCGCATGCTCGTTTTTTTGGGTCTTCCGCTCCCATGCCCGTCGAGCTTAATTTCTTCAAAATCCATCTCACAGTGCTTTCGTGGCATCCCACAACGTCTGCGATTCGTCTATTTGAACAATTTTCGCCATGAAGAGCGAGAATAGGTCCTTTATCTGCTTCGCACGAAACCACTGTAAAATTCCTTAAAACACTTTGTCGCAGTTTAGAGCACTAATGCGTTATCGACTTGAGTGTTTTTTTCTTTTATACATAAAAAAAAAAAAAATAAGCATATCACTGGAATCGTACCTATATAAAAATATGAGAGGAACGCACCCGGAAGTCATAAAATCATAAAATGTCCATAGTGCGACGTTTTTTATGGCACGTGGTGTATTGGCTTTTGGAAAAATTTGGATTTTGAGTTGCGTTTACTTGAAAACCCACATTTTTCAAAAACTGCTTGTACAAGAAGATTCAACTTATGTCTTTAGAAAGTCTCAATTCTTTCAGATTTTTCTCATTAACACTTTCGACAAACACCGTGTTGAATCTATGAGTGTTCTATTTTACCGGTTTGGTATGGAACATGCCAAATCTCATGACAAGTCACAAATGATCAAAAAGTCCCAGTTTATTTCCTGAGCATGCTCTACGCACTCACTGGGGTGTACGAGTATACATATGTTTGTACACCCACAACCCGATAATTTTTAAAATATTTTGAATTAACTATTTTAGCCATTTAATTGCATTGGTGTGGTGTTTTTGTTTGTTTTGTTTGAAAACTTAGAATAAGCGCCTCCAAAGTTCACGTACATATGTACATATATTTGTTGGCATACACTCCTTTTATGAGTAACACACACCCAACTTATTTTATGTAGTCCTAGTGGCCCATTCGAATTGAATTACGTTGGGTGAAAATTCTTTGTTCTACCTATAACCATAAATATTATTTCAGCATGTACTTAATTTGCAGTTATTCGGGTTCCACACATAACTCACTACACTGTGTCAATTTCCAATACTTAGACCATCCATTTGTCTTTCGTTTTTATTTACGAGCCTTTTTCACCCGCAACCACACACATCAACAGCGAAAAATTGAAATTGAATTACCATAAATCATTATATTCCTTTGTACGATGCGAGTGAGTATAGCTATGGGCTAACGTAAAGTTTCTGTTTTAAGCTCCCGAGAAAAAAAAAAAAAGGGACATAAACAGGACCTTGGCAGCACCCAATACCGCAAAACAAACAGACTGTCATAAACACACTACAAAATGACTTCACACACATACACCTACATACGAGCTACCATTTTGTTGTTTTATTTTGCCCCGAAATAAAAATAGGAAATGGGAGTTGCGGCGCGGCGTTTTTTACGAGCCTCACTGTAACACCGTAAAATTCGCTTTGTGATTCTCATTTTCGAAAAGTGTTGGCAAGAAGTTCGAGTTGCTACTCCCTGTTTTGTGTTGCGCCACACCGTCGAGTGTATCATTTTTATTTCTCAAAACAAAGCGTTTTATAGCTTGCTCGTCGATACCTTGTTATGCAGAATCCAGATTTCGTTGTCAAAAGTGGTGTCCCACTCCTAGCTTCAGCCACGTTTCCATTTGCCCTGAACTTAACATAGAAACAGCTTATACTCGTATTGTTCTTGGTTTTGGATTGTCGTGTCGTGTTATGTGTCGCAATTTTTTCAAGGATTGTTTTTATTGATCATATGCATTGAATTCTAATGACTTAAGGAAGACGGATGAACGGCGTATGTGTGTCGGGGTGGGTATGTGTTTAAAGGAAAACAAATTTCCTTGGCAGCCCTTGCCAAAAATATAAATTACTGCTGTGTTTGCTGAATGTGATAAAATTTCTAGATGAGGTTTCTGTGCGATGTCTCTGAAGCAGTAGCAGCATAAATAGACGAAGAAGTAGGAGCAATGCCACGTCTAGAGTTTGTAGAGTGTCGAAATAAGACAAAAGCGTTATATAAATTATCTGACGACTGATGGTGGAGAGCGTTCGGAAGCGAAGATAACGACGTCAGAGACGGCCATGGTTCATGGTGTTTTATTACATTTCTGCGGTTCTGAAGTTGTTTACATGAGTTGTTCTCTCGCTGCTGTGGTTGGAGGGAACTGTTTTTTTTCATTTTGTTTTATTTTAACAATGAAAATAGATTCAGGACACACACGAGTTAGAACGTGTGGAATCGTCGGGTGAGATGAGAAGTTTTTATTTCAATCTAATTTTTCTTAGCATTTGATATCAGTCTATGAGATACACTTATAAGCTTATTTATAAGAAATAAAATTAGGTGCAGATGGAATGAGTTAGAATAGATAAGTTTAGGCATTATGTCGCTGTTTTTACGACAGATTGATGTAATGTCAGTGATTTGTATGACAGACTTACAAGTTTGGATTTAATATCACGTTTAAGATCCAATTACACGATTTTTGATAGACAGAAATTCTACTGAACTATTTAGTTTCTAACCGACGTCTTTGATAAAATCCTAAAAGTTACCTGAGTACTGCTCTGAAATGTAGCGCTTATAAGAGCTGTGTTTTTAAAAGTAGGCTTATGAATGATGTTTATACGATGGTTAAAGTGATTATTGTGAATTTGAATGTTTAAAAGACTAAATGGTTGCAAGAAATTGGCGTTCCGGTAAATAAAATCGAAAGAGATCCAATGACAAAATGGAGAAAAATAGGAAGAATATACTCGAGAGCCAATCAGCTCTTGACAGATACGTTTAATTGGAGAATGAAAGGTATCTTACCAGACCTATTAATAATTGTAGATGCTGCCTAAATTTTTTTGAGGAAACACTTGCTTCTGCGGGAGGTCATAAGAAAATGAGACACACTAAGCACGCACGGATATAAATGACATCTATTTGATGAGTGGTCGAGGGACTACTGACTGTGAAAAACCTGTTTTGGGTCAGTAGGTCGCCGGTAAAACTATATGTGCATATGGAAATGCGAGTGAGATTCAGTCTCCAATGCATAAATCTATTCGAGGAAAACTATCTGAAAGGGAACGTGAGTCTGGCGTAGGTCAACTTTTAACTCCAAATATACGCAGGAACTTCGACGGAACTAACAAATACCTACTAATAGAGACATCATAATTTTGGTGGGGATCTTGTGGACCCGCCTTGACGCCATGACGCCTTGTCATAGGTGGCTTCATGACATGAGCACAAGGCTTGCCATAAAAGATGTTGAGCGTCGACTGATCTGCTTCGAAGCTCGAACCCAATTGACCCTGTGACTGTTAGTTAATGATTTATTCATTTTCTTTTAGATATCCGATAAAAACATGGAGCTGATGCCACCATTTTGTGGCAGCTTATAAGTATCCGACTTCATATTGCAGTCGCAAGAACAAGCGGAAAACCCCGTCCTCGACTAGGAACTATCTTGCCCAACGATCAGGGACAATCAGGAACATTATGCCAATAAATATAAAAGTAATTGTCAAGAACTCACAGAGAGACCATGGTACCTGGTTGACCGTAGATACATAGAGACGGATCGAGGAATGGAAACAATTTAACAATTGCATTGTAGCTTGAGTCAGAGTACTGTTCGAACATGAAGGAAACCCACCGTAGCGTTCTCTGTGACCAAGGAAGTGTCATCAAAGCACTGGCTTAACAAGCTAAAGAAGCACCAAATAGATGAGACAACCGAACCGATTGCGGAGTCATCTAAGTGCTGATAGCTGGCCGAAGATAGCGTCAACACCGGTTGAAGTATTTTGATGGTTCCCTGGTGGTTTCCTATGAGGATGAGCTATGAATTATATTTCATTACCATAAGATGTTGAATTGGTTCAAATTGGACTTAAGCAGTGGAATCAGGAAAGCACAGGCTGAGTTGGGTATGTTGTTTAAAAATAAAGGTATTCTCGTAGACTTATTTTATGAAACACAATTCTTCGTCACCGCTCAAGATTATGCTACAAGAATCATGAAAACTAGCAGGTAGTTTTTTTTAGGATTTTGCATAAAAAGGCTTTGAAGACGTGATTTTAGTTCACTTTGTAATAGTTCATTGAAAAAAAAAAGTAGTTTGAGTGAAAGTGGAAATAATTTTATTAATATGGAAAATAAAAAGAAAATGAGTAAAAAAACAAATGTCGAAATAATGACTTCAATAAATGAAAAATTAAGTGTTCGTGATATAGCGCGAAAAGTGGGATCCAGCAAGTCGTCACTGGCTGAATTCATCAAAAAATTCGAGGCAACGGGCTCATTGCAACGAAAAAATGGGACGGGTCGCAGAAGAAAGGCCACCATCGCTGAAGATCGGCATTTAAAACGAATAAGTCTACGTGATCGATTCGAAACTGCTGAAGATTTAAGGACAGACTTTGTAGAGGCTGGAGGATCAGAGATAAGCTCACGGACTTTAAGACGAAGGCTTCAAGAAGCTGGCTTGAACGCAAGAAGACCTGCCAAAAAACCATTTCTAAATAAACGAATGCGCGTAAAATGTCTCCAGTTCAAGATCATGAAAACTGGATCATAATGGATTAGAAAAATGTGATCTTCTCAGATGAATCCAAGTTCAACATATTCGTCTCTAACAGAATACAGTGCGTGAGGCGAAGAACTGGAGAAAGATACAATTATGAGTGCGTAACAACAACCGTGAAAGAAAGAGGCTCAAGGATGATTTGGGGATGCTTTCCCTATTATGACATTGGACGGCTGGCTCTAATAAATGGAACGGTGAACGCAGAGAAATATAAAAAAATATTGTAAGACAACCTGCTACCATCTTTAGAAGAACACTTATAATACTCCGATAAGCTGATTTTACAAGACGATTCTGCGCATTGTCACCGCTTGAAATTGGTAAGTGCCATTTTTTTTTACCTTCCCCAAAATATTAGCAAATCGTTTATAAAGTGGCCTGGAAACAGCCCTGACCTGAACACGACTGAGAACCTTTGGTCCATAATTAATTCTCAGGCAGCGAAGAAAAAAACCACGGACAATAACCGAGTTGGACAAATAAAATCCAAAAAAAGGAGGGGCTAGAAAGTATTAAAATCTTCAGTTCAGGGAAGTTTGAGAAGCCTGTTTTCTGCAATAAAAATCATAAACTCGAATAGCAATAAAAACTATCATTATGCTTACACATTTACTGATTTGTTTTTTTCAATGAAACTGAAAACAATTTGAAAATGTTTGTATTAAAGTCCTTTTTTTCGGAAATTGGTTTATTGATTTCCGAATCTGAAATGTATTTCAACAAATTAACGTTCGGTAAAGATGGATGTTGATTATCTTTAAAACCTCCAAAATTATAACAACTCCTATGATGGTATAGGTGCTGATGATACTCTCCATACCCAGAGTGTATTAAAATGGGTGTGAAAAACCCAATCCCATTTTTCATCAACTCAAAATAATTTTAAAAAAAAAAAAAGTTTACGCTTGTGTCGAATTGAAATGAATTATTTAAAAACAGGCATTTAGTTTGAATAAAATATGTATTCATGTATGTATGTATAATCTCATTGATAACAACACTGTTGCAAATTGCTACGAAATTGACGGTCTTTTCAAAATATTCGCAATGTAAATAGCGCCAAACCCACAACGTTTTACAAACGAAATCCAATTAAAATTCGAACAGTAATTCAGAAGATCTCTATCAGTTTTCCTACATAATGGAACTTATGTACTCGTAAGTCGAGATCGAAAGCATAGCTTTCCAATTCCAATTAAGTTGTAACTTATAGAGTATCGTAAAATATGTTAAGCCCTGTAAATGTTATTTGCCTGAGCCTGTACCCGGCCTCCTTATGTAGGCCATGAATTTTTTTCATTACAAATTGGTTTTAAAATCGGTACCCTCCTGTAATATATATCTGTTGTCACCGTAGGCTAAATGCAAATTAGGTTAACTAATTACCATCGCCCATAACAAGAACAATTTATCGGATTTTTTCCCCCAAACATTTCCTCTTTCCCCCTTTGATTGTTGGATCAATCGATTAAATAACTGAATTCGATGAAATCGGAACGTCGTCGCCGCATAGGAATGGTTGAGTATTCAATTCGAATTGACGTACAATTAACCTGGTAGCTAGAGGACTTCTACCACCCACGTCCAACAAGCCCAACAAGCCCAACAAGCCCAACAAGCCCAACCATCCCTTACTGAAGCCCGAATAACAGATGATATCGCTGCTAATTGGAGTATATGGACAAACACTTAATTATTTTTGTATGCACACGGCTTCTCTGAACCAAAAAATACAACCCAGGACCACAGGACTTCACCCAGTTTCGAAAATGATGCTATTATCGCATTTCACAGTTATTGATTTAGGAGTGTAATTAAAAATTTAATGAAACAATTTTAATTTTAAGTGGCTTTTCGTCCGGCGAATGACGTGTTGAGTGCTGGCACATAACAATCCTTATTTGTTTGCTACGCCCTTCTAGCTCGTTTTATAAACAACGAAATTGAGATGCAACATTCGAAAAAGGATTTTCGATTTTCCAGTACATACTTGTACATATAAATATAGAACCCTCGATGGATGTGGAAATTATTGTGTAATTCATTTGTCAATTCCATTTCCAAGAAATCTGTTGGAGATTTTCTGGATTGAGATTTCGGTTGTGTAGTAGGTATGAGCCGGTTCTAGGGATGTGTTGGGCCCCTTTATTTCGTATTTCGATGATTACTGCTGTTCCGTTTTCCATTTTGTGTTGATTGGAGAATTAAATTGGGGACTTTTATTGTTCAAGTACGTAGCAAGGAGAGGTCCTTTTCCCATAGTGTAAGACGAGAAAATGATTTGATATTTTAATTGAAAACTGAAAGGATAAAACGGAAATTTCCAAGTTTTCGAGAGAAGAAATTACTGCTACAATGTTTGGGTGGGGCGAAGTGACTTTCGAAAAGGTGATGGGATTATCGGTAATTGGATTCCATTCAGAATTGTACAGATATAGATACATACATAAACAATGTTTGTCTTTCTGATAAAGTTTCAATTTACCGCAGATGATTTTGAATGGACAACGGAAGTGATGTCTTGAAGGGCAAATAGAATTACATCTTGATTTTGGAAATCATTTCGATTTTCCTTTATAATTTATGGTAGATAACTGTAAACATTCTCAGTTAGTTGTTAACTCTGTACGAATGGTTTGATTTTATTAGGAAAAGGGTTTTAGGCGGTGGATCGAAACATGTGATTTGCTTACCAAAATCTGAAATAAGCAACAAATGCATACAGTAATTAGTAAGTTTGAATAGAAAAAACTTTCAGTCGAAGAACTTACTAATGCTTACTGCTTATGGCATTCGAATTTTAATACAAAGTTGGTTGTCGTCTCGACAAGCCTTATTTGGTAAATCTTATTTTGTATTTTAATCTGTGAATATTCTTCAAATGCCATGCAAATTGATTAGAGTATGAATACAATTTTTTCTCCTCATTTTTAGTTCTCATTCTGAACAGACTGGCGAGTTTAGCAGGAATGCCAAAAGGTAGATTTTGGTCCATTGTTCTAGCTGCTTTAAAAAAAATAATTAAAAAAAATATCTAAACATCATCCGTGCCGCAGAGGTTTAAACTTGTGACTTCCGTTGGAAGTTTGAATAGTTAACACAAGTGTTAGCCATCTCGCCTAAACTGGTATTACGTATGGCATGCTCAAAAGCTATACTAGTCATTTAAGCACACGATCCACTTAACAAATAAACAGTCATAACAAAATGTTTTCCTTTGCTTGCTGTCCGACACTTAGTTGGGCTGCCGGGTATGCTAACTCTGGAGAAGGTGACGCAGAACTATTTGTGGAAGAGACAGTCATTTCTTAGACCTACCACGGTTAACACTAGTATTTCCTGTTGTGACTTATTAATGGTGGATAGATTCGATTCGCAGCCTGATACAATTGCAAAGCTTGTAGGTTTTCAGACCCCGCAGCAGTATTGTAGAGCTGCCACTTTGAGAAGTTGTCTGTGATCTCCATAATGCTGTCATCTCATACTATGGATTTACTGTCATTGAAACTCATTCTATGGCGATTTGTGTCGGCACGTTTCACGTGGATCAGGTTATGAGTATCGTGGCAATGATATTGAAGGATGCTAAAGTCAAGGGAATTTTGCGATCACACCTCACCTTCACTAACTACTCCTGGAGCATAAAAAACGCACATATTTTTACTGATTATCTTAAAAAAAAGGTGTGTATGTGTACATACATATTTGGCGAAAGCACCCTTATTGTCCATGACACCACCCTGCCTGAATTAATGCTGCAAACATAATGTAGATACAATATTCGTCACAACCACCACATGAGTACAGTCGTTGTGCCTACACTTTGTGGCCGCTCCACAAACAACTTGGAAATTCATGAGTGAGTATGTAGCTGTGAGAGTGACGATCCTTGCTCGAAAGCAAAATTGTTGATCCTGACTTCGAGTTGCTCTAGTGCGTTACTCGACTTTTACTGTGGCAAACTACCTCCCAAACGTAGTCTTAGGTGGACGCCCCATAGCCAACGAAGAACGTTACTTACTATAACAAATACAACCCTAGCCTTTCAGTCTGGTGTGGCCTACTCAGCAAAGATCGATGTCGCCTCGGTTCGAATATATATGACATTTGCTACAAGCTTGCACCTGAAAACATTAACGTGGCCCAATTCCTGAGCCTGGAAACGGCAGATCGATTTCTCGACCATTGAATATGCAGCTGCTATATCAACAATTAAAACATTGGCATTATACATGAAAAGTGATGTCGGCCAAATGGGCGCTATGGCTCGCCATGCAAAGAAAAAAATAAAACCAGACACCATTTTTTAAAACTTGGGAGATCAGATAGTTGATACGGCAGTAGCATCACGCGGAAGATATTCCTCAGTACAAGGGAAAGTCTGCACATTCTCCAAGGTAGTATCCCAGTGTTTGTTGTCCTGCAGCAGGACGAGTACATTAAATGCAGTCGTGACTGTGTGGTAGAGGATCCACCAGAAAGTTAATATCATAAGGGCGTACTCGTATATCTTCGCACTTATGAAGCTGAAGACTCCTTTCTCTGCTTCCTTCTTGTGAATTTCTTCTTATTCTACTCGTAAATGAAGAATGACAGGAGTTCAATACAAAAAAATGTGGGACTAAAATCGGCCATTAGACCAAGTTTGCTGACAGCGGGACGTCGCCATAGTCCTGATCATACTGCTATTAGTTAAGAGTGTTATGATGAAAGTTTCTCTCCGTGATTTGTGAAATCTGGTAAGAAGTGGGTGCTTCAACGATAGATAACTCTATGGCTGTACATGGCCGAAGTACGCCCTCTAGTCTGGGGAAAGGTTACAATATTAAAACAAGGTTTCATAGGCGCCCTATGGTTGTGATCGATAGACGCAATAATTTGCACTTACCTCTTGACTGACTTATTAATAGCATCAATCGTGCAGTGCAGTCAGACTCAAGGAGTCTGGTTGTTATGCTACTAGACTGTATGAAACAATGAGAACCGGTTGCGTTTTCAATCTTCTGACTGAAGTTTAGCTGCATTTCTCAACCAGAGAAGAATGAAGGAATTGTAGGGTATTAACAGATGTCGACAAAGCAACCTTCAACCTTGAACTATAGCGTCCAAAAAATTAACAGGGTTGGTGCGAGAGTTTTCTCGAACAAATTAAAGATATATGGCTATGAGAATAACCAGGCGAAACTGCTGGATGCAGTTGCTAAAGTTGTGGGACACGCAAGCACTATTTAACACAAAAGCCAAACATGGCTATATTTATCAATACTCTGGCCACTATTAAGCCACATCTTCCAAACTAGTTGAACAGTACCAGATCAAGCCTGTCCAACGTACTTTTCATCTAGGTTCCTAGTCGGTGACAAAAAAGGAGCAATCTACCAGGGTCTTTCACGCATCACGCTGAAAGCTTCTGAGTGGCAAAACTTTCGCACTATACACAAAGGGCCAATATCTATATAAATATATGGGAAGCTTGGTATGTCCAACAATATAAATTGGCGTAATTGTTAAATTGATGAGAAAGAAAAGGAACCACTTCCTTCATTGACAGATGTAAGGTACTAACTAGAGTCCCAAACATCATTTAGGTAGACCTTTCTTCGACAATATTGAAACAACTTCTTGAATAAAGCCCAATAGAAGTACCGAGTTGCATGAGATGCAGTTTCGAAATGGCACGTCATTAGCGCTGATTACCAGTTCTACCTTAGCTAGGTGTAACGTAGATCTATACTCGGAACACTGTTCGATGACGATTCGTTAATCGTAGAATTGGTCAACGCCAGAGGATACAGAAACGAAAAATAGCACAGCTATTTATTGTCAAGAGTATTTTGTTAATGCGAGAATTATTGTACAATTACAGGTACGAGTAATTCTCGTCTAAAAGTAGCATAGATCCCTTCAAACTCATCACTTGCTGTTGACGCAATTTGCGACCACCTGCAAGTTATTTGATGCCTCACTATACTTAATCACTGAAAATGTTATCATTTCGAATGATACTTTCGCCGAAAATTACACGTGTCCATGAACTTTTAAAGAACTCCTACGCAGCACTTGACAGGCAATTATGGCAGGTACAGATACTCCATGCTACGAGTACTCCTCCCCCAGGCCATAAATTTTCCACTTGGCTGTCCAAAGTTAATATGAAACTCTTCGCTCCTTCTTCCAATCAAAACCATTTCACTTTATTAATGTACAACAATTACTTCGATTGTTATCTATTTTAATAAATTTTTATGAGAATTTTACTGCGGGGCCATTTTATGTGCAGCACTTGGCTATTAAAATGTCTATATGAAATTAGTCTCATTATTTTTACTGCACTCGGTTAACATCATTTATATGTATCTATAAAAACGTAGAACATAAATCTTTTGTACCAAACAAGGACTATGCAACAATTCTTCTTGACAATTCTTTTGGACACAAAATTAAGATTCGGGCTCTCCTCCACCCCCAGAGTCCACAATCAGCCCCCCGATGCGATTACTTAAAATTCATAAAAATTCTTGAATAAATCAAAATCAAACCGTAAAAACTCCGACACGATAATGGCCGAGGCAACACAAGACGCGCAGAAGGGCGGTCGGCGGCAGAGGTTGAGCACACAAATAAATAGCAAAATAGAACCAAGACAACGGCAAAGATGATGAAGATGATGAAAATATTGAGAGGAAAAGCGGAAGGAAATAACTTCTCTTCAAATGAAGCACTTAAACTTTCGGACAGTGGGTGGAATTTATACGAGACGACAGAGAGACCCAAACAAAAACCCTGTTGTCAAGGAATATGTTAAGCATTAGGGCATATTCCATAAATTTACGTCAGGACGTTTTTGTTCAAACGCCTCTTATTGGTTAGTGTGTATAATCATTAGAAGCGACCAAGGGCCATGGCGACAACAACGACGATGGCAAGCAGTGTTGAATTGGATTGTGTCCAAAAAAAGGGAAAAGACTTTAACCATTTCCATCTGGTTGTATGAGTGATTGCGAGCATAACAATGGTGAGTGGCGGTCATATTGTGTTTTTCCAGAGGACTTTGCTGCCTGATGTGTTTTCTGAAGCTCGTAAGTGCAAATGGTACTTTTTTTTGCAGATAGTTTTTGGGTCAAAAAGACTTTTGATGAGCTGTTTGGAAAGTGCATTTAGTTTTTGATGCTATTCGGTTACGAAAACAAATTTAGGATTATTATTTTTTTGGATTTTTGATTCCAAACAATAGCTTTACGAAACAAAATAAATATGAACAAGTCGTGTTTACACTTTGGTTGAGTTTAACAGCAACAAGTTCTGTAAATTATTATTATTCTTACCATTTTTTTTTTTTTATTAAAGTCGTGACCCAGTGGTTAAGTCGCGCACTCAGGGTTCGAATCCAAGAAAAGTCGCAAACGTCTGATAAACATTCGAAAGTAAAATTGACATGAGAAGCTTCTCTCAATTAAAAAAAAATTGCCCTTCAGAAATGTCATAAAACTGTAGGCCCAAGTGGCTACGAGAAGCTAGACTATTTATTTTTTAATCAACTCGTAAAATTTGTTAAGTGTGGGGCTTATTTGCATGGTCCCATTATTTGCCACAGATTTTATTTAAAGTAAAGTAAAGAACGCAGTCGAGGCTTCGTCATATCTTAAAATAAAAAGCAGATATTGCGCTCGAAGTTGAAAACATCTGGCATAGATCCATTGTTTAAAAATGGAACTACATAGATCGTTCTTTGAGACTAAATTCACTTGTAACTGCCTGCATAGGCGACAGGCTTTTCTCTCTTCCTTTAATAGTCAATTCAATGTCATCTGCAAAGGCTATGTCATCTGCAAAGACAGTTTGTAAAAAACTGGTAAAAAATGGAATTGATAAAAATAAGAAATAGAACTGGGCCAAGTACCGAACCCTGTGGAACACCTATACGAATATCCTGACTCGCACTAAATTTATCATCTACCACTAAGGTAGGATTCAAATTATTTAAGCATAAACCCTCTAGAACCTGCTCTCTCTAGTTTAAACAGCAACAGAATGTGGTCCACGGTATCAAACGCCTTCGTAATGTCAATAAAAAGAGCCGCTAGATATAGATTTAGATGGAAAAGTTTAACAGTGCATCTTCCGTTGATTTACCAGCTCTAAATCCAAACCAATTTTGACTAAAGAACGAACATTTTTCCAAAAACATGACAATTCTAGTTTTGACCACTTTTTCAAATATTTTAGGAAAAACAGAAAGAAAACATGAGAAGGGTCTATAATTATTAAAATTTTTGCTGTCGCCTTTTTTATTAATAGGTATGACTTCCGCAATTTTTAGACTGTCGAAAATATTCCAGCGTAGATACTTTCATATAACAGTCGCGTATTGAGAACATCAAAATTGACAGATTCAATCGATTCAAACGGTACATAATTCGAAGTAGGTTTCGCCTTATTAAATTGAAAGATTAGACCAGTCATGCAATGATCTGAAATTTTATAGTTCGGTATGGAACTAATGTGAGATACATTTGTTTTACGATGCAGCAATACAAGTTCCAGAAGAGTGAGTGACCCTGGTTGGTTCAATGAAGCAGGACTCTAAGCCATTAGCTGATAGTACTGATAAATAATTAAAGACAACAGAGGATTGGCTTAAGATATCCAAATTAATCTCACCTAGAATGAATAAATTTGAACTCTTTTCACAACTCAACAACAGCCTATAAAAACAAATGAAAATACAATTTTGAGCATCAATGGTACATGAAATTTTAACCATATCAACACCCAATAAATTACAACGGCCCTACTCAAAATTGAGACTGTTTATTTGGAACAGCTGTAGAACGACGTACTCATCTTTGTGGGCTACCTATTTTCACTGACACATTTTTTGTACAGTCTTGTAGTTTTAAAACAATGAAGTGATCTTTCAACAATTTCTACTACATCCACACCCATAGTGGCGTAATCTAAAAGATTACAATTTGCAGGTAGGTTTCTGTTTAGAGTCTTCCTGCGTTGAAAAATGAGTCCAATGTCTCCACTGTTCTTGCTTTTTATTAACTTCGATATGATTTTCGATAGTGTGAACATAGAGTTCAGAGTTCAGTGCATTCGATAGAAAAGGCAATCTGAGAAATTAGGAAGACAAGCTTGTATAAAGCCCCCAAGTGATACAATGCTGGAAGAATATAAGAGTAATTTGAAATTCTATGCCGTGTCTGACAAGGCTGTATACTATTACTAATAATTTTTTTCATTTTTAATCAGTGATGTGCTTTCTAGTTGTATATCGGAGTGAAGTAGTGAAACTCAATGGATACATATACAATTTATCTCAAACACCTCAACTACGCCGATGATGTTTGCCTCCAAATGTCATCTGGTTTGGTGATTGCGGTATGCTCGCACGAAACTAAGCAAAAGTTTGAGCAACAAAACAATATTTTACGTAAGATTCTGAGAAGCATTGTAACAAGTTCAAATACCAAACTGTGGCTTAAAAAAGTCGGCGCAGAATAATCACAGAGGAGTTTCGGAAGGATGACGACGATAAATGGAAAGGGTTTTTCAATAAGGACATAACAATTTTGTATTTAAATAAAGCATAGAATACGAGTAATTGGGATATCGGGCTGAAATTTATTCCAGTTGTATCACACATATTAAATTTAATTATGGAATTCGATTTCGTTCATATGACCACCGCGAGTACGTTTGCAGCGATCGATTCTTTGGAGCCAATTTTCCACCACACATATCGGCCGGGACGTTGGCAATTTCGCGTTCGATATTGTTCCTGAGCTCCTCTAGCATTGTTGGCTTGTTGGCATAAATCAACGACATAACGTAACTCCATAGAAAGAAATCCTCCGGCGTTAAATCGCATAAGCGAGCTGACCATTCGACCGGGCCATTTCTCGATATTACACGATTACCGAACTTCCCCTTAAATAGGTCAACTGTTTGACCAGCTGTGTGGCATGTGGCACCATCTTGTTGGAACCACATATCACTGATGTCAAGTCCGTCCAATTCTGGCCAAAAATAGTCTTCCAACATGGTAGGATAGCAAACTCCATTGACCGTAACATGAAAATGAGCTTCACCGCTGAAGATGATTTTTCGATTAAATTCAGAAATTCAGCGCTCTTAAAGTTGTGAACACAGACTCAGAATTTCGGTAGTAATTTTAAATAATTTCGAGATATTCGTGAAGTTCACAGTGATAAAAGTGCAAACCTTGACTGACGTTTTGACATCGACAGATGATAAAAAAAAGTTTAAGGGTGCGTTTGTATTAAAATACAAAATTGTTATGTCCCTATTGAAAAACGTTTCACATGATGACATGTATTCTGCGAAGATATTCTAAAGCCAATATCATTATCAGTGTATGTTTTACTGATCAGAAGTGTTTCTGACTGGAGCACAAAATGGCCCTGTTAACATGAAATCTACTATGATGTGTAATTACATTTCGAATTCGTACGTGAATAGACATCATTGATTTCTAATTGAATTCTCCAAAGTAGCGTTTTAATAGTATTCAGTTGAAAATAAAAAAATATGATGCGGCTTAGCTGGTAAAAGAGAGGAAACTATGACTGAAATTATGTGCACTTTTCCTGATCTATCCACTTAAAGACCGAAAACTCTCCAACTTTTTTAATGATCAGAACGACATATTAAGTCTTGACGCATATAAAATCGGAACATTTTTCACAATCCGTTGTAGCTCATAGAAAGTGCATAGATCATAATTCATCCAGTCCAATATAAACAGAAGCTTATGACGTTGGGTTTGTCTTCTTGTGGTGACATCGTGTTGTAAAGGGCTCTGTTTTGCAATTTCTCCAGCGATTGTATATGTGTCTTTGCTGCACCACCCCATGCAAGAATGCCGTAACAAAGCTGTGATTCTATCAAAGAATAGTTCACTTGCTGCAGTACCAGTTGTAGTGTGTACTTTTTCAGATAGAATAAAGCAAACAAGGGGCTCTTTAGTTTACGGCAAAAACTTGTTATATGAGTGTCCCATCTAAGGTTGCAGTCGATTGTGGCTCCTAAGTACTTATAGAACCTTACTTCTTCGATACATAATCCGGTTGATGCAGCTGAACAATCGGTAGACACTGAGGACCCCGGATATGCATCAGTCTTGTTTTTGAAACATTAATAACAAGACTGTTATTGTGACGCCATCTTAGAGTCATGTTGAATACCGCCTGCATTATTTGCTTCGCGGTATTCAGGGATCGATATTTTACTACAATAGCTGTATCATCGGTGTACGCGAAGGGAACGCTTTCTGTAAAGACTCGCATCAGCTCGTTCGTGTTGATTGTAAATAGTAGTGGACCCAATTCCGAGCCCTGTGGTACACCATATTCTGTCCTTTTCGGTTTACTATGGCTTCCAGAAATTTTGACTTGGAACTGACGATCGGTGAGGTAATCTAACAGCCAGTTTGCCAAAGTTGTTACCCTGCACACAGCTTCCAATAGCTTATGGTGATTTAGTGTATAGAAAGCTTTACTAAAGTCGATGAACATAACCAGAACGTGGTGATTTTTGTCGAGGGTCTCATTTACCATGTCCGCGAATTCGCCTAAAAGTTTGTTCGTGCTTTTATTTTTTTTAAAAGCATATTGATTAGCTCCAATCAAGGAGTACCTTTCAACAAAACCGTTGAGCCTATTCACAACAATTTCCTCAAGCATTTTTCTACAACAGGTAAGATTGAAATTGGCCTGTAGTTTTCAATGTTACTCTTTGCTCCTCCTTTGTAAATCGGACGTACAATAGCTGTTTTGAGCGTTTTCGGAATAACACATTTATCCAAACTGCTATTGATTATTTTTGTGAGTATCAGTCCAAAGGTTCCGACATTCGCTTTTAGGTCCACTGAATATTTAAGGCTTGGAACCATCATGAATTGTGGCTAAATCAAAATCTACAAACAAAAAACTAAGCACCTACGCAAATTCTACACTCCAAAAGTCCTTTAATCATACAATTTATTTCTGAACTAGGTCACCAAGAGAAAACATAAAGCAGTCTCTACAAAATATAAAGCAAAAGCAAATCAAACGATATCAGGTTCCACGAAGAAGACAATAAAACCCAAAGACATGAAAAGAAATCAAACATTTACTCTCAATTCCCAATATGCTCTTCCTACATGACACTTTCAAGGACCTCTTCACAACCGAGTTACGCACAACACAGCGTTTAGCTTCAACCAAAGTGAAAATTGAAAAAAAAAAAAAAAAAAAAATTAAGGAAGCAAACACTCCAAATCAAAATCAATACAAATGCAATAAATTCAAAACGCAAAAGTCTCATAAATCCGCAAAGCCATAAGTTTTCACATTACGATGATTTCTCTTTTCGCCTGGTGAGTGTCTATGAATGGGTCTCTGGCATATGAGTGTGAGTGTTATTCGAACGCAAATAATGCGCTCTAAGGACAAAGTGCGGAACTTGAAAAACCATTGAATATAAGAACCACAAAATGAATTCCGAAGGCAAATTCAACCGTATAGAGCACGACACAGACCGAAATACGAGTACGGAACCAGTGCTACCAGGACTGTAGTTCGTTCGTGGGATGGTTTTCCTCCCAAAGCTACGATTATGTCGATGTTCATGAAATCAAGAGGACAAAAGAATGAAAAACTGAATGAATATCCTTTCGTTTCCTACTTTTATTGTTATGCATTTTAATTTTTTTTTCTCCTACAATATTTCGTGTGGCTGGAGGAGATGGTGAAAATACTATTGCTACCAGGAATCACCAGGTTTTTTGTAAACGAAAAAAATAAGTTGCATGCACTCAAAAGTGGTTTGGAGTATTCATAGATGTGGCTTTTTAAAAACAGTCTGTTTGCAGGTATGTAGGACCACGATTGCTATGCCAGATTATTCTTCCTGAGGCGAGGAGTAAAATGAGGAAAGGTTTGATTAAAATCTGAGGAAATCGCTTCCAATCAAACGAAGATTTCCATGTATTTTCACTTTCTCTATTTGGCTGTGATATTTTGAAGTATGCACGAAATGCCTTTAAAGAACATTGCTATATATTGGAAGAATAGCGTATTCAGTATTCAAAGCCACAGCATCTCAACGAAAGGACATTCAATTTATGCGAACGCTTATGACAATGTTTTCAAGTCGCATAAGAAAGATACGATTTGCAATAGAGAGAATGAAATCGTTAGGTCTGTAATTTATGTTAAAGCAGACACAACCAGGAAGAAACAGAGAATTGAATTTCAGATATTGAGGTATTTGGGAATGGCAAAGGGGATTTCGGATTGAAAAAGTACGCACGTGCAATTGTAATCAAATTTGTTGCTTTACGATTCAAATAGCCTCAGCCATAATGGACACATCGATGGTTAATCCGGTGTGTGAACCACTGTTCTACACCTATGTCCAATCACACGATAAAAGTCAACATCGCGATGCATTTAATTCGCTATGATGGCTAAACTGTAAATGGTAAATTAATACATAATATGAAAGACGTTTGGCCTTCAAAAAGATCCATTAAAAAGCCCACAAAAGCATATATGTACATAAGATAACTAAATAGCTAAAAATAATCACTTCTCACATTTACCATGTTTTAGTGTTCACTTTATTATCGTACCATATAACTGGAGAACGGCTGAACCGATTCTAATGTAATTTTCCTTCGCCTATTGCTTATTTTTCTTGGAAGAATTGAAACTGATATCACTGAATGGAAATCAAGGAAAGTGTTTTTCACAATTTGGGGTACAATTATTTATCCGACCCATTAAATTTTATATGTGGACGTCAAACTGTTATGTGATAAATTTTAGAAATTACAAAGCTCTGTAGAAAAGTCCGTGAAGGCATATACATATATGTATGTATATTAGATTAATAGAAAACTACAATGTTTACGTTTTGAAAAAGTATTAGTTAGGAACTCTTTTGTCGAAATTTTCCAACCATTTTGCATAAATGTGGCTGAATTTCGTTGATACAGCGCTCAATTTGCTCCCTTTGTGGTCGTGGGCTTGTTGGTATAGACCTTAGACTTAAAACAACCCCAACGACGTTAAATCGCATGATTTGGGCGGCCAATTCGGATCAAAACGGGAAATTCACGACTCATGCAGTAATTGAATCGACTCTCGAGCTGTATGGCATGTGGCACCATCTTGTTGAAACCACATATCGTCCACATCCATATCTTGCAATCTAGGCACAAAAGCTGGATTATCATTTCGTGATAGCGGGCACTATTAACTGTTATTGCCTGATCAGCCGCATTGAACTGCTTCCATGTTTTGTGTTGAACGACTTGTTGAAGAACGGCCAGAGTGTCTAAGATCACTAATTGATCCAGTCTCGTAGAAATTTTGAATTAATCTCTTCACAGTTGATGAAGTTAAATTACTATTCCGACCATATAAACCTTCATTATCTTTAAAATATTGCTCAACAATGAAAACGCGTTGTTCTTTTGTGCAGCACTCTTTTTTAATAACCCTGAACTGTCAGCTGTCACGCTGTCTTTTTTTTTTGCGTTGGCAACACTTTACCGCACAAATGGCGCACAATTCAAATCTTGCGTGAATTTTGGGACACCCGTCATGATTCTTTAGTCTTTAGAAGAGGTGTGCTTGATGCAGATTGTTTGATGGTGTGCTGGTATAATATATGTAAAAGGCCTAACGACATCCGAGAAATAATCGATTTTGTCAAGCCTGTCAATAAATTAAGTGCCGTTATTCGAATTTTTAGCGGAAAACTGAGTACGCAGAAACTCTCGACAAATGGCGCTCAAATAGATATTTAAGCGCCAGATGACAGATGTACCAACATAAGAAAAAAGCTTTTGACAATATCTCAAGCGCAGTTTGTTTGAATGAGCAGAAGCCATAAACATTCTACGAAAATGTAGTAGAATATTAAGCAAATCCTAGAACGGTGCACTGAATTTGTGGGAATAGTGAACTGGCCTGCAGTCGATACTGTGACTAATAATTCTCACACCCCATGAACTACTTACATTCAACCAACTTAATTTGCTTAAACATTCTAAAAATTTCACGTTTTCCTAATGCAAAGCTAAAAGTTGTCATAGTCTGGTAAGCTATTGAGTTCTACCAAATACCATCTGGTTCTACGAAATGTATTTATTTCTAATTTGCATTTCAACTCATCATAAGCAATATAGAGCACGACCAGCTCAGTTGGTATTGTCATGTTCAAAGAAGAGATCCTTCGAACGCCGTCAAAAAGGCAATATCAATCAACGTTCCTACACAAAAGGCAGATAAAAAAAACAACTGGATCACACAAGTGCAAAAACACCAGCATTTGATTGACCTCAGTGACGAAGTGATCCGAAACCGGGAAGACTGCCGGTACTTAATGAGGTCAAACCGGCAAACCCCACAGGCGGACCAGTAGGGATGCAGTAAAGTGGGAGGGTTGCAATCCTTCCACTCCGGATCATAACATCGCCGTAAGGAAAAGAAGAAGAAAACAATGTGTGATATTTATTGTACTTCTGATGTATGTAGGTGCTTTCACATTTTCGCAATGGAGCCGCAACTTAATTGAATCACCCTATGTTACCTAAAGTGTGTATTCTTATAATACAATTTGGCCAGAATAGCTCTATTTCAAAATACCGTAAATAAAACGAACTCACTGCATTTTCATTCTCATCATCATCTGTTTTTGTTGAACATGGGCTTTTTCTGTAAAGATAAACGTCTCTTACAACTTCACACATTTTCTTTTAATTCTGAAACCAATATTCGTTCAGAGTGTTAAGGGCATCATTTAGCATCCTCATAGCATCACCCTTAACTCTGTTCCACTTCAATTACCTTTACGCAACCGACAAACACATGCGAAGGTTGCGTTGCTGCCGCCATATCCATTTAACACTTTTATTACTTTTTAATTCGCCATTTGTACGTTTAAGTGCCTTTATTTAGGAGATGTTTACAGAGTCATGTATGAAGTGTCGTAACATCCTCGGGATCAAAATTTATCGTATGACTGAAAGAGAGCGTAACATGTGGACTACCATTTGTATTAGCTGTATAGGTGCCAAAATTATCATCGCGTCTGTTAGAGATTTTTTTTTTTCATACCGCAACAAACCGTCCAAACAAACACATAAAATCTTTCAACTCAGGATATTAAGTAAATAGGTACAGCAGAGAATGAACATTGACTATCTGCAGCAAGATAAGTGGCGGTCTCGAACAACAAACAACAGGAAATGTTTTGTAGCACGCTTTTTGTGGTGGGTATAACAATGTGAGAATATGGGGATTACACTTAAGTATAATGCTGGGCGCATTATTATCACACTCACACAGAGATGCAAAAACATCCACCCACATACGAGTATAGGTATAATCTTATAATTTATTTAGACATAAAACAAATGATAACAACATCTTACCGAAAGATCTCCTCCATAGAAGGGATGAATTACGAATGTTTCGTTGCCAATGTGTATAACACCGCTGACGCCATTACACGTATGAAACGCAGCGCTGGCTCCTGGATAATCCTTAACTGTACCATGGTAATAACAATGTTCGATATCCTGTGAAAGAAAGACAATGAAACAAGATGAAAATAAAACGAAAATGGTGAGAAAGTGAAAAGCGTATTCGCAAGTGTCTACGTAGTATATTCGTTTTTATTTGTTATTCCATAAATGGGGCAGAACGGAAGAATGGATTAAAAGGATCTGAAAAACCAGAGGGGGATTTTATTCGCGGCAAAACAGTGTAAACACGATAATGGGGCCAAAGCAGTAGGGTACGGTAAATAAATAAAATTTTATACCAAAGTATAAGGGCATGAGGTGAAGGGAAGGGGTGGTGAAGGAATATGAAAACAAATCGATATATAATTAAAACATAAAATGCGGTGCCAGAAATATTTATTTATAACAAGGTTTTCCGAGAAAAGCAAAGGACGACTCGACGTGGAGTCGAAGGAGAAATGCTGAATTGAAAACTTAAGAGTGCTCCTACAGAGCGGATATAGGCAATTAAATACATATATTTGGTAATGTTTGAGATTAAATAAGTTTTTTTTTTTCTTTCCTTTAATGGCGGTATAATTGAGTTGCTAAAAGGTGGCGATATAAAGTTGAGTAGATCAAAAATAGGCTCTCTAGCCACACACTTTTTTTTAAAGAGGGTAGGTGAAAATCTTCAATGAAACGCTATGAGGACAGACAGTACAACATATCTAGTAATTTACATTTCACATTTTTCATGCCTTGCAGGTGTGACTTTCCAACGTAAGTGCCTGCTGTACCGCTAGTTTCTCTTTACAATACGACGAACTATATTTCTATTATCCAAAATCTGAAGGACAGCGTTGTTACAATGACTGTAGAGTCGACATTAGTGTTTTTGTGCGAAATTGTTACTTTCGTCTTGGACGAAGGCTATTCTTAAATTTCTCTACATCGTTATTCCGAACATACCACGGTGGCTTTCATTATTTCCCATAGCACTTTATTTTCAAAATTCTATAGGAGACTATTACTTCTATTACTTTTCTTGGTATAAACCATAGTTGTGTACCATACGTCCGCACGGGTTTTACCACTTCCTTTATAGAAACAGCTTGCTGTGGATATCGAGCTTGAAATATCGTCCGAGTAACCAATACATTTCTCTGTACTAGTTCTCTAGTTCTATTTTTTTTTCTTTTTTACGTGTGCCTATCCGTTATAGGCTCCCCCATCCTGAGAGGTTATACAAAAAAATACACACTAATTAGTCGATTAAAGTCGCAACCATATCAGGTCTGCAGTCTCATGTTTGCCAAATTCTTCAGAAGCACTACATCTTTTTTAGGGGGAGGTTCCATTCAGTTGTAAGAGAAGAGTTTTACAGCAATGACAGTCATAAATGTGCCAACATATATTTCACAATCAATCTATAGGTAGACATAATTGAATGCTGCCCCATTATGATGGGTGCGGTGTGCCTACAGCAGTGTAGGGAATAACTACTTGGTACATTGTGCATCGCATTGTCTGATTTCTTAACTGAATCCATCAGTATTCTCGAATTCATTGGCTTCTCGAGTTTCACCATTGTAGTTGCAGCGCTTTCAGCATTAAGCCGACACCTTCATATCCTTCCACCAAATTAACAAACAACCAACAGACACCAGGATTGGTCAACTTTCTGCTGGACCTAAGGGTCTATGCTCAGACTTTATGTCCACAATCTTCCGCGGTATGGCGTTTACAACCCTGCGGTTAGGGACTTGCCTATTAACTTTTTGAGCCACATTCAGGTTACCCCTACATGACCTAATTATTAGTTCATGTTACTGTAGTACTTAAGCCCTCCCACTGACTAAATTGCTTAGCTAGTGAGGTCGACTAAAACTCATAAATTTTTACCTCGGGAAGAGGATTAAAAGGAACGAGAAATAAAAGTCCTCACTCGGTTTCCTAAGGCAGTAACTTTGTTTGTAAATAAAAAGAATTGGTTCTGTTTGTTGATTATGTTTACTTAGATGTTTAAATTGTTTTCCATTAAGTCGCGAAAATAATATCGGTCCAGTGGCTTCCGCCAGAGTTGATGCACATTCTGGCTCGTTCCCCATAATTTTCCATGATTTATCTCAAAACTTCTGGCGATAAATTCTTATTGGGTGTTCATGAAGAGTTTGGTTTGTCTACCTGTATTCTGATTTTGTTTACTACATAAATGTCAAAGTCGCGGTGACATAAGACGCCATTTGCAAAAATGAGAGCATCTGACAAGCGCCTCACCATATACTCGTACAAGGTGGGGCAAAAGTAATGTCATAATGTGAATGTGCCAGCATTTTTGCAAATGGCGTCAAATGTCATTGTGCTTTGACATCTATGTTGTAGACAGATAGAGAATGAAGATGTTCCCAATTGCTGCCTGCTGACCGTTAAGTCAGCTTCCATGCTCTGTTAAACCTGGTGCAAGAAGAGGATGATTTCGTATCCAAAATCATAATGAGCGACGAAGCCCATTTCCACTCAAGTGGTTATGTGAATAAACAAAATTTGTGTTTCTGGGGCACGGAGTTCTCCCATATGGCGGAAGCGACGGTTGTGGAGAATACGGCAATTGCAGAGTAGGTGTTTGGTGGTTTCTATTTCTTCCTCATCTTGACAGCTCCTGCAGTAGTCCGGGGAGTTTATACCCAGCTAGTAAGCATTTAATTGTTGCCATAGGCTCCGGGATATAATACAATCCCCTGCATTGTTGGTTCGATCCCTGACCCTAAGGTTTATATTCTGTTTCATTACACCAATAGGGATGTCTATTTGTGTGTGTATATTCTCTGTACCTAGGTCTGTCTCATTCGCTTCTATATCAGTATGTCCGAGAAGCCAGCAGAGATTAACCACATGGATATCACAAATTTTGTTCAGGGTTTTACGACATTTACTTACTGTCCTAGATCTTATTGTCTCACTGTCCAGTGCCTTGATTCCTGCCTGACTCTCCTCAAAATTATAAACTAGGAATTCCACAATAATTCAGAAGCAGCAGAACTACTATTTCTAGTTTAAACTTTTCCTTTTCAAATTAAAAAGTTCTACACACATCACACTAAAATTACAAAAAAAAAAAAAAAACTTCAGTCATGTAGAGAAAAAAATACTATCTAAATCTAAATTAATTGAATTAAGTTTTGAAATTGTTTAACATCGAAATCGACCAAGTGGTGTGTCTGTAAACAATTTATGTACGTTAAAAGTCGGTTTCTTGTTTTTCTTTTTTTAGTTTCAAAGCTGTGGAACTAGCAACTTATTTGGCTTCAGCAGTAAAATTTCACCTTTCTTCAATGGAATAACAAACACTCATTGAATTGAATTGTGCGCCTGACACTGACCAGAACGAAATTTCATTCGTAAACAATTTCTCTTCCCTTCACATTAACTTTGCATTCATATTTGCTCTGCGGATTTAAATGACCGATACGGTAGCATCCAGCTAGCAGCACAAGACCAGAAAAGAATAAAATAAAAACCACAATTGAATACAACTTTTCTTCAACCTTTCGCTTCTTGTTTGCATAATAATTTTCCAAAGGAAATGACTACAACTGTACATGTATACCTAGATGATGTGCAACATTCTTCACAGAGGTAGCTAGTTCATCGTATTTGTGTGGAAAATTTTGCCGGAGGAAAATCCTTGACACAATATCTCTCTCATTCTGCACTGGACACTTCGAAAGTGCATAAATAAATAAACTAAAATCCAAATAGTTTTTTTTTTTTTTTTTTACTTTTCAGGGTGAGTCCTTGTAAGGGAGCGCATGGGGTGGTTGAAATGTGTGTGTTGTGTATTTCTTTTTCTACAGGATGGAGATTCATGAAATGCATACAATTTACGGAAACGAAAAGTTTTGCCTTCATCTTTTTGGCTAAAAATTTACATTTTTTCTGCATCTCCGATGGAACACAGTTTCTGTAGCCAAGATCATGCACCTTCGGAGACAGATGTATTTTGTTCTGCGCTCACAATATCGGTGTATGTGTTTGTAGCCAGAAAGTTAAATAAGTTATTTATTGCAACGCTGGGAACAAATTATCTTTGTGCTGCTACTAGAAAACAAAATCAACAAGCGTTTGGTACCAACGCAGCAAAAGGATTCTGAGTAAAGAAAATAAATATCGACTTGACTGTGCAAGTATCCTGGTCATACAGGGTGGGCGGTGTTCAGTTCTGTTGTTGTGGTGATGTTGTTGCCTTTTAACCTCTCACGAAAATGTCTTCGAAATCCTACGAATTGAAAAATCAAAGTTTCAATTCAATACCGGAAATTGGATTTGAGAAATAATTTAATTTCGTTGTAGCAGAAGTGCAAAGAATAAAATGAAACGAAGAAAAAAAATTGTGTAAACCGGATGGCTAAAAGCAACCGTAGTACATACTTACGAGATAAAGAAGAGGTAAAAGGTATGTGAGGGTTGCAGGGGGTGAGAGCTCTTCTCGTGTTACGTGGACCGAATAAACTTGGACACTCCTAGTCAGTGAGTGTGATGCTTTTGAGTCTGATTTTCACGCATTGTCAGGATGATATCTTGTTCTTGAGAGGCTTATTCAATTATACATACATACACTCATGATTTAGGTGGGTAATTGAGATGTACAACATTCACACGAATACACGAGAGTACGGATTTGAAAATTTCCAAATATCTGATATATGGTACAATTGTGTAATTTAATATCGATGATCTTCAGGCCCTGCGGTGAAAGGACTTGCGCGTGGTGGCTTTAAGCAGAAGGTTTTCTATTAAACTCCAATTTATTGTACGGGTATAAAATGGAGGGATTCTGTGAAGAATTAAGACTTAGGGATTACAGACAATTGCGTTTATTGAACTTGGAATGGGATATTTCTTCAGAAGAAATTAATTAAGTAGGAAAGGTTGAAACAAAGCGGTTTAATGAAAATTTACAAATTTAATTCTACATAAGGTATCGCTGTGAAGTTAGTGGTTTTGTTGGTTGTTCCAAATATAATTAGCATTAAACGAGAGTAATGCTAATGAAAAAGTTATTCATTGGCATTGAAAAATTCTATGCATTTGCACTAAAAAAAACTTCAATGAAGTAAATCCACATTAATACTTAGTACTGCCAATTTAAACTATGAAAATAAAGGCATTCGAAAATCAATGCAACCAGTTAATACCTCGTAGTCTTTTACTGTTTACTTACACCGACTAGGGCAAGTATCTTAAAAAAAGTTGGTCTCCCAGTTCAGTCTGTTTGTCTGTTTGTCTATATCTATGGTCGACTGCAGTCTACCCGGCTGGAAGGATGTTCTCCATATCTGAGATACAGGGTGAGCCATCTTTTATGTCGGTATGTAAACGTTGAATAACTCTGATATTTATCAACCGATTGACTTGAGTAGACATGTTTTTGAAATATCAATTCAGTACAATTTTAACCATGAATCGCTTCACACCGAAACAACGCGCCGAAATAGTGACGCTGTACATTGAAAATAGTCGTTCAGTTGAGTTAACTCAACGTGTCAAAAATATCGTGGCCAACAAGCACCGTCGGACAACACTATTCGTGTCGAATTTTGTTGAGCACGGGACAGTGGGAGATCGTCGACATGCCATTCATCAACGCCCAAGACGTTCCAATGAACTGGTTGAAGCGATAAGAGAGAGTGTTGCCGAGAACCCACAAGTGTCGTATCGTCACCACGCTCAGTATTTTGGCGTCAGTGGAACCACCTTGCGGCGCATTTTGAAGGATGATTTGCATTTGTTTCCGTATAAAGTGCAATTGACTCAAAGAATATTACCCACAGAATGTCCACGTCGCTTGGAATTGGGCCAAACAGTCGCTCGAATGGTTGACACTGCACCTGATTTTTGGAAGCAAATTGTGATGACCGACGAGGCCCATTTCGCACTCTCTGGCGCAGTTAACAACCAAAATTGCCGCATTTGGGAATGGAGAATCCACACGAGATCCATGAGACACCATTGCATGACCAAAAAGTGACTGTTTGGGCCGGCATTTGCGTCAAAACCATCATTGGGCCATTTTTCTTCAGAGAAGGCGAAACAGTCGATGGGAATCGATATCGGTGGATGTTGGCTCATTATGTCTACCCACAAATGTGTGAAAAAGGTCTGGACGTTTACTGGTTTCATCAAGACGGTGCGCCATGCCACACTGCAAATCAAACAATGCAGTTTCTGCAATGAAAATTCCCTGGACATTGACATTGACTGGGCACCCTAATCTCCAGATTTGACCCATCCGGACATTTTTTGTGGGGTTATTTGAAAAGCAAAGTGTACGCCAGCAAGCCTCAGACCTTTGGCGAGCTCAAGGCAAACATTCGTGCTGAAAACATAGCTTTACCGCCCGAGATGCTCGACAAAATGATGGAAATCGCAGCAAAAAGGGCACATTTACCTTTGGTCAATAGAGGCGGTCACTTGACTGATGTTGTATTCAAAAATTATTCCAAATAAATTGTAAAGGACCAAATTAAATAAAAATACCTCATATATGGAATTCGGTTGTTTTTTTTTTTTAAGTTATTCAGTATTCACATACCGACATAAAAGATGGGCGCACCCTGTATATGTTGTATGTAATTCAAGGAATTTTCATTTTAACACCAAAATTAAAGACACTTCAATAATGGCCGATTTAAAAATAAAAAAGTTTTTCTCCAAACCGGCTGTATCAATTTTATTCATATTTGATATTGGCAGATGGTGATCCAAGTTTTTGCCAAAAAGAGCATATTACGGTAATCTGCTTATAAACTGGTATTTGAAAATTTTCTATTTCTCGGCTATGACTCAAATCGGGGCCGCAAAATTAGGCCCCAGGGAATAAGCCCCCAAAAGTAAAAATGAAATAAGACCCCAAAATTGGGGTAAGTTTTCATAATGCATAATGACCCAATTCTAAAATGGAAATAAGGCCCCAATGAAATGAAATAAGGGCCCAAAAATAAATGAAAGGAACTACAAGCCGAAGGCCGTCTGGTGTATGAGTCGAAGTACTGTTTGATTCACATCAATTTCAATTTATTAAACTTTTGCCATATTTTAATTCTGTATTTGAAAAAAATTTAAAAATAAGATAAGGCCCCAAAAAATGAAATTGCACTCCAAATTTAGACAATTTTTGTTGTTGTTGTACTGTATGCAAATTTTTGGGGTCTGATTTAATTTTCTGTTTGGGGGCTTTTTTTCCTGTTTCCTAACTTCGCGGAACCACTCAAAACAATCGATTTTGTTCGAAATCAATATTTGAAAAATATTTGACATATGCAAGTTTTGGAAAATTTTCAAAATATCAATTTTTTTTTCGGATTGAAAAAACAAAAGAAAAAATGTTGGTTAAATTTTAAATTCGAGTGATTTGCAAATAAGCAACATACGAGTACAGGTGTAAGTATGTGCGAACCAGTCGTGCACTTTATTTCTTTTTCACGCAATCATAATTGAGATGGTGATTGACTACAGTGCTTTACTGCTTTCGATATTACAATTTGACGACGCCCCATAACGTCAACATTGAGTACATTTTATAACAGATAAAGAATAAAACATTGCTCCGTCATGGACGAGTATACTTTTAGGTAAACCAAGCGACCCGCTTAATTTGAAAGTGTACCATGCATGTAAAGAAAAGAAAAAAACGTTCCAAGACAATTCTCGATTGCGGCTTCATGGACGAGTGTACTTTTTTCATTCATTCATCTATTCATCATCATTTTCATATTCATCTTGTAGTATCCTCCTAATGCAAAGTACATTTTATATTAAGCTTATGTTTTGATTCAATACTTTACTCATTATTTAGGAAAAAAATATACAAAAGACTGTATGTTAAGACTAAAGTGCATAGTTGTTCGAATTGCATATTTGTTGTTTTAAAAAATTGTTAATTTTTTTTAAAACTCCATTAAAAAAAATAAAATTTTTTTTTGAGATTTTCCAAAACTCTGTATGCCTTAATCTTCTATATGTATTTATATCAAACAAAATCGATCGAATCATAGTCGAGAAATTGCCAATTTTCGGAGACTGTTTATTAAGCAAAGTTCCGTTAAACGTAGGTTTTCGAAAAAAAACTTTTTTCAGATTCGGCCATTAGTAAAGTACTGGTAATTTTGGGGTTAGAATGAAAATTCCGATTTCCCCTCGAATTGTGAACCCGCCGACCCTAGATATGAAGTTTGAAGAAAATCTGCCCGGCTGTTTAGGCTGCAGTCATGCATGCATACAGACAGACAGACAGAATATAATAATGTCAAGTTTGATCAAATCTCGGGATAGAACATATTCAGGAAACCAATATTTGCCTTTATAAGTGCAAGTAAAATTGGTCAAGTGTGAGTCGCGCGGTTAGTGTTCCGTATCGTTATTTTAAATGCATCAAAATGTTGCTTACTCGTTGAGCTGCAGAAAAATAGAAAGTTAAAGGTTAAACAAACACTCGAGAACCACGCGTTTTGATCAAATTTGGACTTTACATAAGTTACGCATAAGTTACGTTTTCCTAAAACTGGACTCCATGAGTGCACGACAATTAAATACTTGAGACACTAGATCCTTGAAGATTCGAATGGAGGTTTCAGAATATTTGGGGCGTTCGGATTACAATGCCCTATTTAGACAAAGCTAGGGAACTTCCTTCTAATTGATTATTAGGTGGTCACGTATGCCAGTCGACCAATCAGTAGAAAGTTTTCTAGCTAAGAATGCCTAACCAGGCATTTGGATTCTGAAAGCGTCTATTATTTGTGTTACAACCGCATGTCAAAACATCTGCTCGATAGGCAAAATACCATTCAAAATATTTAGGTCACAAAAAAATCTAAATGTTTCAACAGTGTTTCTTGTTACTTATTGATAATTTTTTAATTGATTGTAGATAATTTAGACATTTACAGAGGTATCTGTAAACAACAGTTTTGAAAAAAAAAGACTCATTATGCTTTGACGCCATGCAATATAAATATTTGACAAGCACAAAGTAAAAGTCACGCTTCGGGAAGGATCGCTTTTAGCGCAATTCTTTCGGGTAGACTGTCATCAGTCATTATAACGGCTGGGTTCATATGTTTTGTACATTCGAACGTCTCTTTAATCATGGAGAACACTAAAGTATATTTGTTTCATCTTGTACAGAATGTAGGGCACACGTTATTGGTAAAGCACCAATTTGGATCGAAGTGAAAACAAATGTGAGGGATGTTCCTGGTCACAGGAAGACGTGGTATCGATATATTATATATCATCAGTCAAGGTAATTTTAAAGACAGCTTTCTTTAGGGGCTTAATTATAATAACTAAACTTTATGAGAGACGAACAAACACATTTACAGACCGCTACGCAATTCCCAAATGATGTGCAATAATCATCTATAGCTTAAAATATTTTTTAATCAATACTGTAAATGACAAAACAATTTACATTTAAATTAGCTGAGATATCTTAAATCTATTCAAAAAATATTAAAATGCTTATTATGAGTTTTCTCTCAATCCGAGATACTTTTTTAAAAAAACTGTTCAAGTCCTAAACATTTGCAGTACAATAAATTGAAGTATATCTAATAGTATAGCCGACATATTAAATTTAATGGACAAATAATTTCCTCGCGATTTGTAGAATACATTTCTTGAGTGTTCAGCAACCTGATGTCGGACAATAATCAGATGAAGCTTCGATCCTTCCCAGAAAAATGGTCAATAGGTACGGGAAAACCGCATTGAAATTGACTCAGGTGTTCTCAAGCACGTTAAAGCACTCACAACATGTAAAGTGCTTTTTATTACCTACATACTAACCATAGTGTAACGAAGGATGGACAAAAATTACTGGTGAAAAGAATGACTTAATATCTTATTTACAGGAAACTGTAAAACTGAATGACGGAAATTTTGATTAAACTATGTTCGAAGTCGATGACAATGTTGTTATAATGTGACCTGGAAGACCTATCTTAAACTAAAGCACCTTCATCAGTTCAGTTTCATTTCTACCAGGTACGCTTCTAGACAGCTTACACTATTGCAAGTCAGTGCCCCACAGTTCCTTAAAATACAGTGGGTGATCATATTATTTTAGATACCTGTAAATTTAATAAATTTACTAACTACATACAAATATTAAGGGCAATTTTAACTACCGCATGGTAACGCCGTCTTTGCTGCATATAAATACATCCTCTATTCATTTGAGCGTAATTCCTCACCTTCATTTGGACCAGTTTTTCACTATTTGTTCATTCTTGTTATAAATATTTATTAAACGCGATAAACTGCTACTTTCTCCGACTAATTTCAGTTAAAGAATTCCTAAGATTCTCAATTGGGTTGATGTCCGTAGAAGTCCCCGGGCCAATCGAGAGCTTGGATCTCCTGCCATCGAAGCTTTTTGTTTTTTTTTTTTTTTTTTGGGTTTATGACACAATCAGGTACTTTAATTAAAATTGAGCATATATAGAGGTGGCTCTAATAATATGAACACCTACCGTATGACACGGCATTTCCTCGCCACATTACAGAATCTGCGTATTCTGTCGCTTTTTAGGCCTTACCTCGTGTGGTGTTCTCTGAGTTTAAAGCTTTTTATGAGAAAGACCGTTAGTATTTGTACAAAATCCAACACTTCCAATCTCCAAACATCAAAATTCTCAAACATTAAATCCTTAAACAAAAAATTCACAATAGTTGGAGAAAATTCATGTCATTGGCCTTAGAGCGAGCGATAAGTGGTTGCTTAAGGTTTGTCAAATAAAAAGTTCAGTGAAAACTGAAAGCAGTAGTATTGGCTACATACAGAAAATTTATGTATTAATCCATTTGGAATGAATGGTAGGAAATACCGTCCTGATTTTTCTTAGTGAACAAAAATTTAAAGAATTTGGCAATAGGAATATGTACCTATATTAGACATTACTATCTCCATTTTCTAAGCAAATTCGCTGATTGAAAGAATATTCTTGAAGAGAGGTTTGATTACCATTGTAAATACATACAAACATGTACGTTGGTAGGTAGGTAGAAGTGGTTCTTCCGACAAGAAACAACAACTGACGTGACCCGGTTGTTAACATGAACGTTAAAATGAAGCCCTCAGATCCAACCTGTGGGATTCATGAAAAAGATCATCTCTACAATTTTATTATCTCAAATTTGCAGCAGATCGTGGATGAAAACTTTACAATGTGTGCGATATTTGTCCCTAGCTAGTATCTGTCGAGAAAATTAAAGAGTGTTCTCATTCACGTTCGCATCTGCTGCAATGTGTGTTCAAAAAAAGGAGTTTAGTCTGGCTGCATACATCCCTACTAATTAGTGGCGCAGCCGCAGTACTAGTGCTAAATGCACGAGCGCTATTTTGGATCCCTTGTGCCTTAGCCCAGATATAGAAGGGCCATCTTTTCATATACCTTACCTATATTGTGTAACTTTTAACAGAAAAGGGCAACGCACATGGCCAGATCGTCACAACTTTCAACACTGATTACTATAGAAACTGCATAATATAGCTCAAGAAGTAATTGTAATAAGTATCCTTACTATAATTTCAGTTAAAGAATTCCACGACACACCCTTAAACCTACAATTTATATTTATAGATACTTACGAGTACTTTAACAAAGAGACCATTTAAATTGTAAAATTGTTTCGCTTAATAAACTCCCCTCCATCATATCAACTAAAAATTCGCATATAATACGCATCAAAAGAGAGACTAATGACTGACGACAGAGTTATCCAACAAACAATTCAACATTCACATCTCCAAGGTTTCAGTGTCAACCCAACCAAAAGTTTCAAAATTAAAATCAGAAAACGTAGATAACGTTAACAACTTAGCAACTGCGACGACCGAAACTCTACGCGGAATGGAGATGTAAACGCCGAACAAGTAAAAGGAAGGAAATCCAATTACAGCACTAATTAAACACAGCTGAGCATGCTAAACAGGCACACTTAAAAAATAAAAATAAAAAAAAAATTTAATTGAAAGCACGAAGTATCTGTACACTTCAAAAGTAATTTTTGTTCACAGATGCAGCAAAATCATTTGCATCTAAATGCCAGACGTCGACGTCAATAAATTATTTACTCGATTTACATATACGAGTAGCCCACATATAATCGATAAATGAACATTAGAATCTCTATGAAAGTAAATGTCAAATCTTGATGGATACAATGTCCTCAAACCACAGCGATGAGTAGCCAACTGAACATCAGCAAATTGAGGTCATTGTGGCTGGATCTTTCTACGAGTACCTATGTATCTACAAAATAAAGTAAAATAAATAGAATCTGACTTGCTTTCTTGTCCATTTTGACATCATTTTTCTTCGGCATTCGGTAATGGAAGAACTTTTGAGCTGGCTAAAGTCGAATCTAGTATATAATCCTCCACTGGGCCAACAAAGATGCCATAGAACTCATATTTAAGAAGAAAAAAAAATATGAGAAGGAGATTCTCCTTCATCTTGATATTCATCATGTGTGGGAGTTGTTTGTTCACCCTCCAACCACCACTTTCACTAACCGACGGGAGTGGGATTGTGTGTATTGAATGATGATGAAATAGAATCTCAACCTATCACAATGCTAGAGTATTGTATTTGAATACATCCTGAATGTGCCCGTTCAATTGAGTTATTGTCGATTTTTTTTTTTTTATCCATTTGGGTGGAATAATAAAAACAAATCGCTGCTACTGAGGGTATCTATCATCGGGTGCTATGGTGACGAGGGAAATAAACTGAAGTGTCAGGCACGTGGATCCTCGAGGGGGATTTTTGTTGCTTCTACTAACGTTGTTGTTGTTTTATTTTGTGAGGCTAATTAAAATGGATGTAATTTTGGGGACCGAACAGCAAGAACTAAATGTACAAACAATATTTTTTTTTTTTTTTGGGATATCTTCAAATTAAAGCGAAATATAATAAGGTTTCTCTCTCTTCCGTCTCACACTCTAGTGGAAATGATAAGAAATTATGATCATTTGAAGGAGTCGCAGTCGAAGGGAAAGTTATTTTATTGAAGGTACATAATTATTGATTTCGTTGTTGTGATAAATTGCTTTTGTTTGGTTTGAAGATGGTGGTATGTATAATCTAGATTTATGCTCAGGTCAAGTGTAAGAATGATAGAGTTTGGGGGTCTTTATTTATTGTAGTTTTTTTTTTTTTATTTATTGTCGTGGTTCATATTTAAATTTACACCAACATTTCTCAGCTTTAAGTGCAACTTGATGAGAACATCATGTCCGAACTAGTGTTGAATTAATTCAAAACTTAAAGTTTCGGTTTTCATAATTACTCTCGTATGATGCACAGTTTTCGAGATATTCGTACTCGAAATGGATTTCCATTATTAATTCAGAGGTAAGGTCGGATATTTTCGAAGATTGCCTACCTCATTTTTCGAAAATATTGAAAAATCTGTTCATCTTTTAGAGAATGTTAAAGCTTATCATTTCAGTTGTAATAATTTTTTTCGTGCAGAGTACCAGTTTCGAGATATTCTTACTTAAAAACGATTTCCACAATCAGCTTTGGGATAAGTTCGGATATTTTGGAAGACTGTGTAGCTGAAACCCTTGGAAATCGAAACAAAAATTCGGCATACGTCTCGTAATGAATTTCTCATAGGACCTTGTGATAAATTCTGATATTTCGGAAGCTATAACCTACCCAAATGAAATAAAAACTTAATGAATGGAAATAGTAATCAACGAATTAAATGTTTATTGCTATTAACTATACCAACACTAAACAAATATTATAGCTGCTAAGAATAATGTTTTTCTAGAAGAATTCTCAACATGGCATCAACGATCGGCTAAACTGACTATTGACGCCAAACTGTCAGTTTAGCGGATACATTATATGAGCTACTTCGAAATATTCAGAGCTCAGGTCATTAAGGATTTCCAAGACTTCGTCAGGCTGTTGAAAAAGAGAGGTGGCGAATGCACCCTTGTAGTAGTGGGTTATTGGTATCAGAATATATGGCCCCTGTCCAGGTTATGACATCAAAATAATGCTTTGCAACTTTAACGTAAAAATTGAAAAGGGTATCTCCGGAAATACCATTAGAAAATACAGGCTTGCGCACCTCCGGAAACGGATTCAGGCTATCGACTTTGCGGCGGCGCGAAATATTACTGTAGCTAGCATACGATTTCCACCCCTCAATACTCATAAGGGGACCTGGCGCTTTCCGGAACAACCAGATTGATCACGACACAATGGAAGCAAGGCATGAGTTCCGTAATTTGGATTTTTGCACCTTCCAAGCATCTAACATTGACGCAGATCAATACCTTGTTGCTACCAAGGTAAGTATGCGGATATCCCACACACCACACAGCTACAATCGCAAGAGACTGTCAGAGCCTTAGCCGATAGAGTATCCCTGAACCTCTCAAGAAATCCAATGCCGTCAAAATCTAGAAGTAGAGTCACAGCCGGTGTTGAGAATTTGGATTGTTAAACGGCGGCGGAGACCTAATCTTAGTCGTTAAACATAATGCTCCATTCAACCCGGAATGGAGACCCTCCGAACTGTGCTAACTACAGAGATATTAGTCTCCTCAATATCGCATAAAAATTTCTATCTGCCGTATTATGTGAATGCTTTAAACCCTTTGTGAAAAATCTGATTAGTCCGTATCATTGTGGTAAAGTTCACCATAGATCAGATATTCAAATAGCGGCAGATCTAGAACTTCTGATCGATACTCACCACCTTTTCATCGATTTTAAAGTCACCTACGATAGAGTCTGTAGAGAGTCTAGTTTTGCTATCCCTGTCAAACTCGTATATATGTGCAGGATGACGATAGAACAGGACTATGACAAGGTAGTCAATTAAGTACGCTGTCATCAAAAGAAGACAGTCAACATCGGCGGCTTGGACAGTGCATCACAATTGAAAGCTACAATTTTAAGACAGTTAAGGACTTAGTCTACCTAAACTTCACTGTAAATCAAACAATGACACCAGCGCAGAGATCAAGCGAAGTATCAATCTATTTCTTTGGGCTCAGAAGGTAATTGAGTATCAAAGCTTTCTCAGGGACAACTAAGGTAACTTTGTATAAACCCTTATCAACGCAGTCCTGCTATATGGCACAGAAGCATGGACGTTATCAGAGGCGGATGAAAATACCCATGGTTATTTTGAAAGACAAATTCTTCGAATGATTGTTGGTACCGTTTGTATCGACGGGGAGAGAAGGAGAAGATTCAACAACACACCGACATCGAGCTATTCGGAAGAAGTCAAATTCATCGTCTGAGATGGCTAGGACATGTAGAGTGAATGGACATCAACACTTTGGCCCTGAAAGTCTTCGAATAAATCCTACAAGGACAAGGGACCTTAACCGATTTCGTATGTAAAATTTTAGGCAGGTAGAGCAATATCGAGCTGACTGGAGACGCTTGTTTGTTGAGGCCCAGGTCTACTCGGTACTGTAGTGTCATCTAAAGTAAAGTAAATACAAGAAAAATTCCAATGAAAATGCACCTATATTGAAATAAAGATAAAGATGAAATAGTAACAGCAGAAAGTGTACAGTGAATGAAAATAGTAATTGTCGAGAGTTCGAATCAACGAAAATATTCGTTGAGTGTCAATAGTAATGAATGATTGCGAATAGCTGTAGTAATGAATGAATATATCGATACCATCGAATAAGTCGATAGCTTTCATTCGATTGTTTCCACAATTAGTCCGTACTATCTCGTAAGACTGAGCATATATGAGTAATTGTGACAGAAACGACAAATACTGAGGCTAGCTTTTAATAAATGAATGGGAACGTATATTCTTTCATCATAGAACCATCATATCAATGCGGAAATGTGTACAACTTTATGAGAAATCCTTTCACGAATTTATTATTCCATAAAATGAATAATAAAGTAATGAATAATATTTATAAGATATCAAAAAATTAGATTGCTAAAATAAGACACAACGAATATACTACTTGATTAATATACAAGTTTGTACTTATAGAAGTTATATACTTACATGCCTATTACCATCCACAAGATATCCTCCGACATGGTAATGTTTTTGTTGAATATTTGGCGATAAAAGTTGCCTGCAAAGAAACAATAAAATAAGAATTTATTAGAAATCGATAAGAAAATTTGAGAAATAGGAATAAAATAGAGCTGCTGTATTGAGTTGTAAATCAAGTACACGTATATCGTGTATAACATAAATATAAACAATTCAGCAATGATTACATAATTTTACATAAGGTCTAGCATATAAACGTATAATAAAAAGATTTGTCTTCAACATTGGAATTTATAAAGGGAAAATATTTTCAATACAAAAATTGAAATAAGTAAAATTGCAACCCAATTTTTGTCCATGCAAATAGATCTCACCATTATATTCTTCAGAAAAGGTTCTGGTGCACAATTTGTTCTTCACAGGTAATTTATTCTACAGGCATCTCAGCTTTCGATAGGACTGTAACAGATGCCTATTGGTCATGTCTTTGAATAGCTGGAGATTACAAGCTTATGGAAATGTATCTCCTGGTTACTTGTCCGGTAGCAGAAATAATTTACATATAAAGATGTTCGCGCCCTTCGTAGGTGGACATGTACATAGGTGATAGGCATTAAGGTATCTTTTCATTGAGGTCTTCGAGTCATCAGCTGTAGAGGTATCTATAGATCAGGCTTAGGTCTAGGTAGGGAGGTAAAGTGGTGGTTCAGAAGAACCCAATTAGCGCTAAGTGCGCCGTTTTCATACCACAAAAACTCGTGTACCCTCTTTGTTAACGTGTGTTATTGGCGATAGAAAATATAATTAGACCCAACCCGTGGAGTTCAGAAATAGGATTAGTTCTCCAATCCGTTTAGGCTATCTATCTAAAATCGTCAAAGAAGGATTTACCTAGCGTGCATTGTCTAGTCCTTGCTAGGGCAGGACAACTGCAAAGAAAGTGGAAAAGAGTTTCACTCTCGTTACTGTCTTTGCAGCTGCGACAGAAAGTGTTGTGAGGAATGCCAAGCTTGGCCGCGTGGTCCCCTATAGGCCAGTGGCCTGTAATAATGGCTACAATTCAGGCAATATCAGGCCTTGATCTGCCTAGTAGCTCATTTGATTTAGGTTTGTTGAAACTGGGCCATGTCTTCCTTGATAGGGCACAACTGGTAAGGTTGTTCCACCCGAGATTGTCGAGCTGGAGGAACTGAAGGTGTAAATTGCCCTTAAAGACTCCTATCGGAATATTGACTCTTTCCGCAAGCGAGCCGTTAAGGGCTGACCTTCGCCTGGCTAGCTCGTCTGCTCGCTCATTTCCATAGATTTGTATTTCCATAGATTTGTATGTATAGATTTGTATGTATAGATTTGTATGTATAGATTTGTATGTATATACTAAGAAGAAATGAAAACTTTGAAAGAGAACACCACAATTTAAGTTTGGATAGCAAAGTATAGTAGCAACTTCGGCAGCGCTGGGTACAACCCAAGGGGCTACATTTCGAAATTTAGTGTATTGCAGATTTGAAATATTTCTGAATGTAAGATTCTTAGCACCCACTATAAGCCCCTAGACTAACTTTAAAGCTGAGGTTTTACGCACTCGTGGTATACAACAAGGGTCAGAACCTAACGTGGCCAGGCTTTCCATTTTCGTAATACGGTTTGTACAAACCACTTTTTTTGTTTTCTTATGGGCTTATACATTAGTTAGTAGGCACATGCATAGTTGCTTAGAGAACTTTAATATAAACTCTGCTAGTGATAAATTCTACATATTTTGACTCATAGTCAATGGAAATCTCAGTGGATCTGCACAGATCTAGGTGTGATGAAGACAAACTGGAATTCCTTATTCATCAATCCTCGTATGTAACTATGTACCGTGCGCTCAGTTTTCCATATTCGTTCCCTAACTCACGTCCTTGATCTTCGACCGTAGAAGAGGAACGGCAACTATGTTAAACGCATTAAATTCCGACCTAGACAGCATAATCAAATGGGGTTCAACCAACAGTGTGGAATTTAATCCTTCCAAAACACAATGCAGTCTTCTGTCTCGCAAGCAAAACCATAACCCCCAACCATTATCCATAAATGGTACATACATCGCTGAAACCAAAATACTTGCTATTCTCAGTACGTGTATTAATAACCATTTTCGATGGAATTATTATATCTTCGAGGTCGCTAAAAACGTTGCGCGTTAAAACTTATAGGTGATAGAAACATTGCGAACTCTATACATTCTCTCTATACGTCTAAAAAAAAAAGCTCCAGCGAAATAGCCAGTTGCATTCATCCGCTTCAAAATTTCACCCGCAATACGCGACATTTTCCGAATGCACATCAGTTCACTCTTAACCCCAACTTCAGTTCGGTACAGAGGTTCGTTTATAAGCCGAACGACACGAATGCGCAACGATCTACTAGGCTCTGTATTTCCCCATCACTACATCATTCAAACATTGAAAGCCAACGTACACAGGCTTCTCCTCTGTTCCTCTTCCCCATTTTCCTAAACGCCCGGGTATTTATATTCTCTTTGGCGCGCGCAAATTATATAAAAAAAAAATGTATCCTGAATTAGATAATTTTTATATTTTTCTTGTGTCAATTATTGGAAATATTTGGAGAGAGCATCTACAGAAACCATGACTATTTCCAACATTTTGTATTTTCTATTTTCTCCTGAAAAACGTACAAATTGCCAACCCGTGCGTCAAGCTCACTTCAGGCAATTCGTTTCTTAGGCACACAATTTCGTACTCGTAAATTGAGTCTTTTCGAATCAGTATTAAATGCCTCAATAATTGTCGCTCGGTATGTGCCTACCTATTCCATTATATTTCAATACACCTTGCATCATTGGCATTTGCACCTACGCGCACAATATTAGATAACTTTAAGTCAATTTATATATTCAAATAATAAAAAAAAAAAACATGTCCTGAACGAAAACATGTCATGAACGAAAAAAAAAAAAAAAAAATCCTTTAATGTTCCGCCGAGATGGAAAAGGCAATCAAATTTTTAAAATTGTTGTGGGATAATGTGACATACGCGCGTACGCAATTTTTTCTTCTTCTCGTCGTATTGCATTTTGCTTATCCACTTCACGGAGCTTTCTCTTATCCAAAAGTGTGTTTCACTTAAAATCTTAAAAAAAGAAAGAAAGAAAAATACCTTTCGTAAGCATAATTCTCTTCCCCCTTCACTTACATACACACCGAACCAGACAAAGAAGGAAATCCAATTTATCCGTTAAGAGCTTTCATCTTCGAGAGATACGAGTATCTCTGTCTACAGCCGCATACATAAGAAAAAATAAGTAAAGCGAATCAGAACAAAAGTGCGTATATTTTGAAATTTAATCCCTAATTAGTCTGAAATGGAAGGCGCTCCTCCTGTGTCAGAGGCTGTGTATCCTTAGTTGAATTCCACATAGATACAAATGGCTGTTGTACGAGTATCTCTAGCATGCTACTTGTTTTGTTTTTATTCTTATTTTTTTGTTTTATATTTTTTTATTGCTCGCTTTTGTTGCTTTCTTTCCAAGATACTGATCCCTCAACTTGAGATTCAAGGAAGAAGAGTGTAATCCTTAATCCCAGAGTTGCTTCGCTTTTTAATTTGTTTGAGGTGACTTTGCCAGTTCCAAGAGTGTGTTGCTTTAAGTTATTTTTTTTTTTTTTGTTTGCCTTTTCTCATTTTAATTACTTTTGATAAGGTGAACCAATAACGCGAACTGTGCGAACGAATGAAATAATCAGCTTTTGCATCTCTGGAATTGAAGAAAATTAACTTTCACACTTCCTCCCCTGGGACAAACAAAAAAAAAAAACAGGAAACTCAAACTCACCCTCCCCACAGCCAACGACGACGGTTTGTGGGAATCCTTAGCATAAGTAAATCGTTAAGTGGAGAATTCTAAGCAATTTGGAATAACTGCCCTAGGATGGGACACACAACACACAAGCCACAACAAAATGACAAAAAAAAAAAAAATTATGGACGAAGTGTTGTTGAAAATTCAATTAAAAAGGATGAAATTGAAAAATTATTCGCCCCACTCTCTTGGTGCTTTCAAATTGAATGAAATCCACTAAGGTCTTCAAATTAAGAGCACTCGCACACATTTATGAACATAGTCGACCTCCAGGCAGGCACTTTGACGGCCAAGAAGCAACAAGGCCGAGCTCCTGAATTGGTCACCACAACGCAACCCTCATCGAAATAATCGATGCTCTTGAGTTGATGGTCGGTTGCCCGTCGTCGCTACTACCTCACTCTCATTGCATAGTCTGGTGCTTTTGTGTTCTATTACACTGAGATTTGAAGAAGAAATGAATTGCAGCACTACAGACCGATGGCGAATTGTAGTAAGTCTAACTAAATTGACGGTACCTAGAGGGGGCAAAATTTCAATCATCCCCGCAGTAGCAATTAAGTTTCACCTATACTCGTATTCATTGGGTTGCAGGAGTTGGGTCTGGCAATTTGAAAACCATGCAGAACTTCGGTCTGAGATACAACGGATATGAAATTTTTGCAAGAGGGATTAATTGTATTGAAAACATGTATGGCGGGGCAAACTACCATCCAAAGTCCATATCCGGAGTGCTAGATAGACACACAAGCATTTCCAGATATAACCTCCTCTTCAGAAGCTGTAAGTGAATTATAAAGCAGTGAGTGAACAGTGGTGCAGTTGGATTGAAAAGTGGTTTACGAGTATGTACGTATGTATTAAACGGAAGAAAATATAAATCAAACGACTTTTCTTATACAAGCGGTTTGGATACATATTATTAATGCATAATTCTGCCCTTCTCGAGTTTTCCATAATTATTGCTCAAAGTGTAGTGCAGTTGTAATTTCTAAGGCTGACACGTGATGTTACGCCTCAATCAGGTGAACAGAACTTTATGTGCTCTTATTTAAAATCGTCTGACGAAGAGGGCACCATGACCGTGAGTCGGAAAATTCAAAAGAGTGTATAGCTCTTCCCTATGAAGAATAAAATCCATTAGTTGAGAAGGAGATATTGTTTTCAAGGAGCCATGTTCAGGAGTTTTTCCCACGATAACTCCTTTAGAAAGAGGTTAAATTCGGATAGAAGGGCTAAAATTTCTCTGGATTTATCAAATTCATTACTAAAATTCTCGTCTTAGGAAAGTGCTGGTCATTTTCATTGAATACAGTGGATGTACTCTGCATTGCCTTAAACGAGGAAATGTACGAAAGCCGCGGTGCAGGCTATCAGACGGGTTAACTGATTGTGGATTGTTCAGGGATAGCTCACTATCCACTTATCGCTTATCCTATGAAAATAATAAAATAATTGACTGGCTTGTAGGTAATAATATCATTTATGTACTTCATATAAGGCAACAGGACTGGATTGCGTGTAACTATGATAGTAATGCTGAAAGAGTCATTTGTTGTTGTTCCCTGACTCAAACAGATTTACAAATACAAATTTACAGCTGACTTTTTAAGAGTCCTCATCAAGGAAATGGACTAAAAAAGATGTAAGAACAGCAAATATTCGAAATTGCAAGAACGCCATTAACAGACATCGGTAAGAACACACCCCTTCCTAGGTTACGTTTAGTCGTAGTAATGCCTAACTCATATCGGGCATACTCACTGAACTCCGGACTATTGTTCTCCATGCTGAGCATCTCGGCGCAATCGACAATGACTATTGCAGATGTTGCACGAACGCGGATGAATTTGAATCTGTTCGTCACTTGTTTTGCGAAAGATTCGTTCTGCTCAAGAACTCTTGGCTGTAGCTCTTTTGATGAGCTAAGGACGTACAAAATCTAGCTGAAAGACTTCCTAAGATTCGTGTGTATATAGGTATGCACATAGTTATTATTTGGTCGTTACTTTCTTAACATGTCCCATGATTTTCCACCATTTCTTGCTATCTTTCACCAGATTTATTATTTCCTTCCAGAGATTATACTCAGCTTTTTTCTCCTCACAGATTTTTCTATATTTTTGTTTGTTGCCTCTATATATGTATAACTGTCCTTTGGACTTGAATTTTTCTTAAGTAACTAACAGCGTGTTACATGATTTTCTTGTCGCTAGGGGCACTTTGCATTAAACCATTTGTTTTTTTTTTTTTTTTGTAAATTAGTGAAACTACTTGGCTAACGCAACTTAATATTTGGGTAAATACTCGTAGTATTACATCTTCAAAAGCCTCCCCACAAAAATATTTTTGGTCTACCACTTAATATCTGTGTGCTCTCTATCTAGCGCAAACAAGTCATAAGTTACAAGTGTGTGACAGAAATACTGTCTGCGGACAGACAGACACCGTGTTGAATCCATTAGTGTTTTGTTTATACCATTCTGGTATGGAGCACTAAAAATGTCTTTCTATTGGGAAGAAAGTGTTGCAAAGTGCAAATTAATGTAAAATATTGCTGAATGGTTCTTGGGTCTGCCCAGTCAAAAGATTCCACAATTCACACATTTTTCCAATCAGAAACGTCTCAAAGCTCGTAGAAGGATGTGATAAATCTCATAAATTTTGGAAATAATAGAAGGCAAATTCAATACGCTTATGCAGGTGAAATGAAAACTCAAACTTAAATGTAAATGTTGAAAAATGCGTTACTTTCTTATGCTGCTACATTCCTTTAATATTTTCAACTGATATTCATTGAACGCCTCACAACAGGTCGCACTGTGCAGTACACAAATCCGCTACTACTTACACAACTACTGTCCGTGTCAGAAAGCCACCTTAGTCATTGCTTGTGTACATTCTTATCAGTGACATAATCAACTGAACGTCTCCTAACGACCGCCGTTCATAGTTAATACCCATACTATCTATACATAGTTACCTACGTATCTTATTCATGTAACTCCCTCCAAATTGCTGTTTCGACCCAAAATGAAAACTAAATTATCTTTGACGTTGTGCGCTTCCCCTCTGCTGCGCACACAGGAAACGTAAGTTATTGTATAATTTCCCCTTCCTCTTATCCGTTTTTCACCGTTTAATGGAGCTAACAGGATGAAAAGATACTGATAAACCAACACCAGCCACAACAGCAACGTGGCAACAGGGCAACACTGTCCCAAATTGAAGTGCTCTCTGAGTTTTGTATTGAATTTTAAAAAGGACCTTCATCCGACCCGGCCAAAGTCTAAAATTGAACACGCCTGTTGTTGGCCTTGTTGCAGGGGACATAATAGAAATATTTATGTGCTTGTAAAATGTCCTGTTCGAATTAGTATGCAGATGACCGATGCGTAAAATTCCTTCCAAAGCAGAGGGTAACATTGTTGACTGTGTTCTGATGGTCGATTTATATTTTCGAGAACAATGTCCGTCCAATGGAAATACAAGAAAATCAATTCAATTATCCTTGTTTTGTGAGCGGAAATGATTCGAGGAATTCTATTGTGCATGTGTATATGAGGATACAGCTTTTTCTTTTCAAACAGATAAGAGTGTTGTTTACTAAAGGGAGGCAGAGATATGAACGACTTGACGTTGAGATTGACGAAAATAGTCAAAAATATTTGCGCCCATCCGCCCCCGACCTGAAGTGACAGGAGACAAAATCATTTATGAGTCCTTCATAAAGAATGGACTTTGCATAAATGTTGCATTAATATGCTGAGGCGTTCTTGTGTGTCTACTATAATACTCTGGAGTATTAAATTATTTATCAGCGACCTTCGAAAGAATTGGTGATGTAAGGCGTTCGGACGAAAACAAAAATAGGGCAGATTCATGCAATATATTGTATTTGGATTTAATTACTATTCGATGGAATATTCATTTGATTTACACAGATACACGTTAAATAAAGTTAGAAGTTAATTTCGTACAAGGCTATCTACCATGTTATAATAAGCTGAAAGCAGGACCATCGTAGGCTTCGGTTCTCAGAAAATGTTTAATTTACTCGTACTTCGCACGCATTCAGGAAGATATTGTGTAGGTATCATGTATCCGCATGTATTTCATGTTACAGAGAAATAGTTTCCAAATCATTCTCAGCATTTAATTCGACTGAATTTATTGGCGATTTCTGGTTGAAATCCCGTCGATTTATATTTTTGACGCTCTAAAGCTTGTGACAAGTTTTAAAATTATCAAAAAAGGATATTCATAGAAAAAGTGCCTTTCGGTTCAGGAACTTTTTAGCATAGGAAGCCTAATAGGAAATCGTTTAATATATGTGGGTATCCAATCTAATCGTTACTATGGTGAAGGTAGCTAAAGAAACACTTCGTAATCTATTGATGTATCTCAGATATCTAATTTGTGAACATTTTTCCACCATATTGAGGCCACTTAGGATTTATGTATCCTGTATTGTGACTGTGAAACCAGGAAGTTGTCAAATAAGCCATTCTGTATGTGTAGATCAGACAATGAGTCGATCTGCGCAGGTCCTCATTGGTCCTATACTCAACCGAATCAACTATTTTTAATAAGCTATACCTACTAGATATAATTCTCACCGCAACTCACTGATCACATTTGATTCACTCACACAATTTGATTCACTTTAGCATTAGTGAATATTATCATCAGTGAGTGTCTGCTCATATTTTTATTCATACCACTCAATATTAATGTCTGACATTGCAGAAGAAATCAGAACTTATTTTACAAAGTATGATACATAAAAGATTGAGTAAGTCAATGAATTTTCTGAGAAAACCCAAGACCATTCAGTTGTGCTCTCATGAATTAAATTAGATTGACAGGCCACAATGGTGATCACAGAAGCCGTATTCTACCTTAAGTGGAATATGGATAATATCTGCTTAACATCAATATACACCACGTGCTACGCTACGCAGGACTAAACTAATACAAGGGCTTCCCCTTGCAGTGATGAAATAATTTGTGGATAATTTCCAATGAATTCTATAAGTAAGGGGTGTAGAAGCAAAACTGGAATTCTCCACTTTTTACCGAAAATGAGTTAAAGTAGAAATGTTATTCTTTAGGGAACATGTGATCTGTCAATAGACCTAATTTCATTCCAGAATTATAGGAAATTCATAGCTCTTTTGAGAATTATTTGAAACGGAGGTTGCCAAAAATGCTTTTAGACACCATAAGTGCGTCGTGACTTGGGCCTGCACCCGTACAAAATTCAACTGACCCAGGAGCTGAAGGTAAACGACTATAGAAAACGACGTGTGTTCATTGAATGGGCTCTGAAGCAGTTGGAAACTGACCCTAATTTTCATCGAAAAATCATCTTCAGCGATGAGGCCCATTTTTGGATGAATGGGTACGTCAACAAATGAAATTGTCGAATTTGGGACGATACCAATCCACATGAGATCCAAGAGCGTCCAATGCATCCCGAAAAAGTTACTGTTTGGTGTGGATTTTGGGCTGGCGCCGTCATCGGTCCATATTTCTTTGAGAACGACGTTGGCCAGGCCATCACCGTTAACGGCGAGCGCTATAGGTCGATGATTACCAACTTCTTTTGGCCTGAATTGGATCACATAGACACCAACGATATGTGATTTCAACAGAACGGCGCTACGTGGCACACAGCTCATGCCACATTGGAAATTCTGCACGAGCGATTCGAGGGCATGGTCACCTCACGTGGAGGTGATGTGAACTGGCCACCGAGATCATGCAATTTGACCCCGTTAGACTTTTTCTTGTGGGGTTTTCTGAAGTCGCACGTCTATACGAATAAGCCACAAACCACAGCGGCCCCCAAAGCCAACATAACCCATGCCATCGGTCAAATTCAGCCTGATTTATGCGCTAGAGTCATGGAAAATTGGACATTTCGCATGCGCACCACCCAGATAATGGCATCGATAGTCCTTTGAAATGAATAAAAAATTTCGCTGGTATCTCACACACACTTTGTTTTATTTAAATTTAAAGATAGGAAGCGCTTAATAAAAGACCCTTAATATATACATTTAGTAATCCTAAAGGAAAAATTCATTGAACCTTAAGTAAAATATAATAATTATCTAATTGAGAAAAAAAAGAAAAAAAGGAGGTAATACAACATTTAACATTAGAGATCAAAATTCATTATCTGAAAAGAACGGAACACCAAAACATCAAGAGCTACGAACGAGAACTAACAACGGATTCCAGACTGTTAATATCATGGGCTAAAAGCCAATGTTTTGCATGATTCACAAATCTATTAATGGGACTAAGAGTCCTAAGCCAAAAAAGGAAGCTTATTAAAGAGGCAACAGTATAAACATTTTTCTAGGCTGTAGTACGAAAACTAGGAGCTGCTACTAGATGCAAATGATTGCCACGCATATTATAATTGTCGAGAAGAACAAGCTACCAGATCTATAAAAGAATGACTTTAGAACTTTAAAACAATACAAGTGACGGACTGGAAGAATTTTCATATCGTAGAAAACTGTATAACTCGGATGCAAACGATTTTTTCCGCAAATTTGTCTTACAATATATTTTTGTAATACTAGAAGTTGTTGAATTTTGTTGAAATAAGCTCCTCCCCAACAAGTAATCCCACATTGGAGTTTGGAGTGAAAAATTCCATAATAAATTATTTTAAGAAGGTTTGAGCAGGCACTCCTCAGATAAAAGAAACTCCTAAGTGTTGCGCGAAAATATTGCCTCAAGTTGTTAATGTGCCTATAAAAATACATTCCCAGAGTCAATAAATTAGCCCCAGGTATTTAAATTCATTAACGCTTTCAATTTGAAAAAAAATTGTTCGCTGCAGTTAGGATTGCTACAAAATGCTTTAGTGGAAAAGCTGTAGCTATAGAAGCAGCTCAACAGCTTAAACCTTTGGCACTCAGGTGGATGAAAAAAAACTTCAGTGTCAAAAGAGTTTTGGTCTGACAGACTGAGAAACATTATTTTTGTTTTGGAACTGATCATCAGCTTATGTACAGCGAACCAAAGAACTGTTTTCAAAGCAAATTTCAATCTTTTTGGTGTCACTCGGTTACACATTGAACAAGATACTCTCAGAATTCTGGCGAAGAAGACTTATGGTATAAAACCTGATTTATGAAGTGGCAAATGTTGGAGTCAGCTATGTATATTAGTCTATGCATGTATAACAGCTTACTGTGTCATTTCGCATTATTGACTTTAACTTTAACTTATGACTTCTGTCCGTAAAGAGCCCTAGCTATAAATTGCTTATTCCAATTAGAACATATTGCCATAGCTCAGTAAGTAAGTGCCTGATTACTGAGCGGGAGACTCGAGTCCCAGAAAACACCAACAATTTTTTTCATGGTCCAACCTCCGCCCAACATTGTCATGAGAATCTTCATTCAATTGAAAGAAATGCCCTTTGAAAAAGTCATAACACTGTTGGTCCTTACCATTCGTGTGTCGCACAGAATGAATGACTGCGAGAAATTATGTCAGGCTCTGTTTGGGCTGTTAGCGCCAAAATATTTATTTATTTAAATGTAAAAGTATTTGTATAAACTGTCCAGTCACTTAACGTTTGGTTCATTGAAACACAGAATCAATTAACCGATCTTCATCACGACTGAACAACACACAATGGCACTTCTCCCTGATCATCACTTTGCGAGACTGTACTGTTTAAGTGCCACTTGAAATCATATTGTTTCTTCCACTTCAAATTAAGTTGTTTGCTCGTTATTGCCAACTCACCAGAAAAGACACTCGCTCAATCATCGATTTGAATACATGGCCACCTGCCAAAGTACACATAATCACCATCGTTACTTCATTCGACGCAAGTAAACACTACATAGACACTGGTTCATCATAAGAGCATCTTCTCTCTGCTAAATATCCCTATTTATTCACGCGCTAAATTCAAGTTTAGCAAATTAGCTCACATGCCAGTCGTCATTAAACGCTGCCACACCCTTATCCAATAACTCCTCCAATTGGATTACCCACCCCCAAGATTCTCTACCCCAAAACAAGGCCACAACTGCTTAGATATTTATTCCATTTTAGCACTTTCGATTAGAAAAAGGAAGAATAACGAGAAAGTAAAACAAGAACAAGGGCCTGAAACAAAACGGTTTATTTATTGAAGCCTCAATTCTCAGACCGGACCCATTTCCAAACACACACACTCCCATACAGATTCATTGGTAATTATTTTCCCAAGAAATTAGCTACGCAGGAAAATCCACATCCGCATGGTTGATACCGAGTATGATGTGGAGGAGGACTTCTCTTTCCCTATGTAACTTGGTTGTCCAAAGGAAAAATTGATGTACAAGGAAGAAACAAGAAACAAAGAAAAGCAGCAGCTTCTTCACCAAAGAAGGATAACACTGACCGTCATCGTGCCATGGAAAAGGACTTTAACCTTATGTTGGTATGAATACGCATAAAGCTACCGCAACGCTGGGTCAATAAGCAAATATTTGCGAGGTTAATTAAAAATATCTGATTCCTGAAGTGAGCACAGGATACGAGTACGAGAAACGTCGTCATCGTCGTCGTCGATGGACAGATATATTCAGCTTGCTCCTCTGTATTACTCTGTGTACCCGGCTTTAATGAAATATTTATTAGTTGCTCAGGAGTGGTAGTATTTGCTTTGCTCCTTTACAATTGAATTGTGCTGCAAAGAGCAAAGAGGCGGTTGGTCGGTCTGTTATTTGGGGTTAGGTGGTGTTTGCGGTTTGGAGCGGGAAAATGAACTATGATTCTGCGGCATGCGCGTGAGGGTGTTTGTGAAAGTCTGTAGGAAGGCAGGCTTAATGAAATTCCTCTCGAGTAGTCCTTGAATAATGTTTATTGAAAAATTGGGAGAAAATTGTGTTGCCCCAAAATAAAGAGGAGGGATGCATGCATAATGGAAATAATGACCTACTCCTGTGGTTCCAAACAATGAAGGGCCCACTATAGTACGAGAGTATCTGTCAACTCAGTAAGTGATATGAATTACGAGGAATTTCCAATAATGAGCATAATATCCTGGCCTATGTCGTCGTTAGTTGTAGGCATTTTGGTAACTATAAAACCAAGGGAGAAAATGAAATTGTCATTCTTCAATCATTAATCAACTTTTAGGGTGTTTATGTAATTAGAGCCTTCTGCTTTTGCCTACAGAATGTGATATCTAGATAGATGGTAGCGTGTGTTTTATATGATGATACCGGTTTGGAAGGAAATGTTTTTCGAGATGGTAAATAGAAAGAACTGCGTCATTATTAAACATGTATGTGTATTACACAATTTTGGCGATTGCATACAAAATCGTACAATGACAGTGAATAAAGCTAAAATCATTCTGGATTATGGAATGATATACATAGTATCTACATCTATCTGAGTTATCTTATCTATTAAAAAAAAAAAAAAAAAAAAAAATATTTTGGCCCATGCACGGTCAGGACTAACTTTTTGCGTGGTTGCTGAAATATATATGTAGGTGTTTAGGTACATGTTTTATATGTACATGTCATTGGATAATCGAAAGCCCTGGGAGTGCTGTAAAAAAATGTGCTCATAATGGAGCAATAGTATCCGTAACTGACTATCCGCAGATATATAGTAGCGTTTCTCTATTGCATGAAATTTCTTCCTGTTTTTTTTTTCCTGCAGTCTTGAGATATGTGGTTGCACTTTTATCATTTCCTACAACTGCCCAAAAATTAATAACACCGTTTATTCTTCGTACCGTTAGAGTCGAGAATCACTGTACTTGCTCCTCTCGATACCTATTTACCCTGAAACACAACAGAGGGCTTCTTCAATCATGAGGCACTCATATCGGATGAACCCCATTTTTCAAAGGGTGTTGTAAACGATCGAAAGCTCTTGTGGGCAGTAAATATTTTCCTTTCATATAAAACGGGTCCAGATGGGGTCATCCCTATGGAAATGCAACATGCCTATGACATTCTCCGGCCTTAGCTGATTAAATTATTCCGATCTTATCTAAAATGGTTACGCACATAAATTGGGAAGGGAGGTGAGAGTGGTGTTTATATCGAAAACCGAAAAAACCCTCACACACCACCTCAAGGGATGTTAGACCCAATAGCGGGTCCTTGTTTCTACTAAAGACTTTAGAAAGGTTAGTGGATCTACACTTTCACAACAATATCAATATAAAACTACTTTCGATGTCGCAGCATGCTTACTGTAAATATAAATCTGTAGAGGCCCTCCCTCCCTGGTTGGCACTGTTGAAAGATCGCTGGCAAACAAAGAATTTACGATGGTAGCCTTCCTTGATATAGAAGGCGCTTTCAATAATATCAAACCAGAGGCTATTCAAAACTAGGCTACTGCAAATCAAAAAAGATCAGTTCAACGCTGTACGTCACAAGGAGGGGTATTATCACCAGTGAAGGAATACTGCTCACCTTAGAAAGGTAAGAATATAAGGTTACAGCTTAAGCTAATGACATTGCTATAGTAATCAGTGGTAAACACCCTACAACTCTAAAGAATCTAAGAGAATTAGCTCTTTCAAAACTGGCTAAGTGGGCAGACAGACGTTGTCTTAGTGTTAACACAGAGAAGTCAAAGAGGCATAGAATTTCAGAGATCACACCACTAAAAATGAGGGGAACTGAGCTCAACTTCTCTGACCATGCCAAATACCTATAGACAAGAGGCTGACCTGGAAAATTAACTTACATGGACGTATTAAGAAGACCGCTACTGCACTGCATGTCCTACAACAGCGCTGGGCAAAATACTGCACATCCTTCCTCTGGATATTTATGGGAAAGAAGTGGCAATTAAATCGACATTGTGACTGAGACACTAAACAGCTAAACAGTAATGTCACAGTGCACGCTAAAATTTTAAATCTAAATAATACAAAAATAGAAGTCATAGACAACTTAACCCCGTTCATTGACTTGAATATTACTCGTAAATATAACACTAGTAATCCCAGTGAACATAATTGGACTAGACAAATATTGCAGTGGAGATCTACACTGACAAGTGCCATTTCTGCCAATATAAATAGCAAGATACAAAATCTCTACGCTATCACTGCAGAAAGCTAATGAGCGATGGCGTAATCTTGATACGTGCAACCATGCAAGATAGACGTGGCCCCAGATTAACTGGAGCAAAACCATAAAACTGCTACTACGCTGTGTGATTGGGAATCCCGGTTAATAACTTTTGTCACATCTGCATGGATGAGGAAGAGGAGGAGTCATCTATTATGCAGCTGCCCAGCGCTATCTTCAGCAAGGAACTGCCGAATCGGATAACAATAAAATTTGCAAATTAATCCAAAAATCAAAATGGGTCCAAGATTCTTCCGATTACGGAGGACGACCTCCTAAACTAACCTACCCATGTCTGGATGCGTAGATTATTTCGTTTAAAAACTATCAAAATCGGATTAAGTATCAAAAATTTCTGCTCAAACGGTTCAAAAATTTACAAGCATGTGACAGACATACGGACAGATAGACACCGTGTTGAATCCATTAGCATTCCTTTTATACCATTTTGGCACGGAACACTAAAAATAATACTGTGCTCATATTGATAAACCATGAAACCCAAGGAAAGGTTCAGGTGTTTTTTGAATATAAAATCTAAGTGTATGCGAATTTTATTCTAAAAGCATGATCTCCTTAGCATACATATTACATAGAATAGTAAAAATTATTATTTTATTGTATAAAGAAAAATACTGGCTACGCTAATTTAAAAAGAAAAAATACACAAAACAAAACTCCAAATCGACTCTTCACTTTGAAATATTTCGTAGAACTCGTTCAAAAACCCAATGTTCTCAAAATATAATAGCTGATAGTCATTTACTAACACCAGATTGGGCTTTTATTTGAACTTTTAAACGTTTAAAATTTGTACACGAGAATTACAGAAATTGTGGCATGGCATGTGTTGCCACTTTACTACGATCGTAGAAAATCTACTTCGCTTTTGTGAAACAGACCTATTCCACATTTATGATTTTAAATTGAGAATTGATAGTCAATTTATTAACATCAGTTTAAATGGCTAACTTTTGAGCTTTTATTTGATCTTTTAAGCTTTTACGTTTTTTACACGAGAATTACTGAAATTGTGGCATGGCATGTGTTGCTATGTTGATTATGGGTACTACGATCGTATAAAATCTACTCCGCTTTCTGTGAAATCCAAATCTGCTATGGTGTAAAACAGATCCATTTAAATTCTGACAAAATGTTATAAAAAGCTTCGAAGGCTTCTTGTTTCGATATTTTAGACACCGATTTAACTAAAAGTGTATGAAATTATTTCTAGCTACTCATGTACCATATAAAACCAAAGAGCGTTGAAAATATGAAAGGGATTTAGGAACCTAGTACCAGGATTTCTTTCGATCTTGAAATAATATTTATGAAAATTAAATTTTTGTTGAAAACTTTTTCTTTACTTACAAGTAAATATTCAAAAGAAATGGAGTAGATGTATGATGCTATAGAAAAATCGTGTCGTTGTAAGGTCATCTGCCTGTCTGTATTATTAATTCGGTTTTGTTCCTTTCGTTTACGATGGCCTTTGTAAATGAATGATTTTTATGATGATTTGAATGATTTTTATAATTTAAAAATTAGATTTTGATTTTATTCGGAGTAGCACGTGTTAGACTAGGGGCGCACATGCGATTTTCTGTCGCAGCGATAGAAAAATCGTGGTCGCAAAAAAATATGACCATGCACGCACTTGTGCTTTTCTGTCGCACGATTATTCAGCCGCAAAAAAATAGAACACGCGGGTTTTAATGTCAATACTCACATAAACGCTAAATAATCGCAACGGTTAACGAACTGTAGTTTATTGACGATTGTTTTGTCGCAAAAAAAAAACAGGATCATATGGGTGAGCATAAACTCTCGCGCACTTGCGACTTGTTTGTTGACCGTGAAATCCAATTTAATACTAACAAGACTTCTACTCAAAGTCGCAAGTGTGCTAAAATAAAATGGAGCCTGTTGAATTTTTTTTAATCGCTGCGATTTTTAAGTCGCATACGTGTGCATTCATGTATAGAACAGTGGGTCTCATTTTTGCGACTTAATTATGATGCGATAGAAACCCGCAAGTGCGTGCATACCCACATCTTGCTCCGACATCGATTTTTTTATCGCAGCGATTTAAATCGTAAGTGTGTGGATACACTTGCCAGCCACAATCGCGTCGCCAGAAAAATGGGACAAATCGCAGACTTTCAAATGTTATGATTGTTAGGTGTCATGTGCGCTCGTTCACATTGAAAGTTATGTGTTCTACTTTTTGCGACTGAATAGTCGTGCGACTGAAAACGCATGTGCGAGCCTTATTCTTTCATTTACGCAAGACTGCACCGATGTCAGTGCTCGTAATTCGTTTTGCATATAATTTATAAGGACTTAATGTTTATTAATTTTAGCGCAATTAACCTTTTGGAAAACCGCTGATTTTGTTGAATTTTACTTCGATCTTCTTAATTTTTAATTCTCAGTGAAAATGTTCTTTCACAAATTTGCCAAAACATGTATAACAACGGCTTTCTGGCACATTAAGCAAAATAATTATATAATAATAACAGGGTTGAATGTCTTTCTTTTTAATAAATAATAGAACGATGTGAAAGTGGTTTAAATGATGGGACTATATTTTTTTAAATATAAAGGGTGGTTAAATTTTAAGGGCCGATGTTGAATGTGAACCACACCTAAACGTCAAGTTTTTTTCTGCATTTCATTTGATATTTCTCAATTTCAGACTAACTCAATTTGAACCATGGAAAGATACACAATCGAGCAACGCGTTAAAGTTATTCAGGCTTATTATGAAAATGGGCGTTCAAATCAAAATGCATATCGTGCATTTCGTGATTCTTTCGGTCAATCTAATCGTCCAAATGTGCGTACAATCGGAAAAATCGTGCAAAAATTTGTGCAAACCGGGTCTGCAGGAGATGTGAAAACACCAGTGCATGCTCGTACAGCTCGTACTGCAGAAAATATTGCTGCTGTTCGCGATAGTGTGGCTGAAGAGCCGTCCACCTCAACTCGTCGTCGTGCCCAACAATTGCACCTCTCACGCTCGTCGTTGATGAACATTATGCATAAACACTTGCATTTACGCGCTTACAAGGTGCAATTGACTCAAGAACTAAAGCCTCTTGACCATTTCAAGCGTCGTCAATGGTCACAATGGTTTCGAAGAAAATCATCTTCAGTGATGAGGCACATTTTCAACTCAGTGGATTCGTCAATAAGCAGAATTGCCGCATTTGGGAGAATGATAATCCAAGAGTGATTGTCGAAAAACCAATGCACCCACAAAGAGTGACTGTTTGGTGCGGTTTATGGGCTGGCGGCATCATCGGGCCGTATTTTTTCCAAAATGAGGCCGGTCAGGCAGTTACTGTGAATGGTGTTCGCTATCGTGAGATGATAACGAACTTTTTATGGCCCGAATTGAAAGATATGGATGTGGACGATATGTGGTTTCAACAGGATGGTGCCACTTGCCACACAGCTAACGAACCAATGGCTCTTTTGCGCGACAAATTCAATGGCCGTGTTATCTCACGTGGTGGCGATGTCAATTGGCCGCCAAGATCATGTGATTTGACACCGTTGGACTTCTTTCTTTGGGGTTATTTGAAAGAAAAGGTGTACGTCGATAAGCCAGCAAAAATTCAAGAGCTAAAGGATGAGATAATTCGGCACATTAACGGCTTAGAACCTCAATTATGCCTCAGCGTCATCGAAAATTTGGACCATCGGATGGAGGTGTGCCGCCGAGGTCGCGGCGGCCATTTGACCGATATTTTGTTCCATACATAATTGAACCATACCAATATTATCATAATAAAAAGAAATGACAGTAATTTCCTAAATAATTTGTGTTTTATTCAAAATCAACATCGGCCCTTAAAACTTAACCACCCTTTACTTCGCTTTAGCCTTCTTCTAGTAGCAACACTGGGCATCGATCACTAAAAAGGTCAGATATAGGTCAATTATAGTAAAACAGATCTGTATTTTAATTTTTGTTTCTAAAACAGGTTGGCGTCGGTAGTGCGATGGGAAATATAGTATATTAGTGCAACAGCTTAAAATTAGATTTTTTTTTTATTATTATTAGTGCGCAGAGCATATTAAAACAGTTTTTAAACTAGCGCTATTATAAGAAAATTAATATAATTTCCTATTTTTCTATGCTAAAAGTGTCAGATATACCATGAAAGATCCGGACTGTGCAACTTTTGCTATCTTGGAGAAATGGTGGATCAAGTGGTTTCTTACTCGTATCCTTCGAACATATGTACAACATACTATTTTCTATAAGACAGCTCGTCTGGTTATCCCTGAAGTTTTTCATTAATAAGAAACAAATTTCGTTTAAAAAAAGACAATCAAACATGAAGGTGCTTCATGTGCCTAGGGTGGACTGCTACTACTAGTGCAGTTTTATTTTTACGTTTACATGAAAATGTTTTTAACTCTGGAAGAGTTTCAAATCGGAAAAAAAAACCTCAACTAACTAACTTTTTTTTGGGGCACCTTAGTCAGTTGGTGCAGGTGGCTTGTTTCGCACAGTTGCACACTGTCTAATTGACAAGCGGGTACTTGGAACAATGTAAAGTTATTGAAGACAAAAATATGTTATTAACCCTAACCCTGTATTCGTAACGCGTATGGTATTTTTTCATTTTTAGAATTTTTTTTTAGAATACCTGAATAGCAATGCAAATTTGTCTGATAGAAGAAAATATTTGTTCAAGAATTCCACAAAGAAGAAAACATAGGTATACATGCAGGGACTGAACCTGCGATCGACTTGGACTTGGACAGTATTACGGATAGCATCAGGTCTATCGCAGGTTCAGTCCTTCCCAATGTTTTCTTCTTTGCACAATTCTTCAGCAAATATTTCTGTCTATCATTCGAGCAAAATCTCATTTGAAAGAGTTTATACGGGTAATTTGTCAATATAATAATTGTTAATTGGAAAAATGAATAACAAATTTTGACCCATGTGTAAAGAGAAACAGTGAAAGCTAAACACGCTGCACCCAACACTTTCAGTACACATTTATTACAAGCTGCCCTTGACGTTCTCTATTTAATACTTATCCAACGACAAGGGCTCGATCTATTTTTAGCAACAAAGAACACTTGTTACGGAAGTAGGTATTTTATTTACTTTGAAATCAAATAGAAGTAATTACTTTCAATTAATTGTCAAGGACTCTCTTGTGCTCAGTATACAAACACACACTTCTATTTTTGTAACAGAAACCTATAGAACTCTCTTTTAGACAAAGGGAAAAACACCCACCGCTCGCGGTATGCTAAAGTCAATTCACAAAGCTTACATCCCTCATGAGGAGGACTATCATCACTTTTACACACTCTCTCTCTCAATATGTGTATTCAAATTTCGTCACATTATCGCTGCCCCCTTTAGAGGAGGTGTGTACGATGGATGTGCAAATGGTAAGTGACAAAATGAAAGCTCTTTAGTGCCTGTGTTACACTCCGAAGTGGTATTGTTCTGGAGATCCTTAAAATTAATTGAAAAATCGCGTTTAATGGCAATTTAATATGTATAGAGTGTTCGAAGGCCAAGTGGAGTGGGTATGGGTATATTCCACGAATGGTGGCATGACAACGTATTCGTATGTATACGTATAAAGTTTGAATAAAACTTTTTTTTTTTTTTCCAATATTTAAGGAATTCGAGGTGCCTTGATGTATATATTTTGCTTTCAAATCTATAGAAAAAAAAAGTCCTTTGTACACACTCTATATATGTATGTACTTCTCCCTAGCTCCAGTAACCTTCCAGGATCGTCAACGAGCAACAAAAAAAAAAAGTTCTCCTACGCAAACACGAGCAAGCAAATGTAAATTTAGACGCTAGGTTTGTTCTTCTTTGTTTGGTTGTTTGATGTTAGGAGATATTTGACTAAAAAATTGGAAAGATAGATGCTACTGCTCCTGCTCCTGCTTGGTCGTCGTGACTGGTAGCAACCGAATTTTCGAAAGAAAATCAACATTCACAATTTTTGTTTGCTGTTTCGTAGTGTTTTTTTTTTTTTTTTCCTTTATAGAAAGTTGGATGTCGTCGTATCAATTTGATTCGTAATAAATATTTTAACCGAGTTAAAGGGTCTCACGCACACATCGAATCACTGAAATTTAAATTGGGCTTTTCAAAGTGAATTAGGGATTGCATTTGTTATTAATGAAATAGATTTAAATTCACAAATGAACCCCTTTTGGACAAGGGGTAGGTAGATATGCCCTCATGTGGTTTTCATCTTTAATGGAAACCCATGTCAAGATGACTGAAGAAATAAGTGAATAAATCGATTCTAATGTGATGTGAAGGTAACCCAGAGTGAAGAAATGAATTGAAATAGACACCGAATAAATAATTTTCTGTTTTTTTTTATTTTATTTAACGGAACACTAACAGATTCAACACGATGTGTGTCTGTCACACGCCTGTAACCTTTGAACCATTTCACCTACAGAATTGAAATTTTGTGCAAAAACAGTAGATGGTGGACCAAAATTAATCAGTAGAAAAAATTGTGTATTGTATAAAATAGTTTTTTAGGTGGGCCTTAAAAGGGCACCCCAAGAATAAAACAAAATTTCTATTTCCCATCATGTGGCATACTAAATTAAAGCTGAGCTTTCAAGGAGTCCAAAATATATGAAATATTTTTTGGATAAAGTTTCTTGAATAAAAATAAGTTAAAAACCCCGGGCATTGAAGATATCCCAAAGCTGTATCTCCGAAACTATTAATGCGAAAATTAAAAAAAAATTAAGGCATTTAAATTTATGAGGAGGTAAGAGAAAAATTAGAACAAATCTTCTGACACAAACAGTTTTTGAAAAATACTGTAATACGTGGGGTAAGAAGCTAATTTTCATAATTTTCAGAAAAAGCTGATTTTCATAATTTTCAGAAAAACATGTCTACATGTCCCATGCAATTCAAAATCCGTGAGTGGTTCTTGAGTGAGGCATGTAAGAAGGATTATTCGAATTTGCTTTAAGCCTCTCCCCATATCTTACTACCACTTCATTCGATTTCAATTATTTTCAACTGGCACCAGTTACGTGTCAGACTAAGTCTACTCGTACGAGCCAAATATCATTGAAATCCATTCAAAAGCTCTTGAGTTTGGCGGCTAATAAAAATGATTTAAAGATTTTTGAAAACCAGCCCTCAGACATGGAACCAAAAGTATTTGTTTGACCTGGTAGCTTTATTTTTTCAGCGGATTAAAGAGAAAGCAAAAATAGGATGCAATTGAAATAACGGTATGGAACGCTATGCGCGCGAGGCTCGACTCACACTTAACCCATTTTTACTTGCTCCTAAAGTATTGTTTTCGTGATAATTTTCGATCTCGAGGTTTTTATTACT